>BGPR01000004.1:1374636-1391081 GCA_013235015.1 Araneus ventricosus | reverse complement strand
CTCATAAACACAGTTAAATATTTCACATTTTGGGGATACAACAGAAACAGATTCAAAAGATCGTGCTCTACGAAAACATAAATTGTACGAAAGCAGGTATATACATATTCAATATATTCATATATAAAATAATATACAACATTGAAGATTGTGCTCTACAAAAAAAATTGTATCAAAGTAGGTATTTTCAATCCACTCAAATATAAAATAATACACAATATTGAAACAAATTAAAAATGTAATGCAAAAAAATACACTTGACAATCAATCACAGAAAACTTCCTCATAAACACAGTTAAATATTTCACATTTTGGAGCTAAATATTTCACATTTTGGAAACAGATTCAAAAGATCGTGTTCTTGATAAGCCAACATAGAGTTGTCCATGGCTAAAAACCGGCTCATTGAGCACCAAACATATCTTTTCAAAAGTTTGGCCTTGCGACTTATTAATTGTCATGGAAAAGGCTAAACGAATGGGAAATTGCATACGTTTAAATTTGAAAGGCATGTTAGTCTGAGATGGAATCGAATGGATTCGGGGAATGAGAAACGTCTCTGTACCATCAATGGATTTTGCCTGAATAATGTTTTGCTGCAATTTTGTGATAATTAGGCGTGTACCATTGCATAATCCTTTAGAGGGAGCTAAATTTCTCAACAGCATTACAATGCAACCTATTTTCAACTTTAACTCATATGGAGGCAAACCAGTTGGTGTCAAAGAATTTAAAAATTCTTCAGGAAATGTCAATTGATCTTGATGATCTTCACTCATGATCATATCAACTGCTTTATAAACAGTTTCATTTCCTGGCATAAATTCTAACACTTTATTGTTGATTTCCATGGATCGCTCATTATTAACAGTAAGGATAGCTCGACCTTTAAGCTCCTGTGGGGTCACACTGGAAAAATCTATATCACTGTACAATTGATGTATAGGGTCTTGTATTGAAGGGTAGCATTGCAAAGGCAACTGAATCGTTGAGCCACTTTTTTTCTCTCCAATGTCCAACAACCAAGCACCAAAATCCCTTTCAGATTCAAGGGCACGCATATTTTTTGTCAGATATAACTTATGAAATTTCAACCAAAAACCTTTTTTTTTTAAGGAGCTGGCAACAGTTAATGTTCTTGAACCTCTTAAAATTACTGGAAGAACTTGGCGAAAATCTCCACCCAGTAGAATGACTTTGCCCCCAAACGGTTCTTTACATTTTGTGAGATCTTGTAAAAGTCTATCAACAGCTAAGAAAGCATGAACATGTGTCATGGGTGCTTCATCCCACACAATTAATTTTTTTTCAGTAACATGTCAGCTTCTTTTGTATTAGGCTTCAAATTGCAAGTAGATGTTGCATTTAAATCAATTGGAATTTTAAAAACAGAATGGGCTGTTCTCTCCCCTGTTAATAGAGTTGCAGCAATACCTGTAGATGCAACAGGAATAACATAATCACCTCTACCACGTATTGTGTGAAGCAAAGTTGAATAAACAAAAGTTTTTCCTGTCCCAGCAGGACCATCTAAAAAATAACACTTGGGTGTATCTGCAGCGTTGTTGTACACTGCACTTAATAAGATTTCCACAACATTCCGCTGTTCACTATTTAACTGCATAGTATAACTATTAGCTTTAGCCTGCTCTTCCACAACATCAAAGTTCGCTCTCTCCAAAACACTTGCAGGCAAATCTACAGTTGGTAGATGCAGTTTTTGGAGACTTAAATTGTAGGATGTAAGCAGTTCCTCAATATCTGCAAGTGCATAGTGAGGTCCAGTCTGCTCAGAATAACGATGCACAAAGTCCTCACAAAGTGAAACTTGATGCTGCACCCATAAATCTGGAACATCCTCCACTTCTCCAAAGCCACAAATCATTGCGAACAGCATGCGCAACTGTCTCGGAGATTGAAATTGTGCAGCTTCATTCAAAGCATCATGCCACTGCTGGTCACCTCGAAGAAGTCCATACTCCTGACATGCTTGTTGAAATGTAATGCATCTTAACACCATTTACGGTCAAAATATCATCAAAACTAATGGCCCCAGACTTGCGCAGTAGTAGCATCCTCAAATAGTACCTCTCAGAATCCAGTATACTAACTACTGGCAGTCTCCCAATAACATTTTGTCCACCACGTTGTCGCTTCTTCCAATTTGTGGTACTCTTATCAAACACATAATATTGTGGAATATCTGAGTAAGAAATGTTGTGAGCTGAAGGATCATTTTTGTTTAGTTCAAACCATGATGTTAGTGTTGTTTTTCTTAAAGCAGCTCGTTCAATTGCTTGGGCTTCTTGACCGTCTTGGTACACAATCGGCTGTTGCTGTGGTAAATGCACAGCTAAGCGCACTACAGTGTGGGATTTATGCGACAAATTAAATTCATTTAAACGCCACATGGCTTCAGGTGCACTAACATACCTACCTTCAACAAAACTTAAAATTTCATCATGATCCAGAGCACCTTCTTTTTGTATTTTGACCGAGGCTGCATCATGTCCTTTGTATACATATTTATATAAGTATTTGACACTTTTAACTGAGGCACAAACTATTAATCGAGACTTGGATGTTTTCATTGCTAATATAGACAGGAAATATCATTGGCCAATTGAGGGATTTGGAGAATGGAAACAACGTATATTATTGGAAACAAAAAATAGAATTTATAAAAATAATAATATAAATATTAATAGAGGTATTTTTTTCAACAAGCATCTTAAAAAAGAAATTGAATTCATTAAAGATAAATTTATTGTAACAACAGTAGATAAGGCAGGAAATAAGTTTTGCTTAATGTGTAAATTACACTTTAAAGATACTCTACTTAATGAATATAACTCAAATAAAACATATCAAACAATTAAATTTGGAAAAAAAGAACTGGATAAAAGAATTATTGCACTAGCTAAAAAAACCAAAATTAAAATCAGTAATCTAAATTATCCTTACCTTTTCCCTACTATTAAATTTCATAAAAATCCTTTAAAATTCAGATTTGTTACTTGTAGCACTGGAAGTTACAACTATCATTTTAGTAAATTTTTCTTTAAATTTCTAAAAATTATTCTTAAAAAAATCAAAGAAGAAGAGAACTTCATTATAGATAACAACACTAAAATTTTAAATTTTATCAAAGATAATAAAATTTATAACATTAATACATTTGATTTTGAAAATCTATTTACTAGCCTCCCACACAATAAACTAATTGAAGTTTGCTCAAATGTATATGATTTATACCTAAACACTGATTTAATTGAAAAAAATAAATGGATAGAAATCTGCAGAGTTAATATTTGTGAAAACTATCTCTTTAATGGAGTTGAATACTATAAACAGGTTTTTGGTATCCCTATGGGGTGTAATTATTCTAGTGCATTGGCAAACATATTTCTTCATTCATATGAAAGGGAATTAATTAAAAATGAAATTATTTATGGTTTTCGTTTTATTGATGACCTTTTAGTGTTTAATTATGATAATTTTAATTCCATTTATAACTGCTATCCAGAAGAGCTTAAATTAAACAAAACCAATACAAAAATTAACTATTGCAATTTTTTAGATATGGAAATTGAAATATTAAATTCAGGTGTATCTGTCGGCTTATTTGATAAAAGAAAAGAATTTAATTTTAAGGCTATAATACTTTGTAATTTTCATACAAATCTTCATTATAAAATTTTTAGGAATTCCATTTTTTCTCAAATTAATAGAATAAATAGCATATGTAACAACCATTCAAATTTAGTTAAAGCTTTAGATAATTTAAAGAATATTCTTAAAGACAATGGATTCCCAAATTCTTTCATTAATATTAATAGTTTTTTAAAAGGAGTATAAAAATATTTCTAATTAATATATTAATGGTTTTTTTCTAATTTAATTTGCTATAACTGTTTAAATATTAGTTTTTTTATTCTGATTAATTAGTTAGAATTTTTCTACATAGATGGAGCTATCTGCTAGCTTCTAATTTTTGTTGCTTCCTGTATATTTGGCGTCGCCTGGATTACATCTAAAATTTCGGCAGAGAGTGTTAGGTTTAACACAATCTCTAGTACCTTTTGATTATTTTTTAAGGATTTTGCATTTTGATTTGTCAAAATGATTCTCATATTGATATTGGACAAGATTCAGGCCACAAAGGGTATACTTTTGATTTATAATCTTACCCTTGACAGGAAATCTTGTCTAATTTTGGAATCTTTATGGTGAGTGGTCTTCGATAAAGTTTACCATTCGATTCCTTATTCATTTCTTCCTTTTTGAACATTTTTTACCTTCGAAATTCATTTTTATGTGTTTTAAATATTATCGTTCCAAACTTCTGTTGATGCAAGCACTTGAGGCTGTTGCTTTTGTACGCTAAAAGATGCATTGTCATCGTTTTTGTCTAAATCTGCTGTTTATTATCTATTCTTTTTTTCTTTCTTTTTATTTAATTTTAATTTTTGTTTAGTTTATCTATTTTTTGCTTCTGTATTATGTTATAAATAGCTGCATTTGCGCCTTTATATATAATACTATGAATTTTTATTAATGTTTTATTAATTAATTTAATCAATTTACAAATTTGTCAATTTATAACTGTTACTTGAAAAACATATTATCCACATTCGTATTTTTATCGCAATCTTATGCTTCTTTCATATCCTCAGATACGAAATTTAAATGCTGTTTATTGAGTATCACTTTTAAAAATTTATTTTCTCTCAAAATGAGATTCGTTTTATTAGAATGTAAGAAAAGCATCTTCGTTTTTTTTTTTTTTTTTTTGGAAATCATTCCTGTGCTAGCCTTTCCTCCAGTATACAACTGCTTTTAACGTGGTCGTCTAAAAGTTTTTTACGTCGACTTCCAACACTAGATGATCGCAACTCGGCGAAAGCGATTTGCCTACGTATCTTGTTACCCTGCATTGCCTTCTCAGAGTTGAAAAAAAGTTGTGCGCATGCGCTCTGACTGAATCTAGGAAAATTTTCTCTGTACATAACGTTGACGATATCATCAGAGCGCATGCGTATTACTATGTAGTTGTAATCGTATATGGGTAATTTCGTTTACGCGTGAATAAGCAAAGAGGGGTGGGTGAATAAGCTCCTCTTACAAACCGTTAAACTTGTTTCCTTATCGCAAACAAAATTATAGTAGGATGCTTTACGGCAGGTTCGGCTACTTTTTTTCGCCATTTTTAGAATTATATTTATCAAAATAAAATTTTTGAGACCGGAAGTCTGCAACTCGAACTGTGAAATATGCATTTTGAAAATTGAGTCTAAAATAATTTTTTTTTTGCTAAAATTTATTTAATTTTCCTTTTTTTAAGTTAACAAAATACACTGCAATTCAATTATCTATTTTGAATTTTACAATAGCCGTAATTATAATCATAAGATATAATTATTAAAGTAAAAATAAGTGATTTAAAACATTTTTACATATAAATTATCATTTTTCTTTCGTCAGGCAGTATGCTTGGACTTCAAATATTTTATATGCTTAATTTGTATGAACAATAAAATTAAAATATATACTTAACAAAAAAGAACAATATCAAGTTTCTGACGAGATTCTGTTGCTGAATTGAAGTTTTCATGACACCATGTGAAGATTTTTTTTATCGTAGTTAAATTTAATTTAATTTTTTTATACGTATATTATTCACTAACATAAAAAGAGTCGCAATTATGCCTTGAAAGAACCATGCTTTACAGAAAATACTTTAAAGAAAATTGGAAGTTCAAATCAATCCACATGTTGCCGGAATATAGAATGCAGAAAACTGGAAGGCACGCACGTTTCCTAGGCATTCTATTGAAACCGAAATGACAAAGCGGCAAAGTATGAAAGAAATCGTCCATTCGATTTTATAAGAAATAAAATTAAGTGCAAATCAAAATAAAATTATTTCCTTCCTTGATGTAACATGTAGGTTCACATTTTATTTTGTTTTCTTTACTATAAAAGACAAAAACTTTAATATGTGTAACTTTCAATTTACTTTACGTATTTTGAATAAAAGATTTTTTATGGCATTTTTATTTTTTCAAAATAACATTTGCATTTTTGAGGAATGCACGTCTTGTAAATAATAAAGCCTTATGATCTTTTTCATACTTTGCCTAAATAGCATTTGTCATTCTATAGAATGGCTAGGTATTATATACAATGCCTATGGAAAGTATATAATAATTATCATATTTCATTCTTTGCCTAAAAATGCCCGGCATTCTATAGAATGCCGGCGTTTCATACATTGTCAGTAAAACCTATAAAAAATAGAAGAGTGTCGTTTTCATTCTGGATTAGCATACATAATATATATAAAGAAACCCAATTCCACTGAAGATCCGTCGTGTATGGGGCCTGTTGCACGGTAAATCATACGTAGTGGCCAAACGTCCTCCCGTTGGTGTGGCGTGGAAGTTTGGAGAGGGGGATGCCAGCTCAGGTGTCGTCCTCGTCATCTGACCGTGGTTCAAAATTACGAGGTCCATCCCAAAATAGCCCTCGTGTTGCTCCAGAACGGGACGTTAATATAACTAAACTAAAGTAAACCTATCGAATTAAATATGATGCATAGATGATAGGCCAGGAAGGAGAGACGTGAATAATCTCTGATAAGTTAGAACCATGACTGTCTAAAATCCAAAATATTATTGTTTCATTTTTTTTCCATCTAAAACGTATTTCTGCTCTGCATACTTCTCAAAATCTTGTAATATAAATGAGAGTGAAAAAAAAGGACTTAAATATGCAACAATATTTAACTCTGACAAAAAAAAAATTAATTTACGACATAAAAGCAAATTAAATTCCAAATAATTTTAATGCTGCCTTTTCATTCAATTGAATTCCTTGAAAGTACAACCCGAAGCTGATAATTTTATTTTCATAGGATTCGCTAAGAACGTGACACATATCTGAATTGATATCATTAAATATTATCAATAATGAAATAAGCAGAAACAGTTAAGAAACATATTTCATTTATATAATTAAATTCAAAATTATAAAAGAAAATTTCGAACTGTTTTACTGCTACAATTTTCAGTAAAAGCATTTATAAAAAATTAAAATTGATATCCTTATTCCATTCTTTACTTGCAAGCCAACTTTTTTACTGTTTCGTTTACGAAGTATATAAGGAGAAAGTCTTGCAATCGTCAAAAAATTCGAACTCGAGATGTTGACGAATCTCCATGTCTTAGACCTCCCCGAGTCCGAAAAACACAATTTTGGTATCATGTCTGTCTGTGAACACGATAACTCAAAAACGGTTAGACCGAGAGGGATGAAATTTGGTATTTGATCTTTACACACAATTTGTAGGTTTCTATTCAAATTTTGCACAAATCCGTCCGCGGGAAATCTGTCTGTCCGTGTTCATGTGGATACGATAAGTCTAAAACTTAAATAGCTAGATGGATAAAATTTGGTATACAGTTTTATCAACAGAAATGTAGGTCCGTAGCAAATTTTGGATCAAATCAGTCACAGGGTTGACTGTCTGTTGGTCTGTATAATAGCATACTTTTTAACACAATAACTCCTAAATGCTATGACTTAGATAAACAAAAATTGGTGTGAGGTCAGCTAACATTAGTTACAGATCCGCTACCAATTTTTGTTTCAATCGGTTCATAAAAAGGCGTTCAAATTGCATATTTGGTTTTCTTCGCCATACTATGACGTAAAATAAAAAAGTCTTCAGGCTCTTTTAAATAAGCTCGACAATTAAAAAATTTTGTGTATGCATTTCGAAATTTGAAAAGAAGAAACATGTTTTGCGAAAGAGAAAAAAACTGTTTCTTATTATCATTCGAGCTCCTGTTAATTATATTTTTTAAAAGTTAATTTATGAGATTTTTTTTCAAGCTTGTACATAGTATACATATACGTAAACTATGAGAAGTCCTCATTTTTGAAGCTGAAATTGAAAAATAGATTTTAAGAAGATGCATATGCTTCCGGTTCCCTAATAGCTATTTGGTAAACAAGTAGACTAAACGTCAGTGCTTGCTAGTTATAACAGAAAATAATGCTCTCATGTTGCCATTCAGTGTTTACTTCTTTAACAATTCCAATATATTTTAGATTATGTACCCGCCCTCTTAACTTCGATGATTTTTTAATAAAATTTTCGAATTTATAGTCGACTAAAATTTTTATTAATTCACATCTGAGACACGAAATATTTGTTTAATCTTCCAACAGGTTTTTTTCTACTCTAATATTGATTTTTGCGTTATTGAAAAAAAAAGTGAAAATTCTTCACTGACATAGATGATATTAAAAAATAAAATTAATGAAAATGTTAGGGCTTATCGGTGCTAATTTTTAGGAATTTTAGAAGAAAATCGATTGCAGAGATGATTTAAAATAGTCTCAAGGTTTTGAAATTTTTAGATTTTTTTCACTTTAAAGTTGAAAATTTAATGAAAAAAGGACGTTTAAAATGATGTATAAGTATGGAAAATAATAAAATAACTTGTACCAAATGCGGTCATTTACCTGGCCTGGAATTAGACATAAAAAAAAATCTAAAATCAGACAGATACAGAGCAAGTAAGACTTTACAGAACAAAATCTGAAGGCTCACTTAAACTAGAGTGCATGTTTAAAAACAATTTATGGCTTTAAGGGTCCCAAACGGTTCTCTAGGACCCCCAAAGAAAATACCCATTTGCCGTGCTCGAAATTTTGATATATCTCGCTCTACAAACCCGAACTGCACTACTGTGCGTTGGTGTGAAATGGAAGTTTGGAGAATTGCGTCAAAGCTCAGGTGTTCTCGTCATCTGGTCAGCATTTAAAATTACGAGGTCCTTCCAGAAACCACCCTCTTGTAGCTTAAAAACTTGACGTTAATCTAATATAATACAATGCAATAATAGAGAGTAGACACAGACTAAGTTCGAAACTCCAACATTATTACATTCAGGGCCGTCTTAACAAATCTCAGCGCCCAGGACTGGAGTTAATTGGTGCCCCATCCGAATCGTTACTACGAATTTGAACGCCTGAGGCCTTCAGGAAAATAAAATAAAAAATGCCTACCTATAAAGAAAATACTTACAAAATAAAATAATTTGAGACCAAAAAGAGAGAGAGAAAAAAGTCACTTGTTCTCTCTGATTAACGCCTTAAAGTTCATATAATATAAATTTGAACTTTTTCATATTTAAAATTATAATCGAATAATTTCTAGTTCAAATCCCGTGGGTTTGGTGCAGAAGTTTGGAGAGGGAGGTGCCAGCTTAGGTGTTCTCCTCGTTATCTGACCGCGGTTCAAAATGACCACGTCCATCCCAAAATAGCCATCATGTTGCTTCAAAAAGGGACGTTAATATAACTAAACTAAACTAAATTCTGGTACAGAACTAAAATACTAAATAAAATCAGTGTAGTAAATTTGGCGCCTTTCGATCATTGTCGCCTCTGGGCTCTAGCCCAATAAGCCCATTGGATAAGACAGCCCTGATTACATTGATGTTCTTTTATCTTGTAATTTCGATTATTTCTTGTGAAAACTTCAGAAGCGATATTATCTAAATGATTTTCATTGATTCGAAATTTGCATGCAGTAACTTTTAGTTATGGATGTAAAAGTTGGTTCAAAACTTTAAAATGTAATAAAATTTTGAGATTCTAGAAATAATGGAGTTAGAATTTTTTTCTTCCTTTGGCGTACTGTGTACTACTCCAAAGATTAAAGCATAAATGAAATTTCAAGCCTGTAGATGAAAATTTAAAAAAGTTATCCCATGTGCGGCATCCGGACAATACCGAATATTTCAACTAAAAAATCACACAAATTTCACTTTAAAATGGTTGTCAAAGGGTAATTAAATATTGTAGAAGCCTTTTAAATGGTAAAAAAGGATTAAAAACAAGAAATTACTTAAAAAACAAAATTCACCACCGAGCTTCATTTTGGGAAGGACGATGATTTTCTCGATTTTTTTTTGGAAAAACTAAAAAAAACTAAAATGATTCCATGCCAAAACGAAAAATTCTTGCAACGATTATATTTCTAAGAAAATCGAGAATCAAATTTTAAAAAAAACATGCAGTTTCGTCAATTATTGAATTAATAGGAGTTGTTCAAAGTTGGTGTCCGGTATAACGGATACCAGGTCTGAAGGGGTTAAGACTTTACAGAATGAAATCCGAAGTCTCACAGAAACGAGACTCAAGTGTTCGAAAGATTCTCCCCAACTTAACCTTAACCTCCGTGAATCCTCCTTAGACTGCGTATTTATATAAAACAATTTATGGCTTTCAGGGTCCCAAGCGGTTCTCTACCGACCCTCAAGAAATTAAAGCCATTTGCCTACCTCGAAATTTCGATATATGTCGCGCTACACACCGAAACTGGACCACTATTCGTTGGTGTGGAATGGAAGTTTGGAGAATGGCGTGACAACTCATTTGTTCTCGTCATCTGGTCAACATTCAAAATTATGAGGTATGTTCCAAAACTGCCTTCGTATAGCTTAAAACCTTGATGATAATCTAATATAAAACAACGCTGTAGCAAAGAGTAGACATAGAGCAAATTGGAAATCTAGCATTGACGTTCCTTTATCTTGAAATTTCAACTATTTCTAGAGTAAATGCTTGCTAGTTATAGCAGAAAATAATATCCTCACGTTAGTGTGGAGTGGGAGTTTGGAGAATGGTACATTTAAAATGGAAAGATTAAAATTACGAAATCCGTTCCAAAACCGCCCTCGTGTAGCTTAAAAACTGGACGTCAATCTTATATGAAACAACAGTATAACGCAGAGTAAATTAGAAACTCCAGTATTATTACACTGATAATCGCTTATCTTGTAATTTCGATTATTTATGGTGACAATTTCAGAAAATATTATCTGAACGAATTTCATCGATTCATTGATGCCAAGTTTATATGCAGCAACAAAAAGTTTAAATAATATTTCGTTACATTTTGACTCAAAATTTTAAAATGTAATCAAATTTTGAGATTCTAAAAGTATTACGCTGAAATTAGATAAATTCTGAAAATTATGATATCAAACAATTAAATGTAGAATTAAAATAAGCTCGGTTATGATGCTTTTCAAAAAAATGTCATAGGTTTTCGCTTTTCTTTAAAAATATATAAAAAAAGAGAGTATACTTATTCTATTCTCCTTTCAGTTTTGGTAGATTCATTCGAGTCCACAAAAAATAGGTGAAAATTAAATATTCGCATAATTGATGTATGTTTAATTTTTAAACACAGTACGAAATGACCCATATTAAAAATGAAATGTAAATATTTTTATTTTCTAGCAAATGAAAAAATATTCTAGAAAAGTTTACTGTATTTAAAAATATGGATAATTTAAAAAATTGTATTTGATAATTTTAGTATGATTGTAATCGTTCTTTAAGTTCTATCAAATGTTTATTTGCACGGAGAAGAATTTTGTGTTTCTATCGCTGTGTTTATTTGTAAGCATAATTCTTATTTCGATGATAAATATTTACTTTCTTTTTCTTTTGAGTTTAATACCCAAGGGTAAAGTTATCGTTTGACACTTTCAATAAATAGCACGTTTTTTTCTTTCATTATTGTATCGCAACTTTGAAAAAGGGATGTGATTATTAGTTTCAATCAAGAAAATACTTTATATAAGTAGCCACAATTGCTAGAATAACTATCAAAAATAATCTTCTATACATTATATTTAATCAAATCTTTACACCTTGTTTAAATCAATGAATTTATTATTGATGATAATTACAAGAGTATAGACAGTGAGATAGATGGAGTTAACCAACGTATATAATAAGAGCACTACAAAAGAAATCTGGTTAATCGCAGTGCAGCAGCAGAAACGAAGGAATCCCTTTCTCTACAGCAGAAAAAAAAAAAAAAAAAACTGCAATAAACTTCCACCCGCAGAGGAACTTTTTAGCTTACTTTCGACCTTGGAAAGAAGAATGCAATTACGCGGCAACAGGGACGGACGGACTCTTCACGTTCTAAAGAGACCCAATCGTAGTATTCAAAGGTTATCCGCATAGGGTTGCCGAATTACTATACACACAGGACAAAATATCGGTTTTCAAAAAAATTAGATGCTTTTTCATTAAAAAGAATCTTTAACTGTTGAGAAACTATTATTAAAACTCTTCATGCATATTTATTTTCTTCAAAAATGAACAAAATTAGCTTTTATTACTATGAAAGAGTCCAAGAGCATATCTGACCGGCACTTTGGGCGCCATCTATCTTCACCGTTACGTACTAAAAGCAATTAACGAAATTTAATGAATATTTTGGGTTTTTTTATTTTTTAAAAATATTAAGAGCATTTTGAGAATTTTGGAGTTTCACACATTCAGATTCAGTACAAGCCTACTGATGCATAAGTTAAAGAATAAGAAGTTCAAATTATCTTATATATATATATATATATATATATATATATATATATATAACAAATACGAAACAAACATAGCAGAAATGTAAAAGCAACATATACAAAATAAACATTCATAAAACAAAATGTCAAGAAAAAAATCTGCGGTAAGAAAAAGCCGAAAGTGGAATCCTTAATAATATAATAAATGCGAAAGTGTGTCTGTCTGTCTGTCTTTCTGTCTGTTTGTTTGTTAAGCTTTCACGACCAAACCACAAAACCGATTTGGATGAAAATTGGCAGAGTTGTAGCTTGAAACCCGAGAACGGACATAGGCTAGGTGAAATCACGTTAAATTAATTATTTTTGACTACAGATTAAAAATAGTTAACAAAGAAAGCCCATTGACTCCGCGATTCGCGATGAAGATTTTTATTTTTCACTAGCTGTTACCGGCGACTTCGTGCGCGAAGAATTTGAATTTTTCTCTTTTTTTAATTCACGAATGTAAATGGTTTGTTGCTTTTTGAAAGGGGAAAGTAAAAGTTCTGACAGTTGATAGTACTTAAATGGACGGCTGACAGGAGTGTACTGTACATGTATGCTGATATAGTTATGTAAATTGTTTATCTATGTTAACATACTTTTGTATAACACGTTATTTGCACGGATGTAGAGGTTGTGTGGGCTGGACACACGTGAACACGTCACATATATTTGCCCATGCGAAAAATATGGTTTTTCCAAATGTACGTCTGCCACTTTCAGTGTCTGGCCCTGAGCCTGGCAAATGATATTTTTAAAGGAATTTGCTACCTTTTGAACTGAGAATATAAATCCTTCGGTATTATCGGAATGCGTGGATTTAAAACACTGTCTCTTCTCCCTATATCAGTCATAACAGTAGCTTTTATAACATTTGGACCTAGGTGTGTAATTTGTAACCGTGTATCACTGCGCAGTCTCGGCATATCGAGGTTACGCATTAGTAGTACTGGTACACCGACCTTCAATCTCGGCTTGTCGGAAGGTGCCCCTGACAATTCTAAAATGTTGAAGAGCTCTACAGAATATGATGTTCCTTGTTAATGTCCATTACCGTATCTCCAAACGGATATTCTGTAATATCTCACTGTGAAAATTAAACAAAAACATCGAGAGAATAATTCACTAACGTCATTGGATAACTGTGTAACCGTATTAAAAGCTGTAAATGCTGCGACAGCAGGAAACCGGAAGTGTAAAGTCTCCTTTGTTGTTTATGGTCAAAGAAAGCAATATTTATATTAATTTTAACACTGGCAAAGGCCCGCGCGCGAAACAGTAATTTGGCTTGAATTTATTTCTTTAAGAATAAAAAGTATTGGTAGAAATTACGTTAAAAAATATTTTTAAACCTTTATAGCAATCGGAGAAAATATTTCATCGTAATGGAATTTATAGCATTAAAAAGATCATTTTCTGGTCTTTAAAATGGCATAAAAATAATTGTTGTCTAATAAAGATTTCGGAAGTTATTGGCAAAAAACGACTAAGCATTAGGCTTAAAAGCGGCTAATGTTCGTTATTTAATTAAATATCTTAAGAACTAATTAACTCTGAAAGTTGAAAATAACACCTTTGACCTAAAACTATGCTCTAGAATGTCGTGTGTAAATTTCACGTCGCTACCGTTCACCGTTTAGGAGTTCTTGTGACCGACCGATCGACCGACAGACAGACAGATACATGTAAATTCTGCCTTATTTTATGGATACTTATAAATATAAGCAAAACTTTCAGAAATAAAGGTAAATTAGTTCAAAGTCTAACCATTTCCTAGCAACTGAGTAGCTATAAATTTGCGTTATTTCAAAATCGTCTGCACGTAAAATTTAAAAAATTAATAAAAAATGAATGAAAAATGTCACAGAAATAAAATTGGTATCATTGCAAAGGTAAATTTTTTTTCTTTAAGATCGTATAAAAATAATGTGTATCGGACAATTTGTTCTGAAGTTACAGCGGAAAAAAGGATTACGTGATAGTTGATTTTAAAAATAATTTATTCCACATGTTTTCGCATTCCTGAAGGATCACGTGACAGTTTATTGAAAAATAAAAATCTTCATCGCGAATCGCGGAGTCAATAGGCTTTCTTTGTTAACTATTTTTAATCTGTAGTCAAAAATAATTAATTTAACGTGATTTCACCTAGCCTATGTCCGTTCTCGGGTGTCAAGCTACAACTCTGCCAATTTTCATCCAAATCGGTTTTGTGGTTTGGTCGTGAAAGCTTAACAAACAGACAGACAGAAAGACAGACAGACAGACACACTTTCGCATTTATTATATTACTAGCTGTTACCCGCGACTTCGTGCGCGAAGAATTTGAATTATTCTTTTTTTTAATTCACGAATGTAAATGCTTTGTTGCATTTTGAAAGGGGAAAGTAAAAGTTCTGACGGTTGATAATACTTAATTGGACGGCTGACAGGAGTGTACTGTACATGTATGCTGATATAGTTATGTAAATTGTTTATCTATGATGATATACTTTGTATACCACGTTATGTGCACGGATGTAGAGGTTGTGTAGGCTGTACACACGTGCACAGGCCACATGTTGCCCATGGGAAAAATATGGTCTTTCCAAATGTACGCCTGCCACTTTCAGTGTCTGGCCCTGAGCCTCGCAAATGATATTTTTACAGGGATTTGTTACCTTTTGAACTGAGATGATAAATCCTTCGGTGTTATCGGAAGGCGTGGAATTAAAACACTCTCTCTACTCACTATATCAGTCATAACAGTAGCTTTCACGACGTTTGGACCTAGGTGTGTAATTTTTAACCGTGTGCCGTTGCGCAGTCTCGGTATATCGAGGTTACGTGTTAGTAGTACTGGCACACCGACTATCAATCTAGGCTTGTCGGAAGGTGCCCCTGACAATTCTAAGATCATGAAGAGCTCTACAGAATATGATGCTCCTTGTTAATGTCCATTACCGTATCTACAGAAGGATATTCTATAATATCTCACTGTGAAAATTAAACAAAACATCGAGAGAATAATTCACTAACGTCATTGGATCACTGTGTAACCGTATTAAAAGCTGTAAATGCTACCACAACAGGAAACCGGAAGTGTAAAGTCTCCTTTGTTGTTTATGGTCAAAGAAAGCAATATTTTCTTATATTAATTTTAACTCTGGCAAAAGCCCGCGCGCGAAACAGTAATTTGGCTTGAATTTATTTCTATAAGAATAAAAAGTATTGTTAGAAATTACGTTAAAAATATTTTTAAACCTTTATAGCAATCAGAGAAAACATTTCATCGCAATGGAATTAATAGCATTAAAAAGATCATTTTCTGGTCTTTAAAATGGCATAAAAATAATTGTTGTCTAATAAAGATTTCAGAAGTTATTGGCAAAAAACGTCTAAGCATTCGGCTTAAAAGCGGCTAATGTTCGTTATTTCATTAAATATCTTAAGAACTAATTAACTCTGAAAGTTGAAAATTTCACCTTGTGTGCAAATTTCATGTCGCTAACGTTCACCGTTTAGGAGGAGTTCTTGTGACCGACTAATCGACCGACAGACCGACAGATACATGTAATTTCTGCCTTGTTTTATAGATATTTATAAACATAAGCAAAATTTTCAGAAATAAAGATAAATTAGTTCAAAGTCTAACCGTTTCCTAGCAGCGAAGTAGGTATAAATTTGCGTTATTTCAAAATCGTCTGCACGTAAAATTTAAAAATTTAATAAAAATTGAATGAAAAATGTCACAGAAATAAAACTAACATCATTGAAAAGGTAAAATTTTTATCTTTAAGACGGTATAAAAATAATTTGTATCGGACAATTTGTTCCGAAGTTACAGCGGAAAAAAGGATTACGTGATAGTTGATTTTAAAAATAATTTATTCCACATGTTTTCGCATTCCTGAAGGATCACGTGACCGTAGATTGAAAAATAAAAATCTTCATCGCGAATCGCGGAGTCAATGGGCTTTCTTTGTTAACTTATTTTTAATCTGTAGTCAAAATAATTAATTT
>BGPR01000004.1:344615-643112 GCA_013235015.1 Araneus ventricosus | reverse complement strand
GGAGCATCGAGACAAAAATATAAAATTTTTTTAATACTCTCTGTCATGTGCATCACTGTTAAATTTAAATTAGTTGGCAGTAAAATTAAATTTATTACATAACCCAAATTCTTAACCTTTATTTTATATAATACACTTTTGTTTTTGACACGGCACCACAATATTAGATGGGGGGTTGTTAATTATGAAAAATTAATGCAAGGTGCCCAATGTTAAATTTTAGTTTAATATATATATATTATTAAATCAATACTGGATACTGAAAAATAAAACACAATAATATGCAATTCTAGCTACACTCATATAAATCACCTACCTTTGCAGACCTGAAAAAAATTGGCGACTAAATTAAATCATCTGAAAACATTTAATACATTGCAAATTGTAAAATCAAATTAGAGAAATTAAAACAGAATCAAATTAGAATTTAAAATATTGTTTATTTAATAATCGTTAAAATTAGGTTTTACTGCCATGTTTTACAAAGAATATATTTTGATTAAGATGCACACAAATGACAAAGAACAATTCACATAAAATCACAAATTGAAATAGCTGCAGCTTTTAAAAAGAAACAAAAGACAATAGCGCTATCATCCATAACTAATTTTTTTTATATAAAGAATTTTTTTTAGCTCCATCAATTTTCAGAGCCAGTGTAGAAACAGGTGAAGTCATATTTCTTTGTCAAGCTTGTAGTTGCAACGAAAAATCACAAGATTTCAAACATACGTAATAGGCCTAATGTTGCCCAATAAAACTGTAGATTTGGAACGCACTGGTAGTTAGCCAGTTTGTTGGCTGTAATGTTTTACACACCTTTTATTTCACTATAGGAGTTTTGGCGATGAACCATGTCGAACATAAGCACTGAAAAAAACCGTTGCTGGCTTACACGCCTGAATTTCATCAGATCACATATATTGGCGGACGTCCCACACTGAGCCAGAACTCAGTTGCGATTTTCGCCAGAATTTTCATGGCTGATCTTGCAAAGAACACGACTTGTAGGAAATCTTTTTAAAAAAAATGACGCTGCAGATTACTACCAAATGTTTCACTTCTCCTGAAGACAAAAAGAAAAAACAGCAAGGGCTAGCACCCAGAAGGCCTAACGGCCCTCCAGGAGCCCGCAGGTGCGACCACCTCTTCTTGTTATTTCAAACCATAAAAAAAAGAAAAGCACACAAAGGAAAATGCTTCCAGTGAAAGACGCCAAAGCCTAATAACATATAAATTCATCCGCAACAAGATGGCGAGTAAATAGTCCCGTTGAAAATTTTGATTTATATATTAATAAAGTTGAAACATTAATGGAAAAGACATCAAAAGTAAAGACAATTAATATTTAAGTCGAATACAAAGTAAATAATTAAGAAAAATTTAGATATTTAATGAAACTGCTAAAAATTACCGTTTGAATTTCAAAAGTTGTCAGAAATGCCACAATAGATGAAATAAACTTTGGTGGCGGAGATTTAAATAATTAAAAATACTGATAAAACCAAAAAATGATGTAGATGCAATTTTTGCAATCTAACAGTTTTGATTTTGTTTCCAAAACTTTTTCGTGTCATTGTGGGCGATTTTTTTTTTTTTGAAGTCCTGATTGCACGGGCAACGCCGTGCGCGTACTGCTAGTATACATTATATACCCTATTAGAAATGGGTCAAAATGACCCCCGGTAAACCTAGTGTTAAGTAAAAAAAGCTTTAGGCTGACGAATATTTGAAATAACATAATTTATTATTTAATAAGTGGTAATCATATGTCAAATGTAACTAGGTCAGTTGAAAGGCAACGCAGTGTTGTGCCTGGTGCGATAGTGGTTTGATCACAAATCGCATAGCACACTGCCTTATCTAAATTGCAGATCACTATCATTGGAACGAAAATCCTGTACTCCCGTTTGTTGGCACTCTACAGATGTAGTCTCGGGAGTTTTTGATACAGTTACGTATTTCTATGGACGGTGTCTTTTGACACAATCAATCCTTGCAAAACAGTTTCGTTCCAATATTTACTGTTTTGTTTCCTAAATTCTTTTAACATAATAATTATTTGATGATGTGAATTATATGATAATTCTAATACAAAGACAAATTCCTCATATTAAAATATCCCGATATATTCGAAAGCGTTGATCCATTTATGAATACAATTCATATCATTTACACATTCTGAGTTTGGTTTTCTTTTTCAGTACAGCTAAAATTGCATTTCCTTTTAAATCGCTCATTGTATTTTTTCTGTCCATTTGAGAAAGCTTTTCTTCCTATCTCCCTCCTCCCCAACGAAAAGGCCTTAGACATGTCGGCAGCCCCTATTTGAAGAGTTTGATCACTAAGCGTTCTTTGGCTCTTTGAAGTCCTAATAGTAGTTAAATGAATTATAATTTGAGGATTTAAGGGATTAAATATTTCAAGTATTGTGCATTTGACGAAAAACAAACCTTGAAAGTGCAAGGCTATCTTATTTTAAATTATGATATAAAACGCGTATTATCAGACTTGAAAGAGCTAATATAGGAAGAAGATCTAAGATAATATGATTTTACCATGGGTAAGAACAAAGATTCCTCAAATTCAGGGACGGTCTTAATTTATGCGGAATCAAATAAACAAGGCTTTAGTTCATGTGGGCCGTAAAGACAACAACAACAAAAAAACACACTTCAATTTTTATGGAAACGTAAGTTTATTTCGAAAACACAGTGTATTAAACAACAAAATGAAGGCAAAGTCAATTTTTTCTTCCTAACACTTGGAATCTCTTGTCTGCTACCATTTTTCCTACTTCAAAGGAAAAATTATCCGCAGCGATTTATTTCAAAACTGACTCAAGGTGAATATCAGTAATTCTGGATATGACAGGAGACTTATTTCCTTTCTTAAGCGAAAATAAATGCTTTTACATATTATTTCTTCTAAACAAGAAATTAATTTCATTTGCCAATTTCCGAGTGTTTTCAAACCTGCCTGGCAAATATTTGTGAAATTCAGTCATCCCAACTTCACTTAATTTTGCATTTAAGTCTGCACAGCATTGGATCTCAATTATCTCGATCGATGTAACGGGACTAGTAATCGGTCATTGGCGAATGTTGGGATTCATCAACAATATAATTATGTATATTTAGGAATTTAAAAGATTTAGGCACAAAATTTTTACTAAAAATTCTGTTTCATAGAGTTATGTTTGCTCGGAAGCTAGTTGGGCATTCTTGATTATGAAAATGCCGCAAATACTGGCAAATAAATGTGTTTCAAGTGTTATATGTGCAGTTTGTACCATACAATCCTCATGCGTAACTAATGTTAAGGAAAATCACTCCTCTGAATCCTGTCATAAATATATCAGTATCTGGAAAGAGATTATGCTCCACAATGGTTGAGAAACAGATGATTGTTCACATTCTAAAGCGCATTTCAGTAGATTAAGATTTTGAATTCTTTAATGCATCTCAACCCTGCTGTTCTGTTCGCATTCACTATGCACACGTAACGTTTAGGTCACTATGACCCGAGCACTAAATGCTAAGTACAGGGGCCTATGTGTTTCATGCTTTTAGAACAAAATTATGTTTCGAGATAAATATATGTTTTAACAGAATAAACTTGATATATTTGTAAAATGATACAATGAATATGTAAATATAAGCATATGTATGTGAAATAAAAAGTTGAATTTAGAATATTTTTTTTAATTCTTACCTTCCTTTTTATTTACATAATTCAGACAAAAAATATATTACATGTTGCTTTCATATATGTTTTTATAATTCTTGCGCAATATATTTGTTTTATTATGATTGCTTGATTGACAGAACATGCATCAGGATTGTAGACCTGAATATAGTTTTAAATGTACTTTTTACAACCCTTTTCTTGATCTCGAATACCTAGTTACGCTTAGAGCAGTTTTCATAAAATTGGCAGAATTCAGGCAGTCAGAACGCGGAGGCTGATAGAATGACCAGTTTATATTTTGATGGACTGAATATGCTGCACATTATGAACAGTTTGAGTAACAATATTCTCATCATAATCAGAAGTTGCACCTGCCTCACTTGTATGATTTTCATGTTCAGAAACGCCTTCCATTTCGCAATCAGGTGTTTCCATAAGCTGAGCTATTTCAGGGTCCCTCAAATAGCTGCGAATCACTATTATTTATTTTATTAACATCATTACAGTGTCAGGAGTTATTGATATTTCTTTTATATGTTATGTTGTCATACAACAGTCGAAATGATTCCATACTTCATCCTACAATTTTACTGGAGATATTGTATCGCGTGACCAGCTATACCACTTTCTGACTTTGGCCGAACTTGTTTGCTTATACAAAACACATTAGAAGACTTTTCAAGAATTTATTTATGTCGTTTCCTGCTAAATTAATAATATAATATGCAAGTTTTTTCTCTCAATTAAGGTAAAACAGGTTCGGGTATGACCCGAACAATACATTAATGCAATTTCAAAAAATAGACCGAAAATATGTAAATAAAAGAAAATCCTTTTCAGAAAAATAGCATATCACACTCACTAACAAAGTCACGAAATGTCAGTAAAATATCTCTAAACTGTTGTTTTGTATAAGATGTTGAAAAACGTTTCGGGTCATATTGACCCGAACAGAACAGCAGGGTTAAATTATTGAACTGCCGAAAAATTACTAGAGAACTCCCAAAATATCTATAGTTTCTAATTCGACGCATTTCTCAACATCTAGCTCTACCTTTCTAAACGTCTGCCACGCAATGAGCTTTCTGCATGGAACAGTAAAAATCTTGATAAACGATGTTTTGTTCTAGGTATCTGTTCAATGTCCGAATTTCTTTCTAGAAAAGAGAATGGAAGCTCTATGACCCTGGGAACTCCACTGCTTTGATGACGCCTGCGTCTACTCTACCACTCTCTGTCGTGGGCGAATTTCCCACAATTGACTAGCCTCCATTGTCAGGAAAAACGATTCAGCGTCAAGATGTGCTTCCTTATTCTCAATACAAACACGCGACTCATAAATAAGTTTTCTTTCGGAAAGCGTCTCCCCGCATTTCGGTTGTACTTTTTGTTGATGTTAGCGAGAAGTAGTTAGATTTTCTCTACTGGGGGAAGTAAAACCAAAGGACCGCAGTTGTTAGCTTTTCCCTTTCAATATGTTCTAAATTCTAAATACTAGAAGATGGTGGGTCGCTGAGAGTTTTGTGTTTGTTCCTGTGCTGTATTAAAAATAAACAAATTTCGGATGGGTTCTTCCTTTCATGATTGATGGGTTGAACTCATTTTTCCCCTCGTTTTTGTTTTAAGAAATGAGAATATATTTTTGCCTCTTGAGAAAGGAAAAAAATAAACGTTAGGGTCAAAGCTGTTTATAATATAGAGGGAGAGTTTTGTTGTGTTTATTTTCATTAGAAAAGTTATTCCCTCTGTTGTGTTTCAGTGGATAAAAAGATGACGTGGGAATATTTTGAAATACATGCCTTGAAACTAACGAAAAAATTGTTGTCGAATATAAGGAAAAAGCCTTTAGGAAATGCCGCTTCTTTTTCTTCATCTAGAGTGTCCATGTGAGAAAAATTGTAGATCTCACACCCTTCGACTTGAATAAGCTTCCCAAGATACCTTTCGCCGATTTAAAATTGTGAATTATTTTTTTTTAAACATGTGCCCACTGACGTAGATTTCAAATGCATCAGAAAATTTTATCTTATAAATGTTTCTAAATTCTGAAATATCGTGCAGTGATGAATACAGAACTTTAGAACTTGTAATTCCGACATAGTCCAGATCACTAGGTAATAATATTGTTCCTTTATCGTTGGAATGCATGATCTAAAATTAATATGCTTTTATGAAATAATAATTAAATTCTGTAAATATATAAAAGAGTATAAAAATATATGCCTTACCTGAAATTTCAATGAATGGTGTGTCTGTTGGTTTTATCTTACGCGAGATATGTTTCACAGAATAAAGAAATTATTTTGACTTTCGCCTTTCTTAAACCAAACGTCGTAATTTTAAAATCTGTGAACCATTGAAAAGATTTCTTAGTATACTTCTGAGTTTTGTAAGTTTCGAATATGAGCTTTTTGCTAAATTTTAAAAATTTCTATTTATATATAAGTATTAATAATGAACCAGATCATTCGCCAATGATTGATTACTAATCGCGTTACATCGATCGAGGTAATCGTGCAAGTTTTAAATCGCTACAAACAACACTGTTTTAAATCCGTTTTTATTTTATTATATTTTTCGTTTTTGAAAAATGAGAACCTGGACATAGCTCAACTCATTTGTTATTAGGATTATATTTAATGGAATAAAGAACTGGAGCTAATGGTATTTTTATACCTAAGCCATTACTGAGCAGCAGAAATTTTGAAACACGTTTTTATGTCAAAAATTTATGAATGAACCTAATGGAGTTTTTGAAGCTCTCCTCTCACAAAATACAATTTGAAATTATGGATCGCTTTAAATAAGCTTCTAATTAGAAGATAAAATGCATTAATTACCATCAAACAGAAATTGCTTGTATTAGGATATTTGAATTTCATCAGAAGATGTCCTAATCAGAAATAGTTTGAAAATTTATATGCCTCTCTTGTGAAGTCTAGCACTGATCAATTAAAATTGTAGAATGAAAAGAAGTAGCAATACAATCATCAGTTAACACAAATTGTTAATAAATTGGATGCTTCATAAAAATCGGCATTATATTTTTAAAACGTTTTTTTAAATGCATCCGGAATGCTATGATTCTTCTTCGCCTTTCTTTTCGATCAATTTAAAAAAAAAAAAAAAAAACAGAATGAGAATTATTCGAATCTAAATTGTCTCATTCTTACTGGAGTAGTTAATTTTAATGGCTGAATATTCAAAACCACTTGTTTTTTAATTGCGTCCTGCAGAACGAGCTCTTAATTAAGTTGTCTGGGAGAATTTTTTTCTCTCTTTCACCATGTCAAATTCTTTCTATAAAAGTTTCCTAGTCTTTTCAAGTGTTGGCATCGTTTAGTAGTTGGTAATTGGTAACTGTAATGGAATGCTGTTACTGTTGGAACTTAAAAAATTGATACTTTGTATTTCTATTAGACGATTTATTATTTATGAAAGTATTTTTCTTTATAATTACTATAAATGGAATATTTTGAAAGGTAAAAAAATATTAAAAGCAGACAAAATATGAAATACTTATCGTATAAATAAATAACAATAGTTATTTTTTTAAGTCATTGCTATCTCAATAAATGAATAAATGCTTTTTTTTACATTTTTTGTGATCCGAAATAAAGCTACAGTCTATTTGAATACTGAATCTAAAATATAGATAGCTTTGCTGTCACAGAAAATAAAAGTAAAAATACACTACGGCAGAGCATATGATGTAGGTGCATTTTACCACCTTTTTTACTTTCTCGTATACGAAGTATACAAAGAGAAAGTATTGTAATCGCTTTAGTATTCATTGCATTGCCTATTTTATCGCACTGCTTCAAAGTAATATATTTTTGAAACGTGGCAACAGATATTTGATTTCAGGTTTGTTTGTTTGTTTCACTTTCTCGTATACGAAGTATAGAGAGAGAAAGTATTGTAATCGTCAAAAAAAAATTCGAACTCGAGATTTTGACGAATCTCCACTTAGAAAGTATACGAGAAAGTTTAGGGGAGACTACTCCCGCTGGTTTATTTCCTACTTAACTAGTTGCGATTTCTGCTTTCTCTTCTTTCTAGTTAGATGATTCATTCTGTTTTAAAATATGTTGATATTATGACTCAACAAAGAATCATGGGAATTTTGAGTTGCTTTTGGATTACACGCAATTTTTGTACTCATTATGACGTATGTGAATGATTTAATTTTATTTTATAAGTTTAAAGATACGTTGAACGGATGAAACTTGGGCAAATTAGTTAAGAGTTTAATAAAAGATTTAATTCCAGTGATGAGAATATCAGATACAGGATTAGGGGAGTGTAATTTTAGTACAAATCTGCCTTCATGGTTTAAACGGGTCTCGTAGTGATGTGGTGTGGAAGTTCGGCTAGAGGTATGCCGGTTCGGATGTCATCCTCGTTGTTTGCTAATGGTTCAGAATCACCAGTTCCTTCCCCTATTGTCCTTGTGAAGTTTCAAAACGGGACGTTAATCTGGCAAATCAAGTTATATCTCTCTAGAACCGCATGGGCCGCGGTGGCCTACTGGTAAGGTCTCGGCCTCGGGGCCAGAGGGTTCCAAATTCGAAACCCGATTCCACTGAAGATCCGCTGTATATGTGGACCTCTTGCGGACATGAGAGTTACTCTGTAATTTATAACCTATTTTATCACATTTGCTATAATTTACAGCGCCAGAATTGACCATTTATGTATGAGGATTAGTTCACTTGAAGGATAAATGCTATTTCAATAACTCCGAGCATACATTCGATTTCAGTTAATCATTTGAAAATAAACTTGCCCCAATCAGCAAATTTTGAAACTTCTATAAACTTTGGATTAAACTATGTGATCTTGTTTAATAAATATTTTACTCTAAAATAAGGAGTAGTTACAAATAAAAAAAATCAGTCAGAATGAAATATTTAATTATTTTAAAAGTTTTATAAAAGTTTAAATTTTTAATATATATATATATAACGAAGCATACATTTATGATATTTAATTTGTAATATAGTTATATATGTTTATAGTTTTAATTTTACTATTTTCTCTTAGGACTGAATCATCGATATCAGCCATAATATTGCTGTGATCGTATTTTATGTGATATAAAAATAAGAAACCAAATTCTTCAATGTCAAATTTTTTAAAAAATGTAGTTAATTTTTTAAAATCTTTAATGAACTATTTACCGATTTATAAAAATATGACAATCCGGGACATTTCATCGCAAATCGGGACGAAACGTCAGAAATCATGTCCAGCTAATCAATATCGTCTGGTGACTTTTTATAAGGTTAAGAAGATATATTGTTAGAAATAAATTATTTCGTCCTGATCACTTTTCCTAAAGTCTTTATCTGTCTTTCAGAATCCGGTGCAGCTAAAGTTTAAGAAAACTTTGTGCTGTAATTCGGGAAGCAAATTGGAGTGACATTCTATTTCGCTCTCCTGAATAGGAATTCAATCAATGCCACACCATCAAGTTCATTAACCCCCACTCCCGCCGCCCTACACATTGACTGCATTGTTTGTAAACGGCTACTGCGGAATCAATACGCTTGCAAGGTTTCTCTTTTACAAACAGTAACACATTTCGGCTAAGTTTGCTTAAATCAACTGGGGCTACCATTCATCTCAAGGCCTTTATGATGGGATCACTTTTAATTAAGTTTTGCCATTCAGATTGAATCGCAATTTGGAACTTCCATTTTCTTATTTAAATTGACTTTTTGTTTCCGATTCTTTAAGAGATCTGGTAGTAATTTAGCCATTTCGGATCTGATTTTTTAATTTATCAGTTGTTAGTATTGGGTGTTTCATGTCTATAAAAGATGGGGTTTTTGAACAAGGTTATAGTTCTTCTTTTGCGATGAAGTATGCATGATACCGGCAATGTATGAAACGCTGGCATTCTATAGAATGCTTAGGCATTTTTAGGCAAAGTATTAAATCGTCGCTTAACAAGGAACACCACCTATCTGAATTTTTTGAAATTTCAAGGAGGAAGATTCAAATGAATTTTTCGCAACCAATAACGAATATTTCTAAATTTTTTTTCAAGTCTGGTTGGAACATGTAGTCTCATGTTCATAGTAAATCGTAAAGAAATTCAGAAATATTCGTTATTGGTTGCGTTCATTTGAATCTTCCTCTTTGAAATTTCAAAAAATTGAGATAGATGGTGTTGCTTGTTAAGCGACGAAATGTGAAATTTTTTTGAATATGTTATATACTTTCTCTAGGCATTTTATAGAATGGCAAATGATATTCAGGCAGTATGGAAAGAAGGTTATATTAAGGGTTTTATTTAAAAGACGTGCATCCTACAGATATACAGAGGGTGTTCACACATTTTTAGAACGATTTTTATGGTATTTTAAGAACTATTTTACACATTTTTTTTTTTTGTATTTGAAATGTTCATTTTCATAGCCCGTATTCTTAACTATTTTTCTACATTGTAACTTCCATGCCAATAATAATTTTTTTGGTATCGCAGGAGGTATTTTGTCCCATTTCTCTTGAACAGCTTTACAAAGTCTAGAAAAGTTTGGAGGTTGACGTTTGAAAAATGCGGTTTTTAAAAGTCCAAAAACTGATGGGTGGTACAGAACTATTATCAAGGAATATCAGTGACGGTTATAGTCGTAATAACCACTTCTTGTTCTATTTGTTACTTTCTCGTATACGAAGTATACAAAGAGAAGGCATTGTAATCGTCAAAAAATTCGAATTCGAGATTTTGACGAATCTCCACGTTTTAGACCTCCCTGAGTCCGAAAAACACTATTTTGGAATTATGTATGTCTGTCTGTGAACACGATAACCCGAAAGCTATTAGAGCTACGGGGATGAAATTTGGTAAGTGATAATTTGTAGGTTTCTATCAAATTTTGGACAACATCCGTCCACGGAAAGGCTGCCTGTTTGTCCGCGGTCATGTGAACACTATAACTCAAAAACTTGAATATCTAGATGGATAAAATTTGGTACACAGTTTTATCATCATGAATGTAGGTCCGTATCAAATTTTGGACCAAATCCGTCGAGGGTTGATGGTCTGTCGAGCTGTATAATCGCATACTTGTAAAAATTATATCTCCTAAACCCTTTGGCTTAGATAAATAAAAATTGGTATGACGGTTGATAACATTAATTATAGATCTGTGCCCAAATTTTGTTTCGATCGGTTAAAAAAAGGCGTTCAAATTGCTTAATTAATTTTTCTAATCCAATTCTGGCATACGCATGTGTACTAGTATCAATCTCTGTGCCCGTGAAAGGATTACGTCACCTTGTCCTTGAGCTGGCAAGAGTGGAAATGTGTGATACATGCGTTTTATTCGGTACGCATCTTTTTGAATTTTATTCTTTACCTAAATATTTTGCAATCACTATAATCTACAATGAAAAACCTTCTGATCTTCTTTTTTAAAGTAGTCTATATGCATGTATATTTTATCCTAAGGCATTGGAAATAGCTTATAAGTTCCAGAAAGAAAACGGGATAATAATTTATCATACTATCCTGACTGCTACATGCTCAGTTCTTCACACTGGTTCATTTTAAAGTTAGCGATTAAACCAATTTACCTGTGAATTAAACAAATTTACTTTATTTATAGAAATGTTTTTCAACCTGAAAGGTATGTATAGCTGGGAAAAACATTGCATTATACAGGCGTTTCATCAAACATGTTTTTATTTGGCGCTCAACTTTCTCTAATAATTTTAATAGTATTTCTCTCACTACGAATTTAAAAATTTTGACTAAATTAGAAGAATCATTTTTGCCTTGAATGTGCGTCTATTTTCGTATTAATAGAATAAATGCATCTTATTTATTTTTCTTCAAATCGTTAGTTTTTCCAAATTGTTTTCGTATGTTTGTTAATCTTCGCGCTTCTTTATATCTCAACCTCCCCTTTGGATGTGGAGAGTCGCGGTGGCCTATTGGTAAGGTCCCAGCTTCGGAGCCGGAGGGTTCTAGGTTCCGAACCCGATTCCACTGAAATTTCACCATGTTTGTGGGCATGTGTACGTAAAATGTACACGTTAAATCAGACGTCGGGGGCGAAATCCCCTCCCCCTGGAAGTTTGGAGAGGGTGTGCCAGGTCAGGTGTTGTCCTCTTCATCTGACTGTGATTCAAAATTACAAGGTACGTCCCAAAATAGCCCTCGTGTTGCTTCAAAACGGAACGTTAATATAACTAAACTGAACTAAATCTCTACAGGTGTGGCTGTAGATCAAGAATTTCTGTATTGCGTCATTTTCAACCATAATATTTTATTAGTAACTCTGCATATAATTAATCTTACGATAAATAAATCGATAATAGAATTTATTAGTAAATTGTAATGAAAATTCAAATATCAAAATAGATATTTTCTTTAATTCATCTCTATGGCTTCTTTCTTTTGGGGGGGGGACCAGGAGAAGATGAAGCGAATAACATACTTGTCTAGGGTGTAATCGGAAAAGTCGCCAAATTTAAGGACTTGTCCAATAAAAAAAATGCCGATTAAAGAAATAATTGAATAAAGAATGAGATTGCCGTGTCACTTTGATAGAAAAAAACATTAAACTATTTATAATAACGTTATTCGTAAACATATTAATGATTTATATTAACACAACGATATGCAATTTTGCAATTTCTAACCATATTCACAATTTAAATGAACAAACAGATTTTCAATAACCCTTATAATAAAGCTGATATTTTTTTGTATAGGGATGCACAAATTATCCATTTGCCTCGGGATAAAACCTTTTTTGTTCCGGTTCTGATCAAAAAGCTTTCAGAATCCCAGTCTTATCAAAAAATATTAGCTAGAGTTATATTTTCAATAGATCAGAGGTTCTCAAATATTTAAAATTTTGTACCCCATAAGTAAGAATGAAAAATATTTATATACCATTTTTATATTTAAATAAAATATAAGCATACTATTTATAATAAAAATAGTGGGTAATAATACATAATGGCAAGTATTCAGATTTATTATTGATGTCGATTGATACGGTAAATGAGCCCATTTCATTTAAGGGAGGGGTGCCAAAAACTGAGAAAATATATATATATGTATCTGAATAATAAAATCAAAACAAAATGATAAAAGGGGCGCCGTTTTACCTTAATTTTGAACTTTATTTAAATTTTTTGTGTAAAAATTATACCACTAAAAGTTATGTAATGTAGTTAGTGGTACTGTAAAATTTCGATTAACCGGACCTGGCTGCAACGGATAACAAAAATCTCTTAATACGGTAACGTAATTTCACTGCTGGCAAAATGAAAATAAAATCCTTTAAAAGTGAATAACACATGCACATTATATTTAATTTTCCAAAAAGATCAATATAAACTTCAACATGAAAGTAGTAAAGTACAGAAATGTATTGTAATACTATGAATCTACATCACTTTGACGATGACGGATAACAGAAACTGACGGTTAATCGAAGTTTTACTGTACATGTATCATAGTTTGAGAAATCGTGCAATAGACAACTGATTAATATTCGCAAAATTTGAAATTAAGATAAAGGTAATTTGAACCTATTTTTCGGAAACTTTTACTAATAATTCAAAGTTATTATTATTTATCCTTGATGTCGGAAACACTATGAATTTTGCTCCCTTTTTTTTCCTTGGAAAAAGTTCCCCTTCCTGTTTCTCCACCTGTTAGAATTCGACCACGCCAACATCTCGATCCAAATGGAAGTGACTTAGTATGTCTTCATTGTTCACACATTTGATGAATCTGAAGCCAATTTATTTCATTTTTATCCCCTGCAACAGTCCCAAAAAGGATGCGTGTCTTGCATCTACAGGAAGTGATGTAGTATCTCCGCTTAAAAGAAAAACAGGTGGGACCTCGCAACTGTAGCTTTTCATTCCGCTGTATCCTCTGACATTTCCGCCTTAACTTTTGTTTGACCTAGTGCACAGTTTCCGTTCGATCCAAACAGAAGCAGAAATAGAAAGCAGTTTAAAAGCACGAATTCGCTCAAATGGAACTCCTTATTGAACTCTGCCAGGAGGCAAATGAACTCGATTATCTACAGAAAAAGAGTTGCTTTTTAAAACGCGAGATGTATTAGTTATTACAGGGTGGCACAGCGTAACGGACTATTTTGCAACCTAAGAAACCGCAAATTAAGTGAGGAAACAGAAAATGACTCCATCTGGAAGACAAAGCATTACCAGTTGTTACCAATTACTCTGGTAAGTGTTTAACTGAAATGTAGCTAGTCGTGAACCGACCAACTCAGATAAGCTATGAAGGCTTCTTAAACTAATTAGTTACGTAGCCACGATGCGTGCATTTCGAACTCTCGTATATTAGGATCCAGCTTTTTCTGTGAATGGTATTAAATTATGTGTAAATAAATGAGACTACTGTGGCCTGGTGGGAAGGTCTCGGCTTCGGACCGGAAGGTTCGAGGATTTTAAACCTGATTTCATCAAAGATCCACCATCTATGTCGTTCTGGTGCCCGTTATATTTTGCGTCAAGGGTCAAACACCATCCTGTTGGAGCGGCGTAGAAGTTTGAAAAGGTTCCGTCGTAGTGTCATTCTCGTCATCTGACCACAGTTCAAAATAGCCCTCGTGTTGCTCCGTAATGGGACGTTGATATAACTAAACTTAACTATGGGTAAATAACTTTGAGAAAATGATTAATTGTATAAGGGGAAACGATGAAAGCGAATAGGCACTGTACATAGTAAAGATTACGGAAGGTCTTTTTCAGAATCTAATTTTTAAGTAACTGTTCAATTGGTTGCGTTACATGTATGTGCACATTATTTCTAAGCATTCATCACAAATTACAAATATGATTCCTTCATTTTATACTTGTTTAATATTGCTGAAAATAAATTGATCTCTTTTGGTTTTAAATTTGCCCTCTTTGCCGCCGCATCTGAAACGAATATCTGTTAATACTTGTGAGCACAAATCGACCGCAATCAATAAAAACATCTAACAAACGATGCGGGCGAAGCGAGGTAAAAGATTTCGCTAATGGTCATGAAAGTTGTTCTGGTCACATGATTCTAATCAACCAATCTTGTTCTACAAGTACATTCATTACTCCACATCGTAACGAAAGCAACATGAGATAAGCTGAAAAAGTTGCACGTCAAGTATGACGTAATGATATATTTTTTTTCATCCAATGTCAGAACTGCATTCCGATTCAAGTTAATAATCTCTAGTAAATTACCAGATCTCTCTGTATTTTAAAAATTAAAATTCTTAAAGCAAAATTGCGAATTTGGTAAGACATTTGGTGTCAGTGTCAACTTTAAGAATCGCATCATGTGAATATGATTATTTTCGGAATATATAAACACAAACTTATCAAAAGAAAAAAATCCCATCTCACCACATCTCAATCAATCAATATCAAAAGAAGAAACTAAATATCGTCACAACAAAGAAGGCCATTTATTTTATTTGAAAGTTATGCAATATAATAAATATAAATTGAAGTCTTAAATTGGAAGCAGATAATTAAACTTGGTTTTAGAATTTAACTAATTAGAAATAAAACAGAGTGAGAAAAAACATTTTAAAATAATTGCAGCTTAAAATATCAGAATTTTTGTAATTGTTTTCATGTATGTACTTGTAATTAGTATTTAATTATATACAATTTCTGAAAGCACTGATTCGTACTTTCAGTCCGAAGGAACACTTTTGTTTCTAACATGAAAGCCGAATAATAAAGAATACAACTCATTCTGTTTCTATAAATTTTCATTTTGAACAAAGACTCGGATTCTTTTTATATTTAAACGAATATTGAAACCATTTTAACTTCATTTAGATATGAAAACAAAAAAATCAAGTTTTCCCGTAAAAGTTGAAAGTGGGCGTTTCAGTTTTGGTAAGCCAAGCAATTTTAAAACATTATGATTTTTATTTCGACCCCAAATGTGCAGTTATTTTTCTTCTGCCAAAGAATTATGTTATTGTTATTATATTTTCTTTCAATTTAAAGAATAATTGACGAAGAAAAGCGTAAGGTTTGTTGTGTAACTTTTTTTCAGCTCGAATTAAGATATAGTATGTACAGCGTATCTCAAAAGTAAGTACTTATTTTTCTGAAATAGGATAACTTTAAAAAAATCAAATTTATTAATGTTTATCTTGTTAAAATGTGCGAAAAGTACATTCTTTATTTTTGTGTGTACTTGGTCTTCCGAAATCGAAATTTTTCTCAAAATAATCATGAAAATTCTATCGCAAAAGCGTCATTAGTTAAGCTGAGTTCAAGGAACGCATTCAGTAACCTGTTAAAAAGATAACTTCTTAAATGCTCCAAAATGTATTGCGCAATGCTAAGGATTAATATGAAATTGGCAGAGATAAGGATGGAGCATATGTTTATTGTTTTCATCAAAGTTATGACATGAAATTTATAAATCTTTTTTTGTCGTTGTTGTTTTTATTTATAAATATTTTTGTAATCATAATTCAGTTGCAAAAATAAACTTTTTATCTACCAGTATAGGTAGTTGATTTTGGGACACCCAGTACATACAAATATAAAATTTAGTATACTTTTAATATATTTTAAGTATGTTAAACATAAACGGGATTTTTTTAAAGTGTATAGTTTCTCAAAAATAGGTACTTACTTTTGTGACATTCTGTATTTCTGTTTTCTCCTAATATTTCACATAGGATTAATTCTGAATTTGAATTGACAACTTATGCTACGTTAGTGCAGCAATTATTAAAACTGTATACTCTTATTCTACCCTGTCTGTAATTATTTTCAACTATGCGTTACGCTATTTCAACAATTCAAATTTAATTGGCTTGCAATAATACGGAAACAATTTATTTGAAGACATGTATCAAAAACAAATGTGATGATATTTACCTACCTTTAAAATATAAATTACTTATAGTCGGTGATTCTCCGTCTATGGGCGTGTTATTCTTGGCGGAGGAGAAGTAAGACATAAAAGACCGAAAAATGAGAGAAAATACATTTTATTAAAACAAAAGTTTAATGTGAACCTGACAAGCAGTTAAATATGTATTAGTAGAATGAAAGATATTTCAATAATAATTAATTTTTAATAATTCAGAATTCATTCGGAGAAGATCAAAATCCATTATAAATTGTTCGAAAGGGTTTCGATCAAGTCTCTAAACTCGAACGAATTTTAACTATATAAAATCGCAGACTATCTTTAATCGCTATTTAAATGCAACGCTTCAGCGCCTTCTAAATACTTTTGCAACAAACGTAATTGCTATTGAAATGCTGCGGTGTCGCCCGTTTAATTAAATGGTGAAACTGAGGCCTCGATTTCTATGTTACCCAGCGCAAGAGGGTGGATGTAGAAACGCAAACACTAAATGGTTGATATTAGATTAACATCCCATTTTGAAGCTACATGAATGCTATTTTGGGACAGACGTCGTAATTCTGAGGCGTAGTCAGATGACGAGGACGACACCGAAGCCTGTACCTCCTCTCCATGCTTTCGCACCACACCAATGAGAGGATATTTCGTTTCGGCGGAATTGACGTGCACCACGCCAGCGTGTGCGACGGATCTCTGATATAATTCGATGTTGAACCAAAGAGCCGATGGTCTCGAGGACATTGCGACCAGGTCACCAAAAAGGATCAGTTTTGCCATTAGGTGAACGTAGGTGATCGCTTAGGGGCGCCACAATAATGGGGTGTTTATCTACCAAGCTAAACTGTCGTATTTGTTGGGCTTCCGCCCCTCAAGAATATTGGATTGTAATATGTATTAAACTGTAACGTAAATTTATTATTAAGTACATTAATGAATTATTGATGCTTTAAATGGGAGTTAATGAATATTATAATGACTTTTTCCTTTTTGCTGAATTAAAATGTTTCGTTAATTAAAAAAAATTATATCAAATTTATTTATATTCGACTTTGTATGTTTTACTTGTGAATATATATGTATTGGTAAGGGGCGCATAAATTTTTCTTTGCCGGGGGGGGGGGCGAAATACACTTGCACCAGCCCTGTTACCAAGGCGCATTATATGAATTGTAACTTCTGGTTTAGAGTAATTCTAAAAGCATTTTAATTGTCTTTCAAAACCTCTTGCCCGCCACTTTTTTTATACTATTGAAAAGAAGTTAAATACAAAAATTCCTTTTATTTTCTTCTTCAAGACCTTTCGTGCATTTCACATATGATTGTTTTTATATCTGCTCACTACCTTTTTACATATTACTACCTTGTTTGGCGCAGCATGGCCAAATACTGGCCCTTGTGCCATAAACCCCCAAACAAACCAAACCAATCTTCAAGACTTTTCGAGAGAGCCCAGACATCCCGACGTCCGAAAAACGAAAGGAAAATCGGGAGTTTCGGCTGAACTCTCTCTGCCCTAATTAAATTCTGTATGTGCAGGCCAGTGGGAAAAACTAAATGAGCTCGTTAATCTTCTACATGGCTCGGAATTTCCGACGTGACATTCGGAACACAACACCAGCCTTGAAATTCAGCCCTTCTTCATTAAGCTTCATTTTCGTGTCCCGAAAAGAACACCAAAAAGAAACCATTCCCACTGTAAACGAGTGGCTTTAATTATTCAGTGAACTCAATACGGTTTATTTCATTTCGGGTCTTCTTTTCCCAAAGGAGTCGCTAGAAGAAAAATTTGAATCTGGATTGATTTGGAAGCGGAATTGAATCAAGTGGTCTATTGTTTCAGCAGCAAGGTTAACCGTATCAAAGGCGGAAATCTCTAGTTGTTTCATTTAGAACTAGGAGTCCCGAGTAGGGCTTTTATTTTAGGCGCCGTGTCTGTGATTTAAACTGGTGCTTGGGTTAAATTGAGTCGGTGCGCGGATTATGGTGGACACGTAACAGATTTTCTGAAGAATTTGTTGATATATGCATTTAATATCTTTCATGTATTTCTCACTTTCATTTTTTGTGAATTAAAACTGAATTACGAGCGTTTTTATTATTATTATTTTTAACTTTCCAGCTGATTATCCCGCGATTACTCTGGTTGAAAGTTAGTCTGTTTTCTGCTGTATTTCTCGGGTTAGTGTATTTACCTCTCACTATTATAGTGGTGAATTGCAGTATACTTTTACAGCGTTTGCATATAAATTATATTTTGTTTCGTTTCAAAAGTATTTGAACCTACCTTTGGCAAACGTTGCATATAAAGAGCTATTTAAAAATTCTTCTGTTGGAGGGTTAACGTTTTTGTCTCGACCTACGTGGGAATTTTGTCTCAATTATTCCATACAATTTGGGAACGCTGGTAACAAACTATCGCATATAGATAGCAATTCGTTTCGTTTTAAAATGATATATTTTTTTTTGTTTTTTTGCAAGCATGGCATATAAATAGCAATTAAAGATTAAATATTTTCAACTAATTTAAGATAAAATATCTTGAACTAATTTAAGATAAAATATCCTCATATTCATATGGCAATGCGTCTTAAATGTATATGCAATTCACCATTTTTTTTAATAATTCGTTTAGAAATGAAAGCAATGAATTGAAAATATAAAAAAAATTAATTGAATTATTTTATTATGTTTAATTTGAAAGGAAATGAAACTAAAAGCTTTTAACTTATCCTTTTCATCAATGCAATAAATTAGTGCTCACCTAATACTCACCAATGCGCCTTATGAATTTCATTTTGTAATTTATTGCGCATCATGCAAGAAGAAAAGTGCGACAATGTGCTCTTAGATGACAAGTGCAGTTATGTTTGTCATGTGACTGTCCTTTCACATGAATTAGCTCCACAATCCGTAACATGCTTTACTGATGCATGGATTCAACTTTGATTCACTGATTGAAGAATAAAAGTAAAAATTGTTAAGCTTTTTCAAAAGTCTGTAGACATTTAGAATTTTTTAAAAATCAAAATTATTCTAAATTGACACTAGTTAGCATTAATTGTTATCTGAACAGGAAGCGTATATTTTTAATGCCAGAACTGTCATATTTTTAAATGCGTTGCCTGTCATCTTCCAATCCAACATACTTTTGTGTACTATGTTAATTTTTCTCATCGTTTTAATTAAAAGAATTTTCGTATTGCCACCAGTAAAATTTTGTCCATAAGTTGAGAAGTTATTTTTAGCTAAAACCACACTTCGCTATCGCCTTTTATTATCGAATTTCATGAATTTTTAAAACACTTGCAGACTTCTAACGAAAATGCATTATTTCATTATCCATTGAAGTTCAAGTCGTCGCCACGCCTGCATTTTTCTTTTGAGGTAAAATTTTCCGTCTCCTAGTTTCTTTGTTCATCGACCATTTTAATTTTTGTTGATTTCGGACGGTTACTTCTCACTATTTTTTTTTCATTTATTTGGTTTAAGTTTTCAGATACAGATCTGAGGATCGAAAGTTTATTAGATGACACGGTTTTTCTTTCTTGCCTTTGGGCACGACGCTTTTACCTCAAATAAAATCCTTCTGGTTTCGGTTTTCGAGCTCTAACAGCTGGATCCCATTAGCTCAGACGACACGAACCCAAATAGAATTTTTTTCGCATTTTTTCTTTCTCCCATCCTCTTGCGAATCTTCGTAGAGTTCGTTCTTTTTGTATTTGAGAATCCCCGTTTGGAGCCCGGGGGCTGTTTTCGCTTGGTCCTACCTTTTTTTTTATATCGTTTTTTCCGAAGCGTTACAAGGGAAAAGTACGCTTTTCTATCATTTCCAGGTCGAAATACCCTCCCATTTCCTTTTTTAAAACTGTGTTGTTAGCATGTTCGTCTTTCCCCACTTCAACAGGATGTTTCACTTTTGTCTAACGCCAACCCTCCAGTCTTTATGAATAATTTAATAAGCCATTTCTGAAATTTCTTTTGAGTGGTGCAAGCTGCTACTTTGTCGATTTTTTTTATAATTTTTTCTTTTAAAAAAGATTGAATAAAAATTAAATGAACATGAAAAGCTTCCAAGAAAGAATAAACGATAAACATTGCAAGCTTCCAAGAATAAGCGAACACATTTTAGAAAAGGGGTTTCTAAATTATAGGTCGTGTTGCCAAATGAGGTCCTGTGAAAGAACTTTGGTACTACTTTTTTCTGCCAGATTATTCAATAGTGCTAAACGAAAATATTTCAACTCTAGTTTTAGATAAATTAACAGACCGATTTGCATACTAGACAGCTATTTCTAGGACCTTACGATGAATGAAGAAGAATAAACGCCCTATTCTCCAAACTTGTTTACCACACCAAAGTGAGGACTTTTTATCTACAACGACATATTTAATCTCTTAACGTGCGAATTTACTTAACCTCCTAATTAGATTATATTTCCTATTTGGGGCAATTATTATTTCAATCCATACAAAAACGTTAAGGACTTATGAGATAAGCTAACGTATGAGATAAACGTAAAGTATTAAAGAATGCTCAAATGGTTTTTGAAATGAATTGCTGACTTAAATATTAAAAATTATGTATTTCGACACACGATTCAGACACATAACTGTATGCTAAGGTTTTAACTGGAACAGGCCCATATGAAGGGTGGATCTTCCATGGAGGCGAGTCTCAACCATAACGCTCTGCGCCCCCTTTCAATCGGAGAGTCGCACGTCCGAGACTCAATTCCATCGAAAACCTTCTGTGTAAGCGAGTACACGTTAAATACTGTGGGATACAAAGTCCTCCTGCTGGTGTGGTGAGAAAGGGTGCAGGCTCAGAGGTGTTCTCTTTTGACCTCGGTTCAAAATTAGGAGTCTATCCCAAAACAGACCTGGTGCGGTTTCCAAACGGGACGTTAATGTCAACTTGACTCCCATCCTACAGCCGTGATTCTGCCACCAAATTACGCATGAATATTATCACTCATTTCACTAAAATTTGCCAAACAGGCGTTTCATTTTATCAATGATTAATAATTTAATTGTCTGCATTTATCTTCTGAATGATTAGACCCTCCTGAATTTCTAAATATTTTTCTGCGAAAATCATTCGCGGTTAACTTTCCGATTGCCGATTTTTAAAAAAATAAATCGCTATTTAGATGCAACGTTTGCAGACTTTTTCAAATATCGTTACAACAAAGGGAATCCTTATTTATATTCAAAGCTTTATTAGTATAATATAATTCAACGCTATGATAGTACAAAGTAAACAGATTAGCTTGAGAAAATCGTGGGATGCAGCAGAAAATAGACTTAGTTCCTAACCATGGAAACCTCGGGATAAGCATTTGGAGGGTTAAAAATATGTGGCGGCTAGTTTTCTTTTTAAAAAAGTACAACAGAATGTCTACAAATAAAGGATAAAAATTAATAAAGAACCTTAGTTGCTTCTTTGCTTGAAATGCTTTCTCTACAAAAAATAAAACAAATAGTACATATAAAAATCCTATGAAAACTGGTCCAATACATACAGTAGTAATTTCAAACCTTACTCTCAGAAACGCCAGTTTTAATGTTAAACAATGCATTATCGATAAATTGCCAATGGTGGAGGAAAATAATCATTGTTTTTTTAAGTAGTGAAGACTTTTAAGAATTTTTCCCACCAGGGTATTGCCGCTGAAAGCCGCAGTAAACTGTCGTTAAAACTATAAAAATTTACTGTCGTGAAACCTCAATAAAACTCCGGTTTAAAGCTGGGTTTTTGTTAAAATGACTTTCTTTCGGTGGACTGTTTAACAGTATCTGTAATACATCGGAAGTGTAACGAATTTTATTTACAGCGAAGCAAAAGGTTTTAAACCCATTGCGTATAGTGTTTCAATGCCTTCTGAATTGTTTTCTAATTTTATTCGTAACCCCTTAAGTCTCGCGCCCGTCATATTGAATTATCGCATTTTTAGCCTTTTAAACTAAAATTTAATCATTAATTAGCTTTATAATTTGACACAAAAATTACATAGAATCCATAAACATCTCAAGTATTCTATGCCATCTTAGATGAATGAACACGACAGCACCTTTCCAAAACAGGAGGGGTGATCTTATTAGATAGCAAAAGAAGAAAATGCGATCCTTAAGGGGTTAAGGTAAACACAAATTGTAACTTGATATTTGAAATCTTTTCGACGGAAATTTATTATCAATATTTGAAATGTTTCCCTGTAACACCGTTTAAATTTTTATGGTATTGCCTTTTTACAAAGGGAGGAGAAACGGTTCGATTCCAGAAAGTACTTTCAAGATTCAGCAAAATTGACTTTAAGTAGTTTCTGCATTGTAACGAGTTGGAGCAATTTTATATATCTTGTTTAACACTTTTAATAGGGGCCGCGGTGGCCTGGTGGTTAGGTCTGGGCTTCGGGGATGGAGGGCGCCAGACTCGAAACCCGATTCCATCGAAGAACCGCCGTGTGAGCGTGCCAAAACCGTCGAGGCCAAACGCTCTTCCGTTGGTCCGGCGCGGAAGCTGGCAGAGGGGGATGCCGGTTTAGGCGTCGTCCTCGTCATCTGACCGCAGTTCAAAATTACGAAGTCCGTCCCAAAATAGCCTTGCGTTGCTACAAAACGGGATATAAATATAACTAAATTAAACACTTGTATTTAATGTAAAATATCCATACGTAGGCTGAGTTTACTAGTTAAGACTAAAACTTTTGACCATTATGCATCAGTAATTTTCATCCATATATGAATCAAAATATGTTAACTAACTTTTTAACTCTTGATAATGAAATATGAATCGGAGCTAAGAAGCTTCTCTTAAAATCATTCTTGCTTCAAATCACGAAATCTCCTTTGAAAGTTGTTCAAAGGGAAAATTTAGTAGAAAACTACCTCTTTTAACTTCTGCAAATGTTTTATCCAATTTTTCCAGCCTCATGTGTCGACGGATATGAAAATGAGAGACTCGAACACCTTTTATCGACCATCAAAACATCGGTGCTGATAAGACTATAAAAGTTTCCCTCTACTTAACATTATGGTTTAGTGGTTTATGACTAAAGTACTCTTTCAGTGGGACGTCAACATTAATTTCATTTAAAGTCTAACTAAATATTTATCGCCTAATTTTTCTTCATTATGTTCTTGAATATTACTTTATTCAATACCTGATTGGGCATCAGAAGGGCTTTTTGCGGTTTGATGTATTTTCTTGTATTAATTACTAGATGTCTGTCCTTATTTAGAGATCGCCGAAAATTGCATGGTTTTGATTTCTAAAACCAATAGTGATATTATATATTGTCAATATTTTGTTAATGGAGTCGACTCATACTATCACTGCCTCCCCAATTTTGAAAACCTTCTGCGCGCCTGCACAAATTTTACGACATATCGTGCATCGTATTACATAAATATATCGTGTTGTTTTACAAAAATAAATCCAGCTTTTATTTAAATCATCAGTATTTATTAGCTTAAGAGTAAACAAAGATTTTATAAATAAAAATTGAACTTAAATTTATAAAAGAACGATATAAATATGTAATACGATGCACAATGCAAATCTCTCTTGAAAACGCGCGCCCGCTGGAGGGTTAAGTACCTAGAAGGAAAAAGAACATGAAGTCACAACACAGTACTTCGGAACTTTTAGCTACTTATCCCCAAATGCGGCCAATTGATGATATCGCGTGATATACGTCAAGACGATTTGGGAATCCCATGCGCTTCTTGCAAGAGGAAAAGGGGCATGACGTCACTACACAGCTTTAACACAATGTGCAGTTAGATAACGTACGTGATGACGTTTGCCTTGTGAATGTGATGCCATGTCAATTAATCCGATTATGTTTAGTACTCGTCACTTCTAGAATACTGCATTGACAGGATTTTCGAATCTCAGCGTGCTTATTTACGAAAAGAAACTTTTTGTATCTGCCAATATGAATCGAATATATTTCCAACATAATGACAACAGGCTAGGGTGAATTTAAAAAATGGTCAATTTTTAAGCTGTTTGTTTCTTATTCGTTTACATGAATTGTTTTGTGAAAGTAATAGGACTGCGGTAGCCTGATGGTTAGGTCTCTGCTTCGGGACTGCAGGTTCGAAAAATTTGAAGAGATCTGGCTCAGATGTTGTCCTCTTCATCTGACCAAGATTGAAAATTCCCGAATCGCATTAAAACTAACCTTTAAAGCACTAAAATGCAAGAATGTAGAACTGCGTGACATATAAATGCAAAATCATTGCTACCGTCTTCTATTTACATTAGTTTGAAAAATTGTCTTCTAGTGATCACTTCCAGTCTAAAATGTTGTAATTCTTTATCGAAACATTTCATCTTGCTTCTTAGCACTCTCATGATATTTAACCCCTTCTTGGTTGGCGTCGTATGTCATACGTTCGGCTCTTTTGTGCTCGGACGCTATTTAAATCCGTAATTAAGTAACAATTAATTTGAAATACAAAAATCAGCTGGTCACGCTTAAATGTCTCAAATATCCGTTACCATCTTAAATGGATTGAAATAATAAAAAATATATCAAATGGGTGGAGGTTAAATAAAAACGTAAGACAAGGGTCCCGCCCGGATCAATTAAACTATATAAAAGCTATGATCTCGGCATAATCTAGAGACCGCGGTGACCTAGTGGTAAGGTGTCGACCTTGGAGCCGGAGGGTTCCATGTTCGAAACTCGATTCCAATGAAATCGAGAGAATCCACTTCCACGTTAAATCATACGTAGGGGGTCAAACGTCCTCCCGCTGATGTGGTGCAGAAGTTTAAAGAGGGTGGGTGCCAGCTCAGGTGTAATCTTCGTCATCTGACCACGGTTCAAATTTACGAGGTTCGTCCCAAAATATCCCTCGTGTTGCTTCAAAACGGGAAGCTAAAATAAACTAACTCGACATTAGTTTTGCTTACGCATTTCAGTTCCCATTTGCATACTTTGTTTTCGTGCCTTGCATACAATTTCGTATTCTTGTAGTAATTTGTCCTATCCTTGCGAACATACAACTATTATAATTAATAAATGCGTAATTCTTATAGAGGTAGCAAAATGCGAAAGGAAGTGTACCATTATTTCAAACAATTCCAGTGAGATGCATAATGGGAGCCACCGGACTGCACAGTTCTGAAACCATAGATAGATATAGATGCGGTTTGTTTGAACATTGCATGATTAGCAATTCACTTACGGATGTCAAATGTTTCTAAGAACATGGTGAGAATGTGTCAGTCCTCGGAAAACCGCATAAAACAGCTGGAATTGCAATCGATTACAAAAAGCTTTTAACGTAGTCTTTCCTGGAAAATAGGTCAAACCAATAAAGTACTTCACCTCAGCAGATGATTACATATGCCATTAAACGCATATTTTCCTTAATATATATAATGTATTGAATTTTTCCTTTTCATCATGCTGTGCATAATACATAGGAAAAAATACATTTGCCATCTTATGGAAAGCAAAGAACTACAGAAGTAATCATAATAAAAATTACCAACTGAGCATTTTAAGATATTCTTTTCAATATCGTTAGGAAGCGGCGTTTATACCATATTTTCTTCTCACTAACATCAGAAATGTATGAACTCTAAATGACCTGGTATTCATTATTGTCTTCTTAATTTAGTTTCAGACAATTTGTTTCCATACTGCTCTGTGCTTTTGTGGCAAACTCGCGGCTTCGTGATCGCTGGTTCGAAACACGATCCCAATGAAGACCCACCGTGAATATGGACATGGTTTTCTGGTTCTTGAGTCCCACGAACATTAATCCCGGAAATTTAACACGTTGATTGATATGACTCAGACCTTTGAGACTCACCCTCTCTATTAATTAGTGACCCTTTCTCTACTATATCTTAAATATAGCAGATGAGAGGGTTATCTGACTGGATACAAAGGTTAAGTTTGATTGCGTGAGTTATGCAGTCAATGTGTTGAAGAATGTGTCGTTTTCCTAAGACTACGGTTCAGAAAGACAAATTATTCTCCGTGTTGCTTCAAAACGGGAAGTTTAACATACAACTAAAGTAAACTAAAACTATTATTTCGTTATTGAATTAAGTCAGGATCACGAGATATGCGACGAACCAGTATAATTGTGGAATCCATTGCACATCTTACAGGAGAGAAATGGTCGTGACGGTCCAGCGCAAAGTAAGACAGCGTACAGTTAGACGATATGGCATACTTGGTTATGTTTTTCATGTGACTGTGAGGTCACGTGAATTGATTCCATTTATTCGAGGTGCCTTTTGGGTAAGCTGGGCCGTAATAATAATTTATTGGAAGTACTATCTTAATGGCTTTAGTAATATTTACGTCCCGTTCTGCAGCAACACGAGTTGGGACGGACCTCGTAATTTTGAACCGTGGTCAGATGACTAGCTGAATTGTAGGCATATACATGAAATGAAATGTAAATTCTTATAAATGATTTTAAACTACGGATATTTTTAGAAATTACAAAAAGATTTGAGAATCGTCCAATATTGCGTTAGTAGGATAGGTTTATATTTCCAAAGTATATTTTGCATTATTCCAGCAACAAAATGCAACATGACCTCTTGTTCAGGTGTGAACGAATAAGTATTTAACATTGTTTTTATTTGTAACGTTATAGCTGCATTAAATTTTTTCGTCTGAAAATTAATTAAAAACACTTTAATTTTTCCCAAGTTACTTTAATAACACATTATCTTTTAAGTGTGGAAACTGCGTGGAAATTTGAATCATTTCGTATCAGATTTTTTTTTTAATATCTTGCGCAGTGGGAAAAAGAATTAAGAAATTGAAACATAAAACGGGGTGTGTGTGATGGTGGATATAGGAGAGCAAAAAACAACAGTAAAATGTTGCGACTGAAAAACAACATTATCTAAATCTAAAGGTCCGACCCTGGTACAAGGGAAGTTATGCTACATTCTAAATAAGAGGAGAGAAGAAAAACACACTACCACATCCTTAGTAGGCAGAAGAGAAACTAATTTATTTACATATGTACAAGTAAGAAGGGAAAAACAACAACAACAGTAAACAAGGTCAGCGCCATCTGGTGTGGGAGACACAAACCATTGCAAGCTTATACACGGGGGGATACCACAATCATACTTTAAATAAAATAATTTATAATACTTCAAATGCTGAGTGGCAATTTAAATAAAATTATTCATAATTTCGACGAAAACTAAAATTTACATGTCCCACTGGTACTAAAATGGGAAATTTTGAGAGCATTGTTTAGGAAATCCTTTTTACAGACTTTAATGTCTTACAAGCTCCAAAAAGTATTCATATTACTTTAAGTAGGGATTTAACCTGCATGAGAATTACTCTCGCAATATTCCAGTCTTTGCAAGAAATACCCGTCGGGGATTCAAACCAGTTTTCTTGAACTAACCACTGTCGTGCTACTCTTATTATAAGATGGAGAGCAAAATAGGAATGATTATACGTTCATCTTGCTCTTCTAGATATCTTATAAACAGTAATAGTCTACAGTGAGTTCCATCCGTCTGGTTTCTCGAAGTGTTTTACATTTTGCCTTTGCAGTGTCTCTTTATATACCTGTTTTAAGGTTTGAACTGTTAAATATTTTGAGAATGATCACTCGTGAATTTAAACCCCTTCTTTGTCGGATTTTTTTTTTCGAATCTCCGACAAAATGATTGTTTTCCAGTCAAGGCGGGAAATCTCACCGCGAAAACATGAAGAAAGTAGGACTATTTGCGCCATTTCTTAGCAATATTCAGAAATACAAAAAAAATAATCGCGGAATATAACGAGGCGTGTAAGCAGGGTTCGTACTCCTCCTGAAATTCCTGAAAAACTCCTGAATTTTGCTTTTTTTTTCTAAGGGCCCTGAAAACTCCTGAAAATTGTATTTTTTATCCTGATATTTCTTTTTGTCTCCTGAAAAATTACAATCGAAGAGCAAAAAATAAAATTATGATAAAACATAAAAATATGACGTTTCCTTCTTGATAGAAAGTCGCTGGAATCCGGAATTCTTACTTCTGACCATACTTTGTGCCGAAAGAGTCTACCGCGCATGTTCTGAGTCACCGCAATCGGAAAAAATGGGAGAATTGATATTTAGTATAATTTTTTGCCAATTTTATAAAAATTGTCCCTTCTCTCCTACAATTGATTTTTTTTCATGTTATCTCCTGAATTTTCTGTACTGTACTCCTGAAAAAATCCTTAGAAAGTCCTGAATTTTACTATCATATATACAGTATGAACCCTGTGTAAGTAGCGACGAATTCACTTTAAACGATGCAACTTTTCTCTTCGTTGCACGACATGCGACGCCGACCAAGAAGGGGTCAAATTTCGAAAAGAAAAGCTAATATAAATTTGAGAAGAAAAACAAAACCTGGTTGTTTTCTGGCCTAAGAGTTGCATATTTTTATATTTTGATGTTATAAATATTCGTTTATTGTTCCTTCCTTTTTTATAATTATGAATGTTTTCTGAAACTTTAAAATAAATTTTGACTTTGGAGAGTTTTTGCGAAATAACTCCTAATATTTATCCTTACCTTAAAATTACTAATTTATACATTAAATAAGGTTTACTTGGATGTGCTGGTATAAATTATAAACCTGGAAATTGAACAATGTTTTGTTTTCCCTTAACAATGAATGCACCGACAGTTGTTGAATGCATTGGAAGTGCCATCCAAAAACAGTCATTTGACAGGCCGTGGTACATTTTGTGTTAAAAATTACACTAATTCACACGCTTGAGCTACGTCGACTTGATGTAGGCGAACAGCATCTAAAATGCTAACGTAGATAACAAAGGTTAGCTATGCATCTAGTTTCAGTTATCAATGCTTCTATTAATCGGATACTAATATAAACAATACTGAAAAAATAACTAAATAGACTTTTACGGAACTTAATTAATGTGACATTTATATTTAACCATCCATTGTGTGTAAGGACTTGATACAATAGGCAATGAGTATAAGCCATGGTATTAATTCTTCTTTAGTAAACGATCAATGCAATTCACTCTAAATATGGGGGATCCTTCAATATCAAACTTTGAAGGGGTGTTTTCTTACTTCCTCGATTGTTAACTAGTGACCGACAACAGCACGCATTTTCAATTTGCAAAATAAGTAAACAAGAAACAATCTTTCGATCCTTCAAGGTCTAACACGAATGTTATTTTCTTAATCTTACACAAAGCAGCTTTCCTTACAGAAAATTTCATTGCGAGACCGGTTTCGTCTTAACTGTTCTCAGAGCATCTTTTTTTCTGGAAAGCACTTTTGAGGGCCTGAGACACGTCTATTACGCGTCTAATCTCTGAAAGAGGAAAATATTTTCTTTCGGCTGATTTCTTTTAACAATGAATTGACCTTCATTTTTCCTTTTCAAATAAAAATAAAACAGGAGAATAAAAAAAACGTTGCCGTGATTCATTCATATAATTATTTATTCGTCGACCCGTTTTTGAGGAAAACGCTTCACCATTTATAGACGGGAAAAAATTGCTTCTCTTTCTATTAATGAGCTAGTCCGATTTCAATTGGGTCCTGCGTCACAAAACTAGTGTCCACTCAAGGTTATCGCTTTTCATTCAGTACAACACCGTGTATTGGTATACATCAATAAATTGTGAATTGGTGGGTGATTGTTTTGCTAAAGGAACATAGAAGAATTTCTAAAAAATGATTATGTTCAATTTTATGAATTCTAGATTAATCCCAAACTAATAATACAGGGCGTTCAGGCTAAAAGTTATCTTGAAAATAATTAGATATGAAAGTGCTACGTCGTTGATAAAAGATTTCTCCAATTTCCTTCTTCCACGTTTTCTATCAAGGTCTATCTTTCGTGCTCCATACCATTTTCGCGGAGATATTACATAGTTTTTAAATATAGCTTTCCCAAACCATTGAATTGAAAAGGGAGACGCCACTGCCTGGGTTCTAAGATCTCGGGACACACAACGCCCGTCGGCCTTTTACACTTCTGGCTCTTTAAAAATGATTGTGTATCATCAAATTATTGGAAACAGCGTATTTCTACAGCAGTTGCATACCAAACTTAGCAATATAATCGCTTGGGCATCTGTAAAGCCACTAAACAGTGTGTACACTGAATTTCATTTATCTTCAAAGCCACTAAATGGTGCTTAAACTGAATTTCATTAATCTACAAAGAAAAATCAGAAGTTGCCCAGTTTAATGCAACAGAAATTTATATGTAATCATGCTTAGTTCTCAGGATAAGTTATTTTTATACTTTTATACCGGGCACCCTGTATTGTGTGCGACATCTAATTAATCCCTTTACAGAACAGAACGCCGTCTCTTACCCCCGTACCCGTGACCAGACCGGTCACTGAACGGTTTGATGGGCAAGACACGGGAATTTTTTGAAGAAAAAAGTAAAACAAAATGAACAAAAAGAAAGAAATATTTACACTGTGTACAGCACAGGCATTTTCACTGTTACACTATTAGTTCGTAATTTCTTTTCTTTAGATGTTGTTATTCCTTTCTTTTCTAAACGGGCGCCGGGTTTGTCCGGTAATTGAGTCTTTTAGTTCAGCTCACTGGGAAGTTGAAGGCTAGGGAATCTATTTAGGGAATCTAGGAAAAGATATCTGTTTTCGCTCATGAATTTGATAATCCCACGGATTTCACGCCTGGAGACGAGGTTATTGGCGACTCTTTTCAGCCATTCTTGTTCGAAGTTTGGCGCTGGCTTCCTCATATGCCAAGACACTGTGTAAATACACTCCGTGGCATAGTGAAGTGCCGTGCCAATTCCACCACAGCTGCAAAAATCGCTGTCAGACAGGTGAAACCTTTTGAGGTAGGCAGGGAAAGGGCCATGTTGAGAGAAGAAGATAATATCCTCTCTAATCCAGTTAGTGGGACGGAGACTAACTGAGGGCATGATGTTATATATTTTCCTGCCTGTATCGCCATTCTTCCATGAGGTTTGCCACTCCTCAAGCATGCTCTTCCGGAGGAGGCCTTTTATGTGAGGTTTAGGAAGTTTAATAAGTGAATAGGGTTGCCCATGTTGCGTTGCGTCTTTTGCCAGTTGGTCTGCTCTCTCATTGCCTATATTGCCTGCATGCGCTTTAACCCACGAGACTGTTATTCTTGGATTTGTTAGGAGGATTTTGAAAATTTTTCTTGCTGTTTCGTTTGTGCTCTTGGAATTGGAAGATGCCATGATATTTGCTCTATTGTCTATGTGTATTTTAGAGGTATTGTGGTTTGGCAGATGAGATGCGTATATTATTGCTTCATGCAGCGCAGTGAGTTCAGCTTAAAATGCGGTGTTGTTGTCGTTGAGTTTATCAGACCACTGGTAGGCCCAGATGTCATTAGTCAAGACGCAGAAGGCAGCTCCAACTCCGTGTTCGGTTTTCGAGCCATCTGTGAAAATTTTTATAATGTCTTTTCGGGCTATATTTGTTTTTTAGATTTGGTTCGGTTCGCGATGCTCTGATGGATGAATGGACCAGCCTGTTGCTTTCATCTCCAGATCTTGAGGTTGGATATCTACTCCTTACGATCTTTTTGTTTGCTTTCAGTTATTGATGATATTCAACCATATCTGCTTTATTACATATTTAGTATCTGTCATAATTGTCTACTAACTACATCACTTAGTACATATGAGATCAATTAACCAAAAACAAAATTTTAAGGTTTATAGTAAGCCGATAATATGATGATTTTCGTAAATCTGTTCAATGTTAGTAAATTAAAGGAATTAATGTTTACGCCCATTATTAAAAGGTGTGAGCGTTTCCATTGTTTCTAAGGTCAGGTTTTTTTTGTCAATAACTTCATTCAAACTGCATTTTTTACTTAACAATTTTAGCGTGAAACAGTTTCCTTTGTACTTTTAAGAGCAGAGGCAATATATGTGTCCGGCTTTTGCAACTTTTGTGTCCTGTTTTAAAAAAACAATCTGTTTTTAAAAAGTAATCATAGAATTGAAAATCATGGAAAACTGACGTTATCCAAAATCTTCACTTCAAACATCCGTCGTTTTGTTACAACCAAATAAAGAGAAGAAACAAGGAAATAAGAAAATGAATTGCACTGTTGATGTAACAATAAGCATTGGCTGAATTTCCATTTAAATCGTTAAAAACTTTGCGTGTCAAACAAAGCTGTAAAATTTTTTTCAAGGCTTCAAACAAAGTATACAGTAAAAAAACCTCTAAAGAAAGAATAGCTTTAGAACAATAGGAACACTGACGGTGCTTTGAAGGTTGCTAACACTGAGAGATCTGAGAAAATGACATTGAGAAATTCAATTATAAAATCGACAAATCGGAATTGCATTGTTTTAAAACTTTATTCCTATTTGTTCAATTCTCTGATTTATTACGTTTTACCGTGAATACAATTCCAGTCGTAGTTCTGGAAGTCATCGAGGTAGAAAGAAAAATCAGATTTGATTTTGAAAATGCGAGCTGATTCTGCACTCGCTGCAGTATCAACATCCTTATTAATTTTATTTCTATCGAATACGCTTTCTATCAATTTGTCTGTTGTATTAAATGTAGTAGAAACTGCTACATCATTGTCAACGTTAAGACTAATCTCGATTAACTCGTCTTTTTCAAAATATCGCGCTCTTTTTAACAATCGTCATTTTTCACTATGTTTCTTAGTACGTTGTAATTTCAGATTTCTTCAATTAATAACGTCAGTATGAGATTTCCGATCATTTTAACACGTTTTGAACCCTGTCGTATAAAAGTTCGTCTTTTCCGCAGCACGTAGGCGGCATATGCAGCGCAAATTGTGTTAATCACTTTAATCGCCATATGAATCGAATGCGATTCACAAGGCGGTCAAATACAATTTGTACCTACTATCTAATCAGATGACCCCTCCTCTATTGTAGTTAAGAGATAGCGGAGAAAGAGTCATCTAATTAGATAGATGTTTCGAATTTCAGTCTTGGCGACTCACGACTGAATTATGCCCAATTTTGAATGAAAACCCAATTTTTTAAAAATTGATTTTAAAATGTTTTTGACTTTGTTTTCTTGAATAAAACACGGGAAAAATAATTAAAAAATCCTATTTTGTTTTAAGCATGGTTTAAGGCTAAAAAACAGTTTGTTACCAACTGACATCACTGGGCTTTATTTCAGAAAAACATTTCCTTGATAAAATTCTATAATGTCAAATGTAAATGAATTTTAATAGCTAATAGTACGGATAAGGAATTTCCTTCAACATTGCACAATAAAATATGGTATGGCACAAAACTGGGTATGTTGCTTAAAGGCAACATTGGGCCTTTTAGGGTTCAAGTGAAAAGAATCCAATCAATCTGATTTTTTTTAAGGTGCGAGGATTCCATGGTACAGTAAAAGCTCCAAATCCATTCTTTGGATTTGAATTTTTGATATTAATTCTACGAGTCGAGCTCAATTCCACAAGGATATAACCGGTATTCGTTGGTACAGCAGAGTTCAGAAGTCAGTGTTATAGGTGGATTCCCTATATCGATTGTTCTTCCGTGAATGCTAAGTTACATAATATGTTAAAGAGTTAATTATGCAATGTAGAAATCGCTTCTCATTCATTGCTTATAATTGGGCTTGGTATGTTGTTCTTGGGCTTGCTATGTTATTGTAACGTCGTATATTCACAGCCAGTGATGTAAAATACCCTGGTATTTTATTTTTAAAGGTAAATACCCAAAATGGGTATTTACCTAGGTATTTATTTTTCAATTAACTCTATTCGTATAAAATACAGGCACTGCTGTGAAATATGATTTCTCTGTATAATATAAATATGTATAGAATATACATTAAGCATTAGGTAAGATGAAAAAAAAAAAAAAAGAAATCTAGTTCTATAAACTTTCTATAAAGGCTAAAAAATGAAACTGAAAAAAACAAACGGAATGCTTCTTCTTGATTACGGGACACCTCGCCCCTGGTCCCGGAGACGAGTCCATTGTCAGGATAGTGCTGAGGGCCCGTGAGATGTTCTCGTACTATTTTTTCTTTATATATATATATACATATATACACTTTCTCGTACATCGATGCTTCCATCCGGAGGGTCACCAAAATGTGCAAGACAGTTTAGATGATGTGGTTTCATGCTGCCGCAGAAAAACGGAATACTATATCATAGATCTTACATTAAATGCGCGGCTTAAATGTTAATCCTTTTTTTACTTTCTCGTATACAAAGAGAAAGTATTGTAATCGTCAAAAAATTCAAACTCGAGATTTTGACGAAACTTCACGTTTTAGACCTCCCTGAGTCCGAAAAACACAATTTTGGAATTATGTCTGTGTGTCTGTCTGTGAACACGATAACTCGAAAACTATTAGAGTTACGGGGATGAAATTTGGTATGTGGTCTTTAAACATAATTTGTAGGTTTCTATAAAATTGTGGACAAAATCCGTCAACCGGAAGTCTATCTGTATGTCCGTGTTAATGTGAACGCGATAACTCACAAATTTAAATACCTATGTAGATCAAATTTCGTACACAGTTATATCATCAGGAATGTAGGTCCGTATAAAATTTTGGGAAAAATCTGTCAAAGGGTTGACTGTCTGTCGGTCTGTATAATCGCATACTTGTAAAATCTATATCTCATAAGCCCTTTGGCTTAGATAAATAAAACTTGGTATCATGGATGCTAATATTAATTATAGATCTGTGCCCAATTTACATCTTAAATAGGTTAAAAATAGGTGTTCAAATTGCATATTCAATTTTTTTAACTTTTGAAACGAATCCGGTATATCCACGCGCATGCGTATTGGAAGCAATCTCTGTGCATGATATTCAGCGGCTTCATGACGAAAGGTTTATGTTTAATGACTCCTGCTTGGTGCTTTTTTCTTCCTTTTGGTTCCTTTCCCCCCCCCCCCTTTTGGCGAATTCTGATCCCGCTCGGATTATTTTATATCCGTTTGTTTTGTTGTTTCACGTGTCCTAGGGGAACTTGTTGCGTTCTGGGAATAGAGCAAATTCGAAATTTTTATCCGAGCGAGGAACTGACAGACTATACGAGAGTTTTTGAGAAATGAGTATACGAGAAAGTTTAGGGGAGGCCACTCCCGTTAGTTAATACAAGGAGTAAAGGAATAATACTGTATTTGCTGCTTTTTAAAAACGAGAGTTATTTTAACTAAAATAAAAAAAGGAAATAATGAGTTTGATTTAAAATGATAAACAGCTGATAAATAGAAACTAAAATGAAAGATACAATTGTTTATCATTCTTTTTGGATTAATTAGTCAAAGTACCAGACATCGCTGATGAAAAAGTTAGAAGATGTTTCAGTTCTAACTGTTTTTAAAAGAGAATTAATCTGAAGTAATATTCACTCTTATTACTTACAACAAAGTTAAGTGATCTTTGTAACACAAGAAATTTGAATTCTTTTGTTGTTGAAACTGTTGTATTATTTGATATATTAGATACACACACAAGTTTCCTGGTTAGATGGGATTCATCTGGATCATAAATATCAATACTTAACCCTCTGAAAGCCACAGTGCTTTGAAATCTACTTCTTTTAAAACCCAGAACGGCTGATGACAGAAATGAAAGTAGGTAAACATTTCCCTCCCCCTTCTGGTAAGCAAGAGGTCATTTGCGTCGTGGGGGTTCTTTTACCGTCTCCTTTATCGTATCCAAACCCTTGCTGACTGAATAGGGGTCGTTTACAAATTGTGATAAAACTATATATTTTTAGTAAAATATTTTCTAAAAGCTTTATTTTTTACTGCTGTATATGATTATAACAGTAAAAGACAAATTTGATGCGATAACATTAGATTAGATTTTAATGAGCATGAAGATACCATTTTAAAAATCATTGCTGCGTCAGAAAAATTTGATCATTTTAGAGTTGTAATTTTTTTATTTCAAGAATGTACTCACCTAGATAACTAACTGTAAGCAAGTAATATATTATATTTATTAAAACTAAAATAATTTTGATTTATTTAAATATAAAGAAATTTATTTCCAGAGCAATTGCTCAGATTTATTTATTAGTATCTAAAAGAGAAAAAAAGTTCAAAAGTTGGAAACTATCATTAAGATAAACGTATAAAAAGCAAAATAATTTCCAGAGTAAATAAATAAAAATTTGCTAAAAATTACAGAATTTAAAATTACAAAGCAGAACAAAAGAGGCGACACCGGACAGAGAATATTTACTTGGGCATGATATTCTCTTTTTAGGTGAAACTTACTATTTATAATTATTGTTGGTATACTGCTAAAAGTAACGAAGTCAAAACCTGTCCTTTTCCTTACAAATACCTTTTGAAGGCACACACTTGTTATTAAACACAAAATGTAATTGCTACGAAGAAAAGAAAAATGTCGAATTTTAATGAATGTAACAATTAAACCCTGGGTATTCTAATCAAAGGGAACTTTTAATTGCATTATTTGTTTAAAAATTACATTTTCTGACTTAAACAGCACTGAATAACTAATATCTGCCAATATTCAAATGATCTGTAAGATTTTTTTGAAGTACGAATATTTAATTCATTCCATTTATAATTAACACGGTTTAAAGTATTGGTAGGGAAAAGATTTAGCTTTGCAAAATACTTTATATTGTTACAAACACAATTTACTAAAAAAAGCAATGGATTTCATATTTTATCAGTAAGACATTTTAAAGTACGAATATTTAAGTCATTGTATTCATAATTAAGACTTTAAAATACTGTTTGGAAAAAGAAATACGACAAAAGCAATTTTTATTTTAAAAAAATCAGCACATTTTGTTTACATACTTTCCGATATTGGCTTTATAATAAAATACATTAAAAAAATTTCCACTCTGAAATTCATTAAAACTAAATAGAATTCATCAATATCAGCAAACGATATTTTGTTAATTTATTTCTGATATAAAACTTTCCAATATTCAGGCATTTGAGCAGTTAGCAAGCAGAAAGAGTAACGTAAATTAAGCATCTGCCCTCGAACACTTACTGGAGACATCAATCAAGAGTGACAGTGGGAGGGGAAACAACCATTGTTAACAAGATAAGATTGCTCCGCACCGTTTAACTACCCTTTTGAAAAGGGGAAGGAAACAAGCATGCGACAATTCGGCCGCTCGGCCGTTTGTATGGCAGTTTGCATGACGGGCCGGTAAAGCCGTTGTGGAAGTCAGAGGGTTAAATGTTCTTGAAACTACATTTGATGTAGTTGTCATGGTTGGAATTTGATTAAAAGAAAATTCATCATCTATTTTATCCCTTTCAAAACCTTTTTTAATCCAATAGTACTTTTGAAATATTTTTGTGTTTCTCCATTTTTCTTACATTGGCATGCTATACTCAACATTACAGTACTTACATTGGGTACTTTTATCTTTCTTAACATTAAAAGGTCCAAGCATGTAATTTTTCTCTTTTTTTAAACTTTTAATGTAAAATTTACAGTAATATTAATACACGTGAAGTAAACGACTATATATTCACTAAATCAAAACAAGAATGGTTGACTTACAGCATGGCAATGTGAGTATAGATCAATAGATCACAAGGTTCACTGGCGCTGTATATCTCTACTAAGAAAAAAGGAGAATGTGTTCATATTGGTGCTCTACAGGACAGACCGCTAGGCCTAGAGCAACAAAATTTGTACAAACATACTGTGAAGGGTGGGAATGTGCAACTCGTAGCCGTCTTTTTAATTTTAATTCATTAAAATTTAAGCGACATGTTGGCATTTTTCCTTAATAACTTCCGAAAACTTTACGCCATAAAAATGATTTTTACACCATCTGAAAATTTTAAAAATTACCCTTTTAATGATATTAAGTTGTCATTCGATTTTTTCTCTAATTTTAATACATTTAAAAAAATATTTTTAAGCATAATTTTACAACAATACTTTTCATTGTTACAGTGAAATTCAAACTCTTTTCATTGTTAAAAGAAATATTTAATTATGTGCTTCTCTTCCGTTGTTGAAAGCTAAGATAATATCGTATTGGATTTTACTTTCTTTTTTATTTGATCAATTTATCTATGCAATCTGTGAGAGAAGACCTCAAGATAGTAAGTATATTAGGAAATAATCCAGTAAACTAAACAATTATGGTTTCTATGTTTTAATTCATTTTATCGGCATGTTTTAAGCCAGCTAACATGCCACATGCTCTATTTCGATGTTGAAATCAAGTTTGTTAAATTATAGTTCGTGTCAATTACGTACAATTAGATGTTACTTGACTCCATTAGGGACTTTCATATAGACAAGGAACAGAACAAGTGCAAGGCTACGTAAAGAACGTGGGTTAAATCTCTATCGCAATTTGAAGTTTCAAATTACTTTGTTAAGGGAACCATGAATATCAGATTATGCATAAGAGAGTCGGTTGAAATTATATTCCCGGCGAACAAGATGATTGCCGAAGGCGACTGGGATAACATAAACGGTGTTAAAAATTATTACTCTATTGCAAGTGTCATAGCTTCAAACCGAAAAAACTAAATTATCCCCTGATCCCGTTTAAGTTTTAGAAAACTTTATTCTGAATCTTGATAGCAATTGGGTTTTTTTTATAATTTAGTCAAAACTTAAAAATTTTTATAAACTATGTATTATGTATATAAATTTTATATGTTTGATTTTGAATCGCCATTCGCAAAAACTTTAAAAAAATATCCAGTTTTGGAGTACTTACTTATTTTTTTTTTCTCATTTTGAATCAACGTTCGCAAATACTTTTTTTTTTTTTGCAAACTACCCATTTTTTGAAATTTTATCTGTTTAATTTTGAATTACCATTCGCAAAAAACTTTTTTGCAAAATATCCAGTTTGGGGATAGTTATAATTTTTGTGTTTCATTTTGAATCACCATTAGGAAATGCATTTTTGTTTTTTATTTTTGCAAAATATATAGTTGGGAGTATTTATGAATTTTATGTTTTATTTTGAATTACCATTCCCAATCACATTTTTTTGAAAAATATTCAGTGTATGGGTATTTATAAATTTAATATTGCATTTTGAATCGCCATTCTCAAATCCTTTTTTTTTGTAAAATACCCAGTTTTGGGTATTTATAAATTTTAAGTTTAATTTTGAATGATCATACACAAATACTTTTTTTTCTTGCAAAATATCAAGTTTTCGGGTATTTATAAAAGTTTGTATGTTTGGTTGTGAATCATCATTCGAAAAGGTTGTTTTCTGCAAAATACCCAGGCTTTGGGTATATACCCGAAAAATATTTACCTACCCACTGGGTATTTACCCACCCCACATCACTGTTCACAGCAATTCAATAGTATTTCGATTTATTCGCAAGCGATGGGCCTGGTGGTGAGGTCTCGGCTTCGGAGGGTTCTAGGTACGAAACCCGATCTACCGAAGAACCGCCGCACAGTGGGATATTTGACGAATCTGGGCAGCGAAAAGTCGATTTTATAAACTACAGCGCAGGATGGAATGGATGTATACATTATAAAGCTGAATCACTGGGGAATCACGTGATACCATTTTTAACTCTCTTAATTGACCTCTGTATTATTAGCTCAAACTGGAGTGTTGTGTGAAGTGTATCCTGCGTCAAATAGTTGTTACTGCAAACGCTTCATTTTCGAATGTGAATACCTTCATTTCTAGAAGTAATTAAAATCTAACAGTTATGGATAATGATGAGGCAAGTATGTGATCATATTTTTTTATGGATTTGAGTTGTTAAAAAAATTAGTTTTAATAATTGAAAAAGTAATTTGAAATAACGCATTTTTTCAAAGCATTTTTTTATATGTTGCGAAATCTCGAAGGTTTTAGTTATATTTCCAAACATTTCTACGCTAACTTTTTTTTCTATCAATAAATTTAGACCTTTATGTTTGTGTTTTTGTTTAAATTAGCCCCTGATTTGCCCAACTTTTGAAGTGAAGGGATTTCAAATATTGCTATTCCAAATTTTCGAGTAGGCATTCCAATTACTTTGCTTTTAATCTCTTATTTATGATATGAATTGAAATTTAAAGAAAATTGTTATGAATATTTTCAAAACGATCATACGTGTGTAATTTTCAGACATTTTGATTTTAATAAAAGTTATATAAATTATAAACTTATTACTTAAAACATTGCATTCATTCCATTTTATCTCTTTTTTAGGATTTTGCAAAAAATACTGAAATTGTTCTTTTGTAAACATTTAGTTATCTAAAAAGGAGTCGAGTCAAAGTTGCTCATGCTTTTGTAAAAAGTTGCCACACACGCGCTTAAAAGAGACTTTAGAGATGTGTGCCAATGGAATTTTCTGAAGTTCTTGATGAAGAGGACTCCGATCTTGAAGAAACGGATAATGACATCACTGATTTATCATCCGACGAAGAAATCGCATCTACCTCATGAATTAACTAATTTTTTATACTATTATTCAATTATTTTTATCGTTTTTATTCAATCGCATTTATTCAATTATTTGTTATTTTTCCGATTTCTTTTTTGTAAATATAATTTATGCAATATTATTAATTTTGTTCAATGTACAAGGTATGATCATAAAATAACCGGGTCTATTTAGAGGACTCTGGTGAGGACCGCATTCAGAATATCAAGATGATATATTTCATTAATAACAATAAAAAATTGAGGTGTTGCCATTGAAAAAAAATTAGAATATTTTTAACTCTAACCGAAACCAAAAGAGGTGGTACATTCTATACCTATAAAATCGCAAGCGTATATCCCATAATACTTAGATCCAAAATCTCGTCTTTATACTCTAAATGCAGTGCGCCCAGAAGCCTCTAAATAGGCCAAATTATTTTATGACCACCCTGTATATAACTATGAAGTTATAAAATATCAATTATTTTTAAGTTATAAAGCAATATTTTCTACAAAAAGTTCATTAATTTACTAATACGTTTAAATTAGTTTAAAACAGAATAATAATTTTGATTGCCCAGATTCGTGAAATATCCCACTGTGCGCCGTGTAAGCGGGTCTGGTCCACGTCAAATCCGTCGGTGTCAAATGCTCTTCCATTGGTATGGTGCTTACAACCCACCCCGCCTAATTGGCTTAAGGCCTTAAGTGGCCCTGAGGGGAGGGAGAACCAGCAGGATTTAATAAAAAAAAATTTAATTACATTCTGCACCCAGAAACAAAGGGGGTGATTAATTACATAGAGATTCTAGATATTATTTCAAGGTTTAAAATTTTTAAGATACAACAATGAAATCAATTTAATAAAATACATATCTCTCTATAAAGTTCAAATAGTAAAAGAGAAAATAAAATACATCTCTATATACACAAAGTTAAAATAATAAAAGGATCACAGGTCCGAAATCCTAAAACCAAAAAAATTTCAGAATAAAACACAACTTATATACATGAGGATAAAAGTAAGGGTCACAGACCCACCAGTCAAGACAAATAAAAGAGAAGGTAAAAAGTTAAGCAGCCCTCAGGCGGTCACAAAAGGCATCACCGATACTGAAACAAAAAATTACTTTATTAAGATTAGAATTACAATTTAAAATATTTTATTTATAAGTAAAATATAAGCTGGTCTGGTGCAGAAATTGGAGAAAGAGGGTGCAGGCTCGGGTAGCGTCCCCACATCTGACCCCGGTTCAAAATTGCGAGGTCCATCCCTAAATTGACGCCGTGTTGCTTTAAAAAAACGGGACGTAATTGTAACTAACTATTAATTATAACAACTAAACTATTCGGAAGCGATAAAATATAGTGATTAATGATAGTATTAAAAAGCGATTAAAATTTTCAACGATTTTGTATTTAAAAGTTGAAAAAAAAAGCCGCCTGCGGTTGGAGGATTATAGTAACACAATCGACATGGTTTCCGTAGTAAATATCAATAAGACTTTTTTTTTCTCATTTCATAAAAATATGGATTAATGCCTTTAATTTTACCATAAATTCCCTGCAACTCAATATTAATTATAACTACAGAAAGTCCTTTAACTCTTCAACTGCGGATTTTTTTAAATCATTATCCGGATGCAACATTTAAATTAGTTTTGGCCTTATAAGTTATATATGGACAAACTACTATCGAAACAAAGCAAATTTATATGTAACGCTATAGTTGTATGTCATTCAGTTCTATAATAGTAAGAGCCCGTAGAAACACTAGCCCGTAGAAACTGCGGGATGCAGCAGAAAACAGACTAGTTTCCAACCCGCGTATTACGCAGTTGGAGGGTTAAGCAAAAACTCAGTTTTCACCAGATTCGAAAAGATTGTTTTTACCTTAGCTGTAACGAAAAAATTTCTGCTTTAATATCTTTTAGCTGGGAGGAGAAAACTGAATTTGAAGAACAAAAACTTCAAACCAAGCTTAAGAAAATGAAGGTATAAGCAATAAGTAACATTCAGATTTAAAATGGAATACGTTCTTTCCTGATTGCTTTCGAATGAGCTTGTTGGAGTGTGGGGAGTAGTGCCCCTCTCCAACGTGTCAAGTAAAGAAGGCTCCATGGATCATTTTCAAGGGCTGAATATTGATCACACACTCCCTCATTGTAATCCAGGCGCAACATTCACTGCTATTCCCGATGAGTTTGAGCGATCGCTGCATCAATTACGTCGACAGTATAGATGCACGGAATAACAAGCCACTACACGAAATCGGATACAGCAGGAGGGAACGAGGTTTAGCTGTCCAACAGAAGTGTAAGAGTAAAGCTTAGATCTAAATACTCATTATTAGGAATTTGCTCCGAGAGGCGTGTGTAATGGAGGACCTTCCTTCTAGTGTGTCCTTTGTCATCGGTGCATGTGTTAAGATATCTGAATGCAAGAGTTTGCCCTATTTTTTGAAACGGAGTAAAAAGAATAAAATTGGTTCCGTCTTATTCTTAATCGACTGTGGAACTGATGTGATATCATGATAAAGAAAGCAAATAAAATTATGTTTATCAATAAAAAATATTTTTTTTAACATTCCAAGTGATTCCTTAACGAGTCATTTAACAAAACGCCACCAAAGATCTTAAAAATCATTTATATAAATGTACATTCTTAAGAATATTCATGATGTTTCTTCGACTAAATGGATATGCGAATTTGAAAACGTACTTGGTTAACACGCTTGAGGATAGTACACATTTTGATGAACTTCAAAATTAGACGGGCGATTAATTAAAGAGGCTGGATAGAGATACTGTGGAAGTTTTACATTTCTAATTTGCGTAGTGTAACATTTAAGGAAATATTTTTAAATATTCAAAAGGCAAGAACAAAAGTAAAATATTCAATGAACTAGGGAGTTTCGGCTTGTGTGTTATGTAATCTTGGGGGTGCTGTAACTTTTCACCTTCCAGCGGGGGCGCGTTTGCAAGAGATACTTAAAGTGTGCATCGTATTACATATTTATATCGTTATTTTATATATTTAAGTGCAATTTTATTTATAAACTCTTTTACTATTAGGCTAAGATAACATAAATAAAAGTTGCATTTATTTTTATAAAACAACACGATAAATATAGTAGTCTTATATTTAAAGAATAAACGTATAACATTTTTTCTCTTCTAACAGATAAGTATTTTAACAAATTAATTTTAATAAAAAATTTAAACTCGAAATTTGTTAAACTGAAATTTTGAAAACATTTGTAGCGCAGAAAATTTCTCATATGTATTTCATCATTCAAATTTAATTACTATTAAAAAACATCTTTTCAATTAAATTTTTGTTTATCATTAATTTTCCTTCATTTTCTTACTTATTTTCAAAGTTTTAGCTCGCGAAAAAATTTCTTATGTTTTAAAATGTTTGAAACTCTGTTTCTAGCTCAACTGGCGGTGCCGAACCCGAAAGTTCCCCTTCATCTTAAAAACGTAGTAGAGAAAAGAAGGGAAAGCGTGCGCTCTGTAACTACGCCTGCACGCAGGCGGAATTCGGTGCTGGAACGATCCTCAGTTCTCCTTTGTTATTTTCTCATCTTTCTTTGTTATTTATCATCTTTGGATAGTGAAAAATTAAGATGGGGAACTTAGTTTTCTGCCTCGAGCGGCTTATTTGAAGATCGAAATCGTTTAATGTAAAATTGCGATAGAGTGTTGATAAATTTAAATATTAAATGTGAAATAAAATAAATTTACACAATGGGAAAAGTTCGGGGTGCTGCAGTACCGCAGTCCCTATGTACGAGCCGCCCCTGGAACTCGGTAGCCATTACTAGAAAGTGCATAATAATTTAAATTTAAAGCTGTACAGAATTAGATCCGTGGTAATGTTTCCTATAAATTTGAATGTTATAGAATTCATACCATTTTGCATCACAATGAAAATGAATGCTGTAGCATTCATATAATTTTGCATCATTCAGCTCCTGTGTTAAATGTTTTTGCTCAAATTCAACAAGTTAAATAAATAATTCTGCTAATTTACTTTTTATAGAAGATATGGTAGATTTCATTGATATGGCAACTTTTATTGAAAAAGTTGTTTTTAAAATATGCGGATATAGTAAGATATGTGGATGTGTCACAGTGATCTTGGTATTCTAAATGAATTGCTCTCGCTGTATTCATTTCTAATAGTTTTAATAAAACTCAAAACCATAATTTGTATCGACAGTGTAAATATACGAAATGAGTCATTGGAAGACATTCTACATAGAAGGAAGGAACGAATTTTAGCTGCCCAAGACTAGAGTTTAGATCTAAATACTCATTATTACTAGAAGATATCGGAAATTTTCGCTGTGAAGCTGATACAATAGCGGACCTTTCTTCAAATGTGCCCTTTGTTTAGCGACGAAGCCATCGATGCATGTTAAAAGATACCTGAATCCTGGAGTTTGCCCTCGTTTCTTAAATAGAGTAAAAAGAATAAAATTGTTTACCTATTATTCTCAATCTGCGATGGGATTGGGGAAAAGTTCGAGGCTTTCCAATGCCGAACACTATATTAACAAAGCTTTTGTTCATTTTGTCATTCAAACCCGATTCTGGAAAACAATAGGTATGCTTGATGTACAACTTCTTCGGGTACAAGTGCAAGCGTAAATCGTTTGTCTCAACTTCTCAGTTACGTTTACCAACAATATATTTTTCGTACGCTTTTTTATTATTCCACTGTTCACCACACGCAGAAATGTTAACTTTTATTTAATAAGGTCGTAAATAAGTTCTCGTCAATAGCCAACTGCAGAAGCAAGTATGCAATGAAGAAAATATGAGTTCGTAATCCAGATGAGCTTGCAAGAAAGTTTTTATCAGATTATTATTGAGAAACTATAAAATAACTTTCTGGGGTCATGTAAAATGGAATAACCACTGTAGAAAATCTCTTTTTAATAAGCTTTAGGCAGCCACGACGTGAAATAAAGAGTGATGCTTCAAGTCTTTAATCTCTCCGACTCTTTTCTTCATTTAAATCCAGTCCCAGTTAAATTTTTTTTAAATCAATCTCGTTTGGGTACAATAGAAATAAAATGAAACTTCTTTCAGCACTTCCGGCAAGTGCTTAATGCGAATCAAAATTTATTTTTCAACAAGGAAATAGCAGAAAATTACATATTTATTTCAGCGATGATAGAAAGCTTGGTATTCTAACAGTTTTGTGTTTACAAACTGCAGGAAACTATTATCAAGTACGCAAAGTAACCTTTAGACAGTTTTTTATTGTTGAGAAATCTGAAAAAATGAAATTGTGAACACGTGAAATTATGAATATGTAGATTTTTTGTTTATACATTAAGGAAAAATAGCACATAATGATAAACCAAGGAAAATCGGGATTATGAGTAGAAATTTTATTTCAAGATTCTCCGCATAGTAGTTTAATAAAATGACTTCAAAAATCTTCGAAATTATATGTAAATTAAAGTCGTTAACAAGAATCGCGTTAACTCTTTGACTAAATGAATGTGTACGAAGTGCGTTCGAAAAGTAAAGATACAACGCGTAGACGATGAAACGTAAAGTTTTTGCGAGAGAGTTGGCAATACGGATTGTAATCTTGAAACTTCCGCTTTTCCCTCGCGGTCATTCGTTATTTCTACGCTGAGTCTGGTTGGAATAGCACGTGTTTATAATGGCTGCGTCAATTCAAAATTCCGCCAAATGTGAGTTAATTTCCGTGATATGTTTTCTTCATGCAAAAATCGAGTGACCAGCGGATATTCACCGTCAAATTGTTTCCGTGTATGGGAACATTATGAATAGACAAAATGGTACGAAGTGGTGTCATACCTGAAGGTACACTGAATGGTACGAAGTGGTGTCATACCTGAAGGTACACTGAATGGTACGAAGTGGTGCTTTTTCTGAAGGTAGGACTGATGTTCATGAAGAACATAGAACTCGTAGGCCATCTGTGATCTCTGCTGCCCTTCTGCGATGAACGGAGGGAAGCAATTCAAGCTAAATAGGCGTCTCACATTGATAAAATAGCATAAAATCATACCGGAAGTGTCTATGACAACTCTTAATGAACGTGTTACTGTGACTTTAGGGTACCACAAATTGTGTGCACTCTGGGTTCCAAAAATGTTAACTGAAGAAGACGAAAAGAAAAGGATGGGCTTCGCACTGGACTTCCTCACATGCAAGTGTTAGATCATACGCCATACAGCTCGAACCTTGCACCTAGCGACTTCAACTTATTCCTTTACCTGAAGAGACACCTTGCAAGGCAAAACTTCCACGACGATGATGAGATCAAAAATGAAGTTGAAATGTGGTTTCGACAACAGGCGGTAGACTTTTATGATTGTGGGATACAAAAGCTTGTACCCAGACTTAACAAATGCTTGGACAATGGTGGCAACTTTGTCGAATATAAGGTTTGTACCAGTACGTAATTTGTAATGGACGTTGTAACTCTTAAAATGTTTTTGAATGAGTATGCGGCATTGTATCTTTACTTTTCGAACACACCTCGTACATGTGAAATGTTTTTGTTGTATTGAGAAACCATGAAAGTTGATTACATTTTATTAAGCACAAGTATAATTACTATTCACAGAAATATTTTAAAATCTAGAATGAAATTGTCATTTTCTTCGTAAATTTTACTAGCATAAATATTTACTATTTATTCCACCTAATGCATAATTTTATATCTTCGAGATGAATTATTTCCGCTTAAACAATGTCAATAAAACGATGTCAAGATCAAAAATTTTCGAGAAAACCGAATAATTTCCTTTTGTTTTACAATGTAGTAAAAATTTCAATAGGAAAGCTGTACTGTCAGTTTTAATTAGAAAATCCTTGAAAATATGTTATTGAAATAAGTTATATATAATTAGTCGATTTAGATTTTAAATTCTTTTATTTTACAGTGGCGCTTTTTAAGGAAATTTTTGTATTCTGTCTGAAATTCTATAGCTTTGTTTTATCTATATAAAATATTCAGTCGGAGTTTCGGGAATTGGAAAAAATTTTACGAATTTTGTTTAGCTACAAAGTATTGGAACTGACTTATTTATTTTTTTGTGTTGTGAAATTATAGTTTTGCCAAAAATAGAGTTCCTATGTAAATATACGCTGATTTTCAGTTTTTTTTTTTTTTTTTTTGCCCGTAAGAGAAAGAAATCTGCAATATATGACAATATCATCAATCCTACTTTCAATTTTGCTTTTAAGCGAAATCTTAAGAAGTGCCACAGTTTGATTTGAATATTACCGATATTCTAATGCTTCTCGAATCTAACAAATATTGGGAAATATTAGCTGAAAACATGATGCTTTGCTAATTCATTAATTATGGTTTGTTTAATAATTACAGTCAATAGAAAGGGCAATTGTTTTAGGTTGATTTGAAATAAAATAAAAAGAACGAATTTATAAATAAAAATTGCTTTTCAGCGTACTTCTTATATTAAATGTCCTAAAAATTGTATTATAGCGAATATCAATATTTTGTTGGTTTGAGACATTTATATGTGAAGCAAATATATAGTAAAATATTTTTTTGACATTTTATAACTGAAAGAGTTCATGAAAAATGCAGCTTGTTTTTTTTCCAATGGTTGGCATCTATATCTCCTATAGAACTGTTTTCGTCTGTCATAAACTTAGTCATTGCAAATAACTGTCAATTTGTACCGATGGTTCTATAAATAGACCTCATGTTGGGTAAGCCCTCATTCGTGATATTGATATTGTAATTCGCCAACAAGATTTTATATTTATTCTTAGTTCCGTGATGACGGTTGCATTTATTGACAAAGTGTTGATATACTTACGAGAATATCAGTATCACAGTTAATACAAATATTAACTGTGGTTTTTGGATCAACATTGAATCAGTTTCATTTATTACCACAATGAAGTAATTTAATAATAACTAAAAATTTATAATTTTAGGTGGTATGATTATTTACTTAACAATTTAAATACAAATTTTATTTAAAACTGGAAAACCATCTTCTCCTCTGGAAACGGCTTGTAAATTCTTATTAAATTTGTATATTGAAAGTGCAATGAATACAAACGATTGAACCTATGAGATTCCATTCATAACAAGACTTCTTAATTTTTTTTTTTCACTTTTTATCCCTTTTCCACGACAAAAAAAGAGACTCCATCTACGACTGAAAACTTTATCACGACTCCAAGTGTGCATATTAGTAGAAAAAAGCTTTAATTATTAACGAAAATAAATTTAGTTAAATACATTTTAGTTGGAAATTTAATGAAATATTCCAAATAACGGTACTGTTCTGAATTATTAATGTCCAAGATTCAGTCAAGAAGTAAACGCTGTGAGTGTTTTCGCTACGTCAATATCCATATAAGCGACTACACTTGGCTTCAGAACACATAGTTTAACCCCTTAAGAGTCGCATTTTCTTTGCTATCTTAATAAGATGAACCCTCATGTTTTGGAAAGGAGCTGTCGTTTTCAGTCATCTAAGAAGTCATAAAAGACTTGAGATGCTTATGGATTCTACGTAATTTTTGTGTTAAATTACAAAGTTAATTAATGATTAAATTTTAGTTTATAAGCCTAAAAATGCTATAATTCGATGCACGACAATGTGACGGTTAAGAAGCCCTGATCTATAAAATTACGGACACAATAATTCAACATTCATGTCAAAAATCATTCCTGAAACGAATTTACAAAATATCCTCGTCACTCGACACTAACCTTTTATTTACAAGAGCCTATAATGATTGTAGGGAACGGGCGAGGTTTGATTTTAACCGTTTGAGTGCTTTTTATGCGCCGAAAGTGCGCGCCGCACTCAAACGGTTAAAATGTAGTTCTTTTTTCCGTTTACGAAGAGAAATTTAGTTAAATATTATTAACGAAGAGAAATATCGGTCTGTGGAACGCCTTACACCCTCTTGGGTAGGTTGGGCAGGGGCGAGTTGTAAATAAAAAAAAAAAAAATTATCCGACATTTTTAATGATATCTATATAAAAATACCGTATTGAATTATTTATTAATGTTCAAGATTCAGACAAATGTTTTTGTGACCTCAGTATCCACATAATAGACCCCACTTGGGATCGGAACACATAGTTTAAACAGTCCTAATCTATAAAACTATCGACACAATAATTCGGCACACATGCCAAAAAACATTTCTGAAATTAATCTACAAAATATCCTCCTGACTCGACATTAACCTTTTATTTATAAGAGCCTAATGATTGTAGGGAACGGGCGAGGTTTGATTTCAAAGTGTAGTTATCTTTTCCATTTATGATGTAGTTAGTGGAAGAAGTGTTGCACACGTATCGAAATGAATCTGCGGCGCCTTGTTTCGCAAGTCATTTATTCCTTTTGCATTAATAATTGAACGCCGAACCCTACTTCCGAATCCGATGCACCAAATCTTTTATTGCAGGTGTGCAGGCGATATTCGGTTCCTTCCAAAGGAGACTTCTTCGTTAATCATTAGGGAGAACTGACGGCGTCATTCCTGCTTCTCCCCTCCCTCTTTTCAATAATTACCGTTGCCCATTTTCTTGAATTTCGTTATTCTCTCCAGATCTTTCTATCATCGTCCTCATGGAATTGGAGCAGGTGGTAGCTGCCACCGATCAATAACATCCTCTCTGAAGAATGCTTCTATTTGATGTTCAACACAATTGTTTTCTGGGTGGGAAGGACATTTTTTTTATTCTTTTCATCTCTACATTCAATGGAATTCAGTCGGTTGTCTGTCTGCCACTTCCGCTTATGAAAGCATTTAAAAGGAAGGTGGGACGTATCTATATATCTGCCTAGAGGAATTCAAGGTCGTCTATGGTAACACATACTGATTAACTAGAATCATTAACGGCTCTAATTAGAGATTCTCAGAAATAATTCGAATGATCAGTGAAAAGGAAATGAGAACTTGCGTCATTTTTCTATGCTTGTCAACTAAAAATTCAGATACAATGCTGCAATTTCGTGCTTTGTGTTTTAAAAATCTGTCACTGTATTAAAATTTACCTAGAATTGTTTTCAATTAAGAGGCCCTCGTAAGCAATGTTCCATGATTGATGATATCGAGGATAACGTGTTAACGAAGCCTGACTATAAATTGGGTTGTCGTAATTTCCAAGCGTTGATATGTTACGTTTAAGTGCTAAATAAATAAAACATGAAAAAAGTAGGTAGGCAATGGTCTATTTTACTCTGATAAAAAATCAATAAAGTTTAAGCAATTTAATAAAATGAACACATAGAATAATAAAGGATAATCCTCTTTAGCCCAGTCGTATTTTAAAGTTGATTTTGCTCTCTTCATTATATCATTTTCTTCTTTCACAGACTTATAAAATTGGGCACAAATCAAATTAAAATTATAATAACAAATCAAAATTGCTTCAGTTGTCTCCATGACAGCCTGTTTCTTTCGTCCGAACATTGACTTGACATTAAGGAAAATGTTCTCTCCACATTTGCATTATCCACAATGCAAATGTGAAGAGAATATTATTTGCATAAAGCTATGCAATACGTACAAATACGTAATTGCATAGTTTTATTAGATATGACTTCTGATACTGTGTATCTGCAGAAAAACTTCTGCCATTTATCTTCCATGCTCAATTTTATAATTACTTCGCAGTTTTGGTTGGCATTATTTTTCTCGGAAAATCTTTTAGATAAACAACTAGTTGAATAGAATCTCAGTGTTGCCAATATCGATGTTTCTTACTTGTAAATATTCAATAGTATGTTCTATTTCTTCCTATTCAGATATCACGCAGAGTTTAGGAAGAAAACGGGACAAATAATAGTAAGGAACTGAGTAGTGAAAAACAGTGCGGGGCATATGACACCCCTAACTAAGGGATTTTCATTCTATTCTGTTAAAAAAATTGAATTGGAATAGGTTAGCTACTTCCAATCAATAATATCCTCGCAGAAGAATGTTCCCCTTTGATATTCAGCACATTTTTTTTTCTTTTCATATCACTCTTTCGAACTTATTAGAGATAACATAGACTTTTCCCACTTTCAATAATGATATACTGATTATACTGAAAGTTGCTATTTAGCATTGCTTGCGATTAATGTAAATCGTAAGCAGAGCTAAATAGAAAATTTCGGGAATAATTCAGGTGATCAGGAAATGGAAAGAAAAATAAATGAGAAATTGGATAATTTTCTCACGCTTTTCAACTAAAATTAGAAAGTGTTAAAATTACGTGTTTAAGGTAATAACTACCCCGAAAGTAAGATAGGGTCGTATATTAACACTATTTGTTCTACGAGACACATTAAGGCTTATTTTCAATTGTCTTTTAGCATGTACAAAAATCTGCATTTGTTCATTAACTTTTAGTGATTTACTTTTGTTCGTTTTAAGTATTTTAATTTTGATACTTTAATTAATTTTTAGTACTTTACTTTTTTATTACTTTATTATTGAATACGTCCATCGCGTATTGCAAAAGATATATGAAATGCTTTTATCTGGCTGACAGTCTTAATTGGGGCTTGCTAAAAAAATGTCAAGGCTTATTTTATGATTTGGTCACATTTTCGGTAAATATGGGATCATTGTGATCACGATGATTGTGCCGTTATAGTAGGATGACAGGTATATCAAAATTTCCTGAGCATTGCTTTTGATTAATAGGTGCTAGAAGCAGCGCTGTTTAATACAGGGGATAGCATAACTTTGTGACGTTTTAACGAGGTCTAACAGTACAAATAAATGTTGGGTGAATTTAATCAGTACGTGGAGTAAATAGTAGTTGTCAATGATTTTTTTCTTCCTGTATGAAGAATACGATTGCTTTCTGAGTAGGAAGGGTATTTTTGGCCCTTTCATCCCAATTTGGAATAGAAATCATTCGACTGGATACCACTGGCGTTTATGAAAAGCATTGAGGTGGTGGGACAGAGCCGAATGCCTAATTGTGATCGAGGCCTTCAAGGCTGTCCAAGACAACACATACTGATTGACTAGAACCATTAGTAGCGCTAGTTCGAGATTCGCGGGAATAATGCAGGTGGAATATTCATTACCTGTGGTCAGTGCTGATAATGCATTCTATACGAAGTTATATCACTCTAGTAGTTCATTCGATGGGCGTCTATTAGAGCGTTTAACGTTTCGTTAGCTACCTATCGACATTTGATGGATATTCGGGAAGTTCTATTGATTTCCGTTGGATGTCTCTTGTTAGGATCCCCAAGAGAAAAGTTAGTATCTATTGTAGCGATAAAGCAAAGGAAAAGGGGATAGACAAGTCTGTCTATTATGTTTCGGTTCTCAAATCGAAGGCTTTAGACATAACGTTTGAATTCATTGCTTTTAAATATTAATACTAGCAATGTCAACGAAATTTAAATGGTTGATATATGAAAATGTGTTTGTTTAAGGAAAGAAGTTGTTTACAACAGAATATGAAATATTTTGAAAATAGAATTTTTTTAAAACAAAAGTAAGTACCGATAACCATTTTAAATTTAATTTTTAATTTTACTCTAATATTAAATGATTTTTAATTTTGATTGGCTTTTATTTCATGTTACATTTACGTAATTTAATCTGTTAAAATGACGGCTATAGAAACGTACTAATAAAAATCTATACCATACTAATAATTTCTTTAAAGAAATAACGCTATTCAGCAACCTATTAACTTCCTTTCTTTAAATGATGTCAAATGTTTTGTCATTTAACGTGCAATCGTAAAAACTGTAAGAAGATCCAATAAAACTTGTAACTTATGAACGTATGTTATAGAAACTAAACCAACCAACTTGCTATTCGTATATTTATCAAATTTATTTTATTGCCAACCATGTGAATATTGTGCGGCATTGAATCTGTCTACAACATGAATATGATATTAGTTGTGGAAGAAGCCTTTGACAGAAATATTAAAAAAAAAAATTAAACTATTTTGGGAGAGTGATTTTCGGTTTTATGGAGCAAGGGCCCGACTTGGCCATGCTGCGCCACTATTTTGGGAGAATTGAGCTGAACTCCATGATTGGTAGTTTCTTTTTGTTGTTTTGTTCTTCTGTTTATTAATATCTTTTCCTACCATCTACAAAATGCATTGCATTGTTCTCCTCCCGGAGAGTCAACCTGCACTCAAAAACCTTAAGGTTGAGTCAGCTTTCCTGGGTATTGAATGAATGAAGATGCACCAGATTGGTTTCTGAATTCAGAAACTTTTTTTGGATACTTTGAATTGCCATTCTAAGTTTGTTTATTTCTCCATATTCAACTTACTGGCATACATTCAAAAAGCGGCTGTCTTTGTTTTAGCAATTAAAATTTAATGAAATTTGTGTGGGGATTATAAGAGTTGATTAAAATCATTTGCAATTTCATGCTTAATTTAAACTAAAATATTTAGAGCACGAAATAACTTTTAAAAATATCATAAAGTAATTTTATTAACAAATTCACTAATATCACTTGTCGAGCAATGTTTGTGAATTTAAGTTGATTTAGTGTCTGAAATATCGTAAGAATTGAATGCATCATGTCTAAACATATTTTCGAGTTAAATCAATAGAAACAGAAAAAGTATAAGGTTCTTGAAAAGATGTGAATAATTTTCTTATTAGGCTTAAATTCTGCCGTTTAAGGACAGTGAAGTTTTATATATTTTCAGCGCGGTGCAATATAATGCATTCACTGCAGAAATAAATAGTGACGAATAATTTTCAAAAATGTTCATTAACGAATATTTTACAGACATTTCAACGATAGAAGTTTATTTCGGGAAATTTTTCTGAAATTGCAATTTATTAAGGAAATTTTTTCGAAATTTTCTTTTTCGAAAATTTTAGTTTATTTAGGGAGAATAGTTAATAATTTTAAACTGATAAAAATTCTTTTAACTTCTTTCCCTTTTTAATGAATTTTTCATGGATACAAAGAAGTGTCAAGTGAAAACCTACATTGCTAAGCCTGTTTTTTCTTTGAAATCCGTTTTTCACGCGTCTCTCCCTCACTTCCTTCCACTTTGGTTTGCTCCAACTCTCAGTGAAATAGACTGCGACGTTCATCAGTTTAAATCACGGGAAGAGGTAGAACGACCTCCAACAAGATTGTGAAAGTTTAAACTTTTACAATTTTGATTTTTGGCACAAAATTTCATCTGTTTTTCGCGTTTGAAATACATAAAGCAACAACAGTAGGTTTTTTTCGAACATAAATTGTGTATGTCAACAAAAGTCTATTTTTTTTCCTTCTTGTCAACGGATTAGTGAATTGCTCCGATGAATTAGAAATAACAGTATTATTGGAGTTGATATCTCCAGTATTTTGGCTATTTTTTTCTGAAAGTTTCAATCTCGAAAAAAGTGCATTATTTTCACAGTGTTAAATATTAATATAGTGTTTTACCTGAAAATATTGATCATTAAATAAATTATATCGCCAATATTTGTTAAAACTTTAACAGAATTTTAAAATAATAAAAGGTTAGTTGATGCATCTAACCCGAGCTTCTTAATTGCGACTCCAAATGGGATTCACTTACAATACACTACCGAATTCGTAAAAAAACTTTCACACAACTTTCTTTTAGATTCGTGAATATTTGTAAACAATGAAAAGTCGAGAAAACGATCTTGGTAAAAACATTTGATTTCAATTTTCTGAATAACAATTTCAAATTTTATTTCTTTTAATATTTAATTTATGTTTCATTTTCTAATTTTTTTATTCCAATTTTCAGATCGCGGGGATTTTCTAATGTACTAAATGTGTATTAATGACGAACAGTTGTCCCGTCAAGGTCATCGCCATGCAAGTCTACTGTATTTGCTGTTGCTTGAAGCTGTGGACGAATGTGGGGGAAATGCAAAAAGGGCGCGGGCATGGTTTATTAACACTGATAAATTAATGTAAAAATTGAGGAATTCAAACAGATAATATACCTCTAGCAAGCGTGGTGATCGTACGATCAGTAAGCTGTTTTTCTTCTAAATTTTGATTGATTTGAAAAATCTGAGTGATACTTGCGGTGTGGTCTGTGTTAAAAATAGGCAGTATTGTCCGCATACTTTTCTTCAGTACCCCACCACCATAACACATGCCTTCCCTTAATGACGACAACGCAGATCTATTCCAGGATCTCTGAGGGTGAGGTCGATTTGGGGGAGGGGGGGGCGGCCGGGGCAGGAAGCAAACGACGTTTTCGGGGGATCTGGAAAGTTGCCAACTTTCCGCCATGTTCCAGAAAAGGTTGGCTCGCGGCCACTTTTATTTCACTCCTACAGAGGTCGCTACTTGGAGGCATGCCAGTTTCTTTTTCACGCGTAAGTTTCTTATTCTGGTATTTGTGGACGGATATAATAAAAACGAGTTGCTTTTCTTGTTGAGACTTTTTTTTAATAAAGGATTCTTCACATCCGTTAGAAATGTAACTTTGTTTCGAATTCGCTTTCATTATTTGCATCCTTCCCTCCTACCCTTCGCCGCAAAAATGGTGTTGAAAATTCAAGGAGGGGGCGGGACGAATTTATTTAAAAAGTTTCGCGCCCTTTTTCTCTCTCGTGGTTCAGTTTAGTTTTTAGTTGTGTTTATTTACTTTTTAAACTTCGTGTGAGTACTGTTTCTACGTTCTATTGTGCGTTTTATTTATTCATTCTTTTTCTAATAGAAAGACTTACAAATATCAGAATTAGATTAGCTGTTGGAAGTATTGCAGTTATGACGCTTTTACGAGATTATTTGCAACGTAAATTTGATTTTTTGAAGTGTTCCCAACGGTTCGTACAAGCAAACAAACTCGAATTAACTTCTAAAAATTATTTTCTTTTTAAATAATCAGTTACAGAAATTATAGAGACAGTCGTTTTCTATTCGTAATATTCAATTTCGAAACGGAAAAGCTGCATATATATGCATGTCCAATCAAAATATTCAATTAAGCCATATTATGGAGTTCAAAATATTTTAAAATAAAGACATCGAAAATTTAGTTTTCGTAATTTCTACTTAGCTTTAATAGAACACTTGAAATACAAATTGCAGTTTCAAGAAATAATTTGGAGTTCATAAAAAAAATCTTCTAGTGCTTTAACTCAAATATATAATTGAATCGACAACATTGCATTGAATTCAATGGTGTAATATGATGTCAGCAAAGGGGATATCATGTCCCGGGTGCCTTTCTTTGCTGACGTCTCGAATACAAAATACAGGTGTCTGAAAAATACAGTAGAATCCCGGGAACTAATTTAACCTTTGTTCGGAATCCGCAGAATTCGGATTGTCTTGGAAATTCGGTAAAATACTCTTGATATACCAAATACATTAGAGTTATTGAATCTGGGTTCTCTGTGAAGGCGCACGGAAAGAGCACGCGGCGATTCGCGGTACAATGGCGAACAAGTTGAGGGTAAAAAGAAGATAACTGAGTTTGTTTCTACTAATTAAGGTACTGTATTCAGGGGTGTCTTATCCACTGGACTAATTGGGCTGTAGCCCAGGGGCGCTATTGATCCTAAAAGTTTACTAATTTCGTTTTAATTCTGAACCAAGAAAATCTTTTAATTATAATTTTAACTATGATAAAATTAAAAATACAATAAAGGCTTGTAATTAATGTTGCATTAACATGCATATCAGTTCAAAACACATTCATGAAGAGACAATCAGTTAGACAATTCTAAGCTATCCGTGTAATAGAAGTTACGCATCTACATTATCAAAGACAAAGTAGGCTGATACCCAATATCATATAGTAGGGCATCAAGTTTATTTATTTTATTTATTTATTTATTTATTGCTCTCATTTATTTCATTAGATAGGTATTTTTCGTGGGGTCATCGGCACTGAAATTTCTTTGGCCCCACGAAATAGGAATTTCACTGGTTTGGTCACAGGAATCCCGCCCCCCCCCAATTTTCGGTTTTAAAGGGGCGCCAAAATGCTGTAGCCCAGGGCGCTCAAATTTGCTAAGACGGTCCTGACTGCATTCATTCTTAAAGACCAATTTGAATACTCATTTTATGTTAGGAATAAACATTAGCTTTGTTTCTGATTCGTAGTAATTTTTCCTTCATTTTTCAGCAAAATGTTTTCAGAAAATTTTTTTTTTTAAAAGATGTTCAGATTATCCGAAATTTCGGATTCCTGGGGTTCTACTGTATCTTTATATTATTGAAAGAGAACAAAGGAGGATATATACTTGCGGTTTTTTGTATCCATTAAAGAAATCCTCAAATGTTATTTATTTTAATTTTTTAAGAGTGTTTAGAACATTTCAATTTCAATGTACGCACCATTAGTTGCACGCAACACATCGAATCGTCAACAAATTTCCAACCAGGTTCATTGGAATCATCCTAATTCTGTTATGCCATTCATAAATAGAGTCTTGAAGGTGGATTTTGGATGTATGCAGTCCGAATGGACGCTGTAGGCGCGTTACAGATTCGAATTCGATGAACCACATGTAATGTAAGCAGTTTCCTGTGAAGAAGCCATATTGAAACAAGAATGAAAATATCAATGACTTGATGCCATTCAGTGTTTATTTAACTGAAAAAAACAAATTTGGTACTTTATTTATTGAATAGTAATAATATAAAAACTGGAAGACTACAACCTCGTAAATTTATTTTTTTAAAATGTAAAGATACCTTTTGGACTCCCTATATGTTTGCGTTTATTTTACGTTTTAAAAACCAGAGGTCAAGAAAAATGACGAAGGAGACGCAAAAAATAAATATATGAGATAGAAATAAAAAAAATGCTGTCCCCAGGCGCTATTTATCCATTACGCCATTGACTAAATTTACCATAAAGTAATAATATAATAAACTCTGCCTTAGTTTCGAATTTCTTCTGATGTGAATATGAGCTAGTTAGAAACATGTGATCTAATTCGATTGGAATTGATCGAAAAATATCAAGAAGTGCGTAAAAAATTTAAGAGGGAGAAAAGCATTTAATTTATTGACTGCTAAATTTAGAGATAAAAATGTATAATTTCTTGGCCGCTAAATTTAAGAAGAAAAAAAGGGGAGGGGACTGTGTTTAATTTCTTGGCTGCTAAATTAAGACGAAAAAATTCTAATTTATTAAGCATAGACTCAAAATAGTTGCACATTTTGTAACAAACATTTTTTTTCCTCTGTCAATTAGATAGATTTTTCCGAATAAGTTGAATAAATATTTGCAAAGCTGTGCGTTATTTCACCAGTTAAACTTTAAAACGTAATTATACTATGTAGACCGATCAAATTTATTATTATTAAAATATGAGGAAGAAAATTGAAGTTAAAATATTGTCATTAAAACTTCGAACTTCCTTGTAGTGCAAAACCCGTGGCGTTATTTTTAGTTTTAATTTCGCCACTGACAAATTTCTGTTCTTTAAAAAAAAAAGGAAAATGCCAACCAAAGTATATCTTCTATTAAATACATTTTTCCAAATGGTTATTAAGATTTTCTTTCGATTTTTGAATTTCTTAAAAATTATCAAATGTGATATATAGCAAGTTTTAAAACAGTCAACGTTATTTTAAGGAAGAAAACAGTTTCTACAATAAAAAGTGATCACTCAAAATAGCTGTCATTTTAAAATGTACAATGTTTTCAGAAGTAATCGTGTTCTTTAATTTTATTAACTGCAATTTCATTTAAATAATATCCCAAACATCTCTCTGAACTATTTCAATATTTCATTATGTATTTATATAGTTGAAGAGATAATACTGTACTGTTGTTGAGATAATACTGTAAGATATATTTGCATATTATATCGTGCATAACACAATATATACGTATATTACAGAATTTATAAAAAAAATTTAATTAACGATATAAATTAATTAGTTTCACAATATATTTTTTCTCTTGTAGGTGAGTTTTGCTCTTGGATTCGCTTATTTTTTTCCTGGTGCTCTGATTCAGAGGTAGTATTGCTTTTTGTAAATTTAATTTTCGCTTATTACTTCAAGAAATGTTATTAGCAATTGGAGACAACAGAATACAAAGGAACAAGTGCAGGAGATATGCGTTTATAGATTTTTTTTCGCATCTTAAGTCATAAACGATTAACTGCCATGATCATAAACGTTTAATTACCCTCTGAACACAATTATATTTGATTTTATGTCAGATGCTAATATATGGTCAAGTGTTTATATGATAGACTATATATATAAAATGGTTCAAAAAAATTCAAAATGTTCATAAAATGATAAGCGTTTCCGAAAAAAGGCGAGTAAAAAATAACTTATTTTTGCCAATTAAGTGCTGCGAAAACTTCTAGAACTCTGATATAATTTTTTTAAAAAAAATTTCGAATTTCTTTCATTCTTCTGTATTCTCTTTTTAATGTATCAGATATCAGAAAAAGATGTCTATAATGTTAAAGCTAGCTTATTAGTGAAAATGAGATCCGTGCAGTATAGCCAACACTGACTTTCGCGGGGAAAAAGAGAGACATTGGATTACCTTTCTTCTATCAGCAAGTAAGATATATTTCATTATTTTTTTGTGCATTCAAAATTATGGTTGTTTATTTGAGTTCAATTTTATTTACCAGTCAAGATTCGAAGTAAGTGCTTGTATTATTATAAATTCCATAAAAAAATGTAGTTAATGAGGATATATTTTTCATAAGTCTTCAAATAATTCGAAGCAAAAGTGTTTTCTTGAATGCCAGTATTGGGAATTTCATAAAGTCATGGGGTTCTCTGAAATCCATAATATTAACCCTTAAATGTTTAAGCAACATACCCAATTTTGTCCTCTAAAATCTTGAGAATAAGGCTAAAGCTCTAATGGCCGTTGTTGGCAATAGAATACATACTGAAAATGTTATTAAATCAATTTACAACATATAGATGGTAGCCTGAGTGTTGATGAAAAAATAAAATGTTTTTCACTTGAGGCTGCATCTTTTTTGCTTTGTATGTGCGCTTGAGAATGCCATATCTTATTGTTACAATGTTGAAGAAAATTCCTTATCCGTATTATTAGTTTTTAAAATACATATCTTTAATATAATAGAATTTTATCAGTGAGATTTTTTTCAATTAAAGCCCAGTGTGGTCAGTTGGTAACAAACTGTTTTTTTAGCCGTAAACTATACTTAAAACAAAATAGGATTTTTAAACCTATTTTTCCCATGTTTTATTCAAAAAATGAAAGTCAAAAACATTTTAAAATCAGTTTTTAAAAAAATCGGACAATAAAGAATCGCATAATTTCAACGGATTTTGCGTCATCAGAAACTATTTATTCTTAAAATCCTTTAGACAGCCGTCATGGACAATATTTTGCCCTTAAAATATTTATTTTAAAGGGGAAAACTCTTTATTTAATCTTATTTTAATTTAATGAGTATACTATCAAAATAATTATATAATTATCAAAATATATTATCAATAGTGTTCATAAACGTTTTAATTATATTTCAAATATAACTCTTTACTTTGAACCCTTAACAATCAACAATTTAATAAAATTTAATTAAATTGTTGAAAATTATAATTTCTCTTTCAGATATGTTAAGTGTCAACAAAATCCGCAGCCGTATTCAGCAGCATTTACTTTCATATTAAACATCATTTCCTTATTTACAACGTTTCTAATTATTTGCGCAAAATCATTTGCTTTTACAGGCCCAATTTGATGCCCGCTTAATATCAAAAATTTACTTTTATCGCTGCAGAGTGATTCGTATGGTTTTATTAAATGCAATACATTTAGATATTCTATTACGAGGTCGGATAAGTTAAATGCCAGGGATAAATCAAAAATATGCTATCTTTCCTGTTCCGAATTATTCCAAAAGCTTGTGAAGCATGCCATCTGTCCAGCGAAAATTAATTCAGAAACCTCCGTTTAAGTGAAGATTCAGCATTCAAGAGCGTTCTGCTCTAACGATTTTAAAGATTTCAAAAGGTTAATGCATTTGAATGAATTGCGCTGCTTTTACTGTAATTTTTTATTTGTTAAATTCTCATACCTTTGACTTCATGTGAAGTAGAGTGTTTAGTCTCTCACGCCGCTTATTTTTCCCATCGCAAATGTTCGTTATATTGACTAACAGGAAGGAAGCCGCCGCGTTGATTCAAGGAAATTTTATTTATATTTCTTTAAATGTTTTTTTCTTTATTTTCACTTATGTTTTAGATGTTTGTTTCATAGTTATAGTTTCTGCAGCCACAATAGTTGTATGAACATCGTAAAAGGAAATAAGCCGTGAAGATTTTTTGAAATTGTTTTTCACTCTTTGTTTACAAAACGGGGTTTCTTAAAGGTTATTTGAATAAACTTGCCTCTCTTCGTCTGCTTTTTCAGATGCTCACAAAGAGAGTAAGAAAAAAGAACTAATAAAACTGCAAATTACATTTTAAAGATCAATATTTTTTTGTACATCGCATTAAAAAACTATTAAATCTTAGTTCGAAAAATCTTTTTTATCGATGGATCCAGCCACACCTTTTCGATCTAAGCGATGCAATTTCCTGAAACATATTGATATGACAAGTCATAGATTCGAGCTGATATTTTGGACCAAGAGAAATAAGGGAACGTTGACACGTGCATGGTTTGTTCTTCAATGTCGAGTCTCAAATATATATAACTTGATTGGCGTTGACATTTTTTTAAAGAAAGCAGTCGTACCAAAACCATTAATATTTTTATTGTAACCTTCATACGATTTTTAAATGATCAAAAATATAGAATTATGTTTCTTAGATTAAATTTTAGGTGATCCCAGTCTATGACCATTTGGGAAAAACTCGGTGGCAAAATGAGAAAGTCAAATCGTTGAAAGAGAACGCCAAGTTTTAGTGTCGGGACATTTTATAACTCCGAATCGCGGAATAGCGATGCAATAAGAAAGTAGCTGGTGTAGCATCTTTAAAAGTCTGGAGAAGATCATTGGAACCAGACGACGGAAATAAGACAGCTAAAATTAATTGCATTAGTTTTACTTTGAAAGGCCAGATAAAAAAAAGGATTACATTCATTATTTATAATTTAAAAATTTTTTCACAGAAGAAACTAATTTTAAATTGATTGAATTTTTTCTATAATCATTGACAACTTAAGTTCATAGCACATACGTAGCTGCGAGGGACCACAACATTAGTAATTCACATTGTGTGTTTTTGAACGCGTCTTATTGCAATAGAAAGATCTCCATGAAATGAAGCATTTACGTCTGAAATATAATTGCTTTATTATCCACTATATGGATTACTGGTGTTGAAATCCAAATTCGGTTCAGGGGCCGCGGTGGCCTAGTGGTAAGGTCTCGACTACGATGCCGGAGGGATCCAGGTTCGAAGCCCGCTTCCACTACAGATCCGCCATATATGACGAGGTCCGTCCCAAAATAGCCCTCGCGTTGCTTCAGGACATTAATGTGGCTAAACTAAAACTAAACGAAATTCGGTTTAGGAATATCGCTTACTTTTCAGTGTATTAGAATCGTATTCAGGAATACTACAGGACTACACTATTTAAATAGGCCTATTAAGATACAGCGTAGCTTTCCCCATACTACCAGCTTGAGTTGTAGTAAAAAACTATTTCCTTTGAGCTTCCAGTTATTATGCTTCATTGGACATTCACGTGTGAAGCAAGTCCTAACGGAAAGTGTGTGTTTTCCTTTTTTTAAATGGTCATTGACTAGGATTTAATTTTGCAAATCTTTAGTTTTCATTTGTTAACGAAGAATAATTAATCAAATGACATTTTATCCAGAGCAGCAGTTTTATCTATAAGAATCTTTCTGGTAAGTTGACATTCTTGCAAGAATCGGGAATTTAGTGTTCCATTTCTTTGATTATTATCAAACGTAGAGGGAAGAAAGTCCTTAAATATTTCTGTTTGCAAAATGTTTCTGACGTACTTTCAAAATCATTACTATTTTATCAAAATTTAAGGAAGGAAAGATGAAATATTCAAATTAAGTTACAGTTTTGATGTGTTTAGTGAAAATAAAGTAGTTTCTTTCGGAAATGGATTTCTTTTATTTTAATACCGCTTTCATAATAACGATATGCGACTCATGGCATTAGTAAATAATGAAGACGGGACGCAATGTAAAGTACTGCTGTTGTATATTCAGTCTAAATATCCGCGTGCTTTCTGTCCAATTATATTTTCTGAATGCCCTATATTTAACATTTCTTCATTATCACATGATTATTGAATGTGACATTTGACTGTTCTTATTAGTATTTGTATATATTTGCTCTAAATCAGTAATTCTAAAAATGTGGGGTCGCATAAAACTACTTTTGGGTACTGTAGTCCAGTCAACGAAGGAAAAATAGAAAAAGAAAATGATGTTGTTTTGAAATTTGGCACAGTTGTTGGGGGTAGTGTTCTAAACGACATACTAAAAGTCCTCGCCGGTGGGGCTGAGCGGGGGGTTTAAAAGGGGCATTTTTAGTTTTTCTTAATATCTCGAAAACTATAGGTTTTATTGAAGAGCACTCAATACAAAATTAAACTACATAAAATTCCCTACAAGAAAAAGTCCTACATTGTTTTTGTAGCATCAATAGTTTAAAAGATACAGGGGGATTTAAAAGTTAATATTTCTAAAATTCCTTATTGTAATGGTAAAATCGATTAAAAGTTCTGAATCAACAACCCACATAAAAACCTCTTGCCTATATAATAATTATACAATAGTAGTATTGTGTGTGGCGGAGCGGGGAGGGGTCACAAACCCATTTGATGAACAATTATGCTGCCTTCCGCCCTCACATCCGGCCCCTTTCACAAGTTTCCTTCTACCAGCCAACGAATTGTAAATTTAAAAAATGGTGTAGTTTTGAAATTCAGCACAGTTGTTGTGGAGAGTGCCCTAAACGACATACTAAAAGTCCCCGCTGGTGGAGGGTGCGCAAGGGGTACGGGGGATTTCTCAGTTTTTCTTAAATATCTCGAAATCGATGGATCGTAGCTAAAAAAAACTTAGTTATAAAATTAAACTACACTAAATTTCCTACAAAACTAGTCCTAAATTTTTTGTAGCATGAAATTTTAGAAGTGAATATTTCTGAAATTCCTTATTGTAACGGTAAATCAATTAAAAGTGCTGAAGCAACAACCCTTAGAAATACCTCATGCTTATACAATAATTATACAAAAGTAGTATTGTATGTGTCGAGAGAAGTGGCGGTATCAGGGCGGGGGGCGACAAACCTATTTGATGAACAGTTGTGTTCCCTTCCTCCCCTCACGTCCGTTTCCCACCACAAGATCCCTTCTACTCAGTCTTTTGGTTCTGTTAACACTCCAAATAAGTGTATTTAGACAGTATAATTTAAATCTACATATCTATGCTGAGTTTAACTTAAAAGCTCGCAACCAGTCTGTCACAGTTTGACAGAAACATTTTCTTGCCATTGAAGAAATAAGATCAGGCATGTTCAATTACTAACACAGAAAATGGCTGCTAAAAGAATTGAAACGCGAGTCGCTACAGGGAATGCTGATACTTATATTGGGAGATCTGGGTTAGAGAAAGCAACTTCTCATCCCAAGGGAAAGATGTAGTAGTGTAGTAGTAGTAGAAAGTAGTAGTAGACCTAGTAGTGTTACTGATTGCTTTGGCACCACCAGAAAGTAACATTTATTTTATGAAGCCTGGCAAGAGAAAGTCGAAGCTAATTTTTTTTTTTACAAGAAAGTTGCAGAAAGAATTTTCTTTTACCCAAACCATCCTCCTTCTCCATGCATTCAGTGGCTGTGACATAACGCCAGCTACTTATAGAAAAAGCACTATAGTTACATTGTTCAAAAATCAACTGAGCCAGATGAAAAACATTGCTGACATCTTTTAAAACCTCTCATCAACACCAGATGTTTTCTTACAAGCCGGTGAGAAGATGTTCCTAGTACAAAGCAACTGCTTATGAACATAATTTGAATAACCGTAGATATTCAGCATTTCTCAAATCATCAACCAAGATCAAAGCTGATCTTTCCTCATTTCCTCCAACCAAAGGAGCGACGGAGCAACACACTTGTAGCAATGTGTTTCTGTTTTGGCACCTTGAATGGTACCTGTGCCAAAGGTGCACCTCTAGAAGAAGAGGATGCGCTCGAACTTGATCATATACTAGAAAAACATAGTGAAATTTAATTACGAGCAAGTGCAAAAATAGGTTATGCATATTTTTATGTACGTATCTATATAATATTTTATAGAAAGATATAATATGTTATAGATATATTATAATACAGGGTGTTCATTAATTATTGTCGGGGTTTCCGTACCTCATAACTTTCGAATAAAAAATATTACGCAAAAACCGATTACGTATTCGTAAATTACAACTCAAAGAATTTTATTAATGATATTAAAAAGATTAATGAATTTGCACATGGCTGCCATTCGTGGCTCGTAACACATCGAGACGAAATTCGATTTCCCTCCAAGTGTACTCCAGCATTTGTGGGGTAACATTTTGGATCGCAGTAACAATTCTGCGCTTCAGTTCGTCAAGGGAGGGCACAGGGGTCTTGTACACAATGTTCTTGACAAACCCCCATAGAAAGAAGTCCAGCGGTGTTATATCTGGTGATCTCGGAGGCCATGGGATTGGTCCACCTCTTCCACACCATCTGTCGGGAAAGTTCTCGTCTAAAAAGTCACGTACAATCATGCCCCAATGTGGGGGTGCACCATCCTGTTGAAATATCACATCTGGCTGATGTTGCTGCATCTGAGGAACCGCATACTTCTCCAGCATGTCAAGGTATGCCACTGAGTTTATTGTTGTTTCAGCAAAGAAGAAAGGTCCAATAACTTCAGTATGTGATAAAGCGCGCCAAACATTCACCATTGGGCTATCTCTTTCCAATTCTCGATAATCGTGCGGGTTCTCCGAGCCCCATATTCTACAGTTATGTTTATTCACTTTTCCTGACATATGAAAAGTGGATTCGTCACTGAAGAACCATTTCCGAAGGTAATTTTCATCATCCTCAATTCGAGTCAAAATTTGTTCAGCGAACTCAAAACGACGCGGTTTATCATTCGGGTGTAAAGCTTGCACATTTTGCACTTTGTAGGCATTCAGATGAAGGCGGTTATGTAGAACATTCCATATCGTCGTATGCGGCATATGTAACTGCAAAGCTGCTTGTCTCGTTGATTTTCGTGGATTGCGAGTAAACGTTTCTTGGATGCGATCAACATTTTCCTGTGAAGTACTCGGTCTTCCCGCTCCCTTTCGGTGTAGAACGCTACCAGGTTCCTGAAATTGTGTTAACCAGCGTCTGATAGAATTATCCGAAGGAGGATCTTTCTTGTACGTGGTCCTGAAGCGACGTTGAGTAGTTATGACTGATTTAGTTTCGAAAAACCACAAAACACACATTGCTTTTTCTTGCTCGGTCACCATTTTTATTTATGACGTCATAATTACCCAGACTGCAAATGCGCTAAGATTGCATTGTTGCCACGTAAAATTCTTTGAGTTGTAATTTACGAATACGTAATCGGTTTTTGCGTAATATTTTTTATTCGAAAGTTATGAGGTACGGAAACCCCGACAATAATTAATGAACACCCTTTAGATTGCCGCTATTTTGAAATATAAACTTTCTTTAATAAAAATAAAACTAACATTTTGAACCATTTATTGTAATTATGTACTTTTTCAAACTGCGTTAATATTCTAAACTATTCATCCTAAGAGCAATGTGTTGGACTATTTTTGTAGGAAATTTAATACAGTTTAATTTTTTACATATTTTTTTTTCGCTGTTATCCTTAGTTTTCGAGATATTTAAGAAAAACTGGGAAATCCCCCCTTTCAACCCCCGTACCCCCTGCCCATCCTCCACCAGCGGGGACTTTTAGTATGTCGTTTAGGGCACTCTCCACAACAACTGTGCTGAATTTCAAAACTACACCATTTTTTAAATTTACAATTCGTTGACTGGTAGAAGGAAACTTGTGAATGGGAACGGATGTGAGGGCGGAAGGGAGCATAATTGTTCATCAAATGGGTTTGTGACCCCCCCCGCTCCGACACACACAATACTACCATTGTATAATTATTATATACGCATGAGGTTTTTATGAAGGTTGTTGATTTAGCAAGTTTAATCGATTTTACCATTACAGTAAGGGATTTTAGAAATATTAACTTTTAAATCCCCCTGTATCTTCTAAACTATTGATGCTACAGAAACAATGTAGGACTTTTTCTTCTAGGGAATTTTATGTAGTTTAATTTTGTGATTGAGTGTTTTTCGATATAACCCATAGTTTTCGAGATATTTAAGAAAAACTGAAAATGCCCCCTTTAAACCCCTCGTGCACCCTCCACCGGCGGGGACTTTTAGTATGTCGTTTAGGACATTACCCCCAACAGCCGTGCCAATTTTCAAAACTACACCATTTTTTTTTCTATTCGTCGATTTTTAGCCTTCGTTGACTGGACTACTGTACAGTTTCGCTTTCAGAGTTTTCCTTTTTTTTTCGATATTTGTAAAGGACGGTAGATAAGAATAGTTTTTGATTTGAAATGTTTCAATTTAATTGAAAACTATTAAAAATTATCAATTTAAAAAAACAATTTATTAAAATTCAAAGCATTTCAAATAGTCAAAATTTTCCGAATAACTATTTTTAATTGCATTTCTTTTATGGTTCAACCTTAATGAATGTTATATTGGCAAATTTTATTTTTCAATTACGGCAGATCCACAAAATTTTGCAAACGAAAATGGGATCGCAAAATATTTTTTTTTCACCTAAAAAGGCGTCGTGAGCAGAAAAAGTTTAAGGAATCCTGGTTTAAAATAGGACGTCATAAACTTTTTGCGCTGAAAAAAATTGGTCGATAAAGTCAATAATCCCCAGCCCAAGTATGTATATATTTAAGAACACAAACTACTGACACTATTAAATGGAGTCGGTTCACGGTTGCGCTATACATGTGAAATGTGCCTCGCCTATTTAATTTTGAAATCAGTTTCACATCGTGCAGGAAGGAAACGGACATGAACTCGCATGAGAGCGTACTTTTAGATGTTAAATGACATACTATGTAATAATTCCTATGTGACTGTAATATCACGTGAATATAATCCATTAGAAATGTCGCCAAACTCCATTATAAGGGGGAGGGGGTGGGTAAACCTCCAGCTGCATATCCCGTGAATTTAGCTCTTACTTTTACAGACGCAGTTTGCTCAAATATGGCGTTTGCGCCGATACGCCCCAATATCCGTCCATACATCTCTTACTTTTACAGAGTTCAATGACACTATAATATTACAGCGTTGCGCATAAATAACAATTCACTTCGTTGCAAAAGCATTTGGTCCTTTTCACAAACGTAATATCTAAACATAGATGTAAAAAGTTATGCAATTGAAGGCTTAATGGAATACTTTTTAAAGTTAAAATAGTTTTTATACCTATTTTTGGTAGTATTAGTACGACAATAGCATAGATTGTATAAGTTTTCGTGCCCCTATTTGGTAACTTTGCTCATATTTTAAGAAACTCGGCTTCAAGCGAATATATAATTTTTTTTAATCTTCCAATACAGTTTAATTTTCTTCTTCCCTATATAAGGGAAACATGTGAAAACTTACAATTAATTTCCGTAAGCCTGAAATTTCGCAATCACAAATAATTCAATTTGTAGTTATCAAAGCAAGTACGCTTTAACGGGGGAAAATAAATGATTTACGACATAAATTTTAAACGTAAATTATTAATTTCGAGCTTTGGTATGGAGGAAGTCGCTTCTGGACCATTTTTTTTCTTTTGCATATAAATCTGCATGGGTACGGTATACGATAAAAAGAACTAGAATGTGTACGTGGATGACAAAATGCGTCCGGTCACCTCATTTTCATTTAATGTGCTTTTCTTGGCACTGCATTATGTGTTCATTTGTAATGTATATTTGAATATATTCGTCGCCGATACACCCAGTTACTAATCTCATTTTTTTTTCACATTATGTCACACTTTTAATTCAATATATTTTTCTTTTTTTTAGTGTCTTCATTAGCTTAATTTCCATACATATCATTTATGTCCGATAACACTTCCACGTCACTTTGTGATTTGTAGTAAGCCGCCCGTCCAACGTACAGTTTCTTTCGCCTCCAATTTCTTTCACGTCACGTCAGAAAGCCACATTCTTTCCGATATTCGTCTTATCGAGTATACACACCGATGACCCGCAGTACATTTCCTCGAAATTTCCTGTCGCAAATTCTTTCCTGAAAAGCTGTCTTCACAGTTCTATTTGCTACGAGAACTCTGGTAATTACTTCGTAGAAAGCCAGACTTTGAATGACATGGTATTTGAATCCCAACCAAACGAATATCGCGACAGCTCTTTCAGAAAGCAAATCACCTCGGCAGGAGCTCTTTTGACATGAGGCTTGGATGTAAGAACCGAAATCGTTCCTTGTGGTTTCGGGAAGTTGGGTAAAGAACAAAAGTCGGAGTTGTCGAATAAATATCGTGTAGACGGAGGAAAGTCGGGGGCAATAATTAACAATCCCTTCCTAATATGCTGTTAAGATAAACGGTGGATCCGAGATCAGTCGTTTCTCGCATCAGGTGTAGATGACAGCAGGAATTAGAAAATAAAAACTGCTGGATTTTTTCTTTTTTTCATCCTCCTGACTTGAATATCTAGTAAGGGGTGGTTCAAAATATTTGTGACGAATAAAAGCGGCAAATAGATAGGTGCAGTGGTGGAAGTGTATGGCAAGGAAGCTCTTAAAAATTTTTGAATTGAGGCAAAATTAGATTGAATAAAGCTGTCTTGAGTTTTAACCCCTCCGACTGCGATTTCCGCGGGTTGGAAGCAAGTCTATTTTCTGCTGAATCCTGCAATTTTCATATGCTAATGTGTTTACTTAGTACTTTTATAGCGTTTGATCATATTATATTAATAAAACTTTGCATATAAATAACTCGCTTGGTGGCTCAACGGTATTTGAACACGTTTGCAAACGTTGCATCTGAATAGTGATTTAAGAAATTACACAGTCAGCGGGTTAATAAAAATGCTGAAACGCAATTTGAATCGTTGATTTCAGAAACCACATGAGTGAATGAGTGAAGAAATGACGAGTCAAATGAAGTCACATTGTAGGTATATGAAATCTACTAGGTAAAAAATTAATAATTGATTTTAAGAATTAATCAGTTTTATTAAAGCTCCCAGTATTTTGATATTATTCACTCATGTGGTTTCTGCACTTAACAATTCAATTCTATTGACGTTTATTCAAATAATTAACTTTCTTCTTATATTAAAAGGCAAAATTCTAAACTGAGAGAAACAACTTCTCCCGAAATGACGAGTCTGACTCGTGCATCTAATTATAGAATTTTTGACACTTAAATCTGTACTTGAATCAGAGTAACGGTAAATTTAAAGTACAAAAATCCCTTCGACACGTTTAAGTATCTCATTTGTTCTTTGCGTTCTTATATGGATTGAACTAATGGATGAAATGGATAACAATAAATGTCCAAAATAGGATGTGTCATCTAATTAGGACGCTAAATAAAGTGTAGGTCAAAAGATTAAGACTACTAATTAATCCATAATCACTTCATAGAAACCAGACTTCAACTGGATATTCCGTCAATTAAATCCTAACCGAAAGAAAATCGCGACAGTTCCATCGCAAAGCAAATCAGTTCGTCAGGCGCACTTTTGACACGAGGCTGTAAAACCGGCCATTCACTTCACAGATTTTGGAACGCAAGAAGGAAAAAACCATAAAATTGTATTGAAATGAGCCGAACGGCTTGCCATGTTTGGAATTCCGTCTGGACTGAAATCGGAGCGTAGTCGGAACGAAAATTCTGCACCGAGGGAAAAGAAGGGAAAAAGTTACTGCTCGCCATGTTGTTGTGTCGAGAGCGAAATTTATGTGCTGAATTTCATCACTGCATTTGTTTTGGAATTTTATTTTTGTATCTAATCTATTTAAAACGTACTACTGTAGTCGAGGTGTCCACTGTCTGGAAAAACCTGGAATCTCCAAAAATGTCTGGAAAAACCTGGAATCGCCAAAAATGTCTGGAAAAACCTGGAAATTAAGTCCAGTCCAGATTTTAGAAATCAAATTTTCGAAAAAGTGTAAACCTGATTTTTTTCACTTTTTTGTTTTTTACCAAATTGTCAAATGCGGGCAATTGTGGCAACTTTGAGAGAACATCAAATTGCAGACTGCTTGCAACTGTCGAAATCGCCTCCAATGATCATGTTTATGCTTACTCTAATCGGTGATCGCAACGCTCAAGGCCTGATTTGATTTTACTTGAGATATTTTTCGATTGCTTTCATCTGGATCGCCAATCCATATACCTCCATTTCTATATACCTACCTGCAGGAACTTGTGACAAGTTTACTGAGGAGAGTTCTCAAGCAATATAAAATTAATGAAATTGATTCAATCTCTAAATTATTGCAATTGGATTTGTCACATACAGACAATCTGATTCCTGTCAAAAGCATAGATGTTGGATCTGGGGCAAAAAGATTTCTTAAACATGTCAAATGCTCTGATTTGGACAAATACAAGTTCAGAGAAGAATTTCAGAAGTTCTTGGTAACAATTGTTGAACAATTAAAAGTGAAAAGTCCACTAAAATCGCATTTAGCTCAGGGATTGACATGCTTTGATACAAAAATTGTTTTTCTGCAGCCAGACTTTGATCTGAAACGTATTGATATTGTACTGGAAGAAATGCATTCTGCCAGAAGACTTGCTGAGAATACCGCTGATATGGAAAAAAAAACAGTATGCTGGGCTAACGACTGAGGCTCAGTCTGGACTTAAAAGCATTTTTACTGATAATGATAGTGATAATAAAGGACTAGATGGGTTTTATTATGGGTGGGAATTATTTGCACTTTAATTTGGATCAAATTCACTTTGATAAAAATATTTTGTACTCTTAACAAATATACTGCACGCGAAAAAAAATTATTCCACTAGAATTAAATTTATTCAGTATGAAAAAAAATATTTGAACTTTGAACAAATATGATGCACTGAAGAAAAAATATTATCACTTGCATTAATTACTTTCCACTATAAAACGGATGTTTCCACGTTGAATAAGCTAAACAAACTCAGTTTTTGCAGTCGTGCAATATTGCATTAGTTGGAGTGTTGCCAATAGGGGGAATCATCCTTTTTTATGGGGATTTACTACCTCAGAAGGGAAAAAGTCCTCGAATAAGCTAAAACCGGTAATTTTATCCGCCAAATTAGCAACACTGGTTAATTTATAACATGGCTGTGCGCCGTACATTGCCGCGACTTGTGCGTGTGCAGCGTTCATCGTTTCTTCTCTACAGGGGTGTAGTGGAGCTGGAACGCCGTTCTGGCACCGCTTTTTTTCCAGGAGAAAATTGTGAAAATGTCCATAAAACAGCGCGAATTTTGTCACCCAGGTTAGAGCGCCCTGGCACTGTTTATTTTGCGACTACATCACTGCTTCTATACCTCTTTTTTGTATCTTTTCAAACTGAACTGAGGCCGCGGTGGCCTAGTGATAAGGTGTCGACAGCTGAGCCGAAGGGCTCCGGGTTCGAAACCCGATTCCACTGAAGATCCGTCGTGTATTGGGCCTGTTGCACGTTAAATCATACTTAGGGAGACAGAACGCCGCCCTGTGTCCTGGAGCCATTACAGCTATTTTACAGTTTGGGTGGACAACCTTAGGGAGACAAACATTCTCCCGCTGGTGTGGTGCAAAAATACCCACACTGGCCCGGCCTACCCAAAAAGGGTGTAAGGCCGGTAGAGGACCAGCGGGGAGAGCATCAGCATGTGGAGGACGCGATTTATTGGGTACAATAAGATGATACAGGCATTCCCCGAACAGGGACAGTAATTTTAAATACAAGAGAGCTGGGAGTGCAAACATGGTTCGACCCACCTCGGTGGGGGAGAAAATAGCTTGATTTACTGCTCGGGCAAGCAAGGAACACTAAAAATATATAAAAATAGATAAGTATTGAAAAAGAAACAAACAAATAAACACAGAAAAAGCAGTAAAAATCGGATATATATATATATATATATATATATATATATAAAAGTCAAATATTGAAACCCCGTAGTATAGAAACAAAACACACACAAACAATATTACACATCAAACGACACACAAAACACAAATAAAAACTGTACCAAACATAGAATTAAAAATACATAAATTAATAATAATAATAATAATAACTTCTGAGATAGAAAGGAATAAATTCCGTTAGTCAACGGTAATGCACGTCCCGCGTAAAAGGGAATATCAAATTATCAATTACAGAAAGTTTGAGTAAAACTGCGCAAGTTAAAAATTACTTTATGTCCTATACAGGATAAAAACGGCCAATGGGAGAGGAAAAGGAATGAAATTTTGTAGTCTAAAAATAAAAACAAGGTCAAAAAGTAGAATGCATAGCCCCATCACCCCCCAAAAAAATCTAAACAACCGTCAGGGCATTGACAACGTGGCAACAGGTTTCCAGAACTGCGGAGAGACTCGGGAATTGGAACAGTCATCTATTGTCGGGGCTAGTGGACCAAAAGCTGCCCTAGGGCGCAGAGAGAATCCCACACCAAGGTACCGACTGGCTACAATAAGTTAAAAAACGCATAAACAAGTGGAGAGCACTATAAACCTATAGAACTGTCATTCAGTGAAAAATTTAAAAAAAAAAGTATTCTTTTAAAAAGCTCAAACCATGCAAATAATAAAAATAAAAAAGACTCAACAGGCGGGAAGTCAGGAGCACAGAAAGCTGAACTATAGAAAGTGTGAAATAAAAACCAAAAAGAGTAAGAACAGTCTTTCAATATGACAAGATAGAAGTAACACGGACCCTCAAGACATCATTGGAGTCAGTTATGGTCTCTCTCCTGGGTCAGTGTATCGCAAATTTTCCTGCTGGTCCTGAAAGCGTCTTCCATTTTGGTGACAGCCTGTCTATTGTTAAGAGATTGTTAAACCACGCTTTTTTGTGTTCATCTGCGGGTTTAATTAGATGGAAGTCTTTGGTGAGGGAACAGAAGAAGATAAAATGATCTGCATCACCCAACATTCCGCAGATACAGTGTGGAGAGTCTAAGAATTTAAAGCGATGAAGGTAAGATGGGAATGGACCATGCCCACTGAGAAAATATATTAAAAACTTATTATGGATTTAAAATTTTGGGCCTACCTGATTAATGTAGCCTGTCACCCTAATTTCTGAAGCTGAATCATAGCTATTCCAATATTCATTCCATTTGTTTACTATGTAATTCTTTAGGAGGCATTTGAGGTGGGAGTAGGGTGCAGGAATGACAAATTTCTCACCGGATGTTATGACCAATTTGACTTGTTGGTCTGCCAATTCGTTTCCAGGAATTCCCACATGGGCTTTAACCCAGGAAAGGCCGACCATGTTCTTTGCCTTAAAGATGTTTGATTTTACTTTGTTAACGAATTCAGATCTGGTATTTGCGCTATTAATGGCAGATATCGAAGAGAGGCTATCAGTATGTATGTTGACTTTCACTTTCTCTTTGACAGCCCAGTTGACTGCGAATTCAATTGCGGCTAATTCTGCCTGGAATACCGAGTTGAAGGTGTTCAGTTTAAGTAGATAGTTCTGGATATTAATTTCATCTTTGAGAATACACACGGCGAATCCAGTCTCATTTTCGATTCTGGATCCGTCCGTGTATATCTCAAAGTCGGCATTTGGAATTTTATTGTCAAGGTTAATAAGTTTCTGTCTGGAGGGAATGTTTTTAAATGGCACGTATTTATCCAAGAGATTTATATCGAAAATGGTGTTATATTCATTAGACCGGTTAACCCAGATTCGGAATTTGATAAACTCGGCTTTGGCTACTATGTGAAGGGTAGGAATTCCTGTGAGTACGTTGAGAACATTGGTGGATGAAGTGCGGAAGTTTGGAGAGGGGGTTGCCAGCTCGGATGTCGTCCTCGTCATCTAACCGTGGTTCAAAATGAGGAGGTCCATCCCAAAATAGCCCTCGTGATGCTTCAAAACGGACGTTAATATAATCAAACCGAACTTTACTATTTATGTGATCATCTGATATATTATCCCTATTCATGTGATCAACTGATATATTTTGTGACTTGGCGAGTGAGTTGATTTAAATTATAAAAAAATGTTGTAAATCTTAATAAAACATTTGAGTATTTTTGCTTTAGAAGTCATAGAAAATATAAGCGATTTACTGGAATATATCTCGAAGTATCATTCCGAGAGTGATGAGGAAATAAATGAAAAAAACAAAAAAAAAAAAAAAAAAAAAACACACAACAAAAAAAAAACACGACTCTGGATTAAATCTAAGGAATACGAAACAGCAGAATTGGTAATAAACTATGTAAATAATTTGCGGTAAATAAAACGTGGAAGAAAATTACATCACACAATAGTTCAGCTGGATGCAAAATCACTTATCGCCGTATAGCTGGTGAATATAGAAAGAATTAATGTCCTGCGGGAATATAGTTCCATTCTGAAAGTTCTGCTGTTTCATTATATGAAGCACAGTAATCACGTGGATGGAAATAGAGGCTTGTCCATGGTGGCGAGAAAAATGGTGCGCCAGCCATATGAAGATGGTGTGAGAAAACTGAATGCAATAATAGCTGCATTCCAAAATCGTGGTTTGAAAGAACCAGAAAAATTTTAAATTATGTTAATTAAAATGTTCTGGCAAAACTTAGACAAGAAACATTTGAACCGCCAACTAACTATATCTATAAAAGATGTATTTAATTGGTGTAATGCCAGGTGGAATGTTCCTGTCGAAGAATATACGCCGTTTGTGTTTAGTTTAATTAAGTTATATGAACGTCCCGTTTTGAAGCAATACGAGGACTACTTTTGAACGGACCTACTAGTTTTCAACCGCGGTCAGATGACGAGAACGATACCCGAGCTTGCACTCTCTCTCCAAACTTCCGCATCACACAAATGGACGAACCATTTGATCGTGTGAAAGACTCATGCTATAAATAAATGAAACTGAGTGGAATCCGAAAATTTTATTGGCTGATGCCATCAGTGTAATAACTAATGGCTTCAGAGCTGTTTTGGACTTCTCTCGTGACGATTGACGTGCTATTTCCATGTAGTAAAAAAAAGATTGATGGCCAAACTGCGTGGCATTAAAGACAAAGATGAAACAAGAAATGATATTGAATGTCTTCATTTATGCTCTGATGATAATACCTTTAACATAGTGTATTATTTTTAAAGAAATAGAAAGAAAAAGAATGATGTGAATATCGTAACATTCAAAGAATACTTTAAATCGAATAGCTTACCAGAAATCGTTACTGATATATAGGTGCTCGAAATTATTTTCCTATTACCAATAATGGATTAGAGGCAATCAATGCGCTGATAAAAAAAAAAGGAACATACATTTCGTGAACGTCTCCCTGTTAGTCAGTTCCTTGAAATGTGTGAAAATGCGATTGTGAAAAAATTGTCAAATGAACGTGATCCAGTTAACCCGAATTACAAACCATTTTAAATGAAACATCATCTAAAATGGTTTGCATGTCCCCACAAAGATTTGGACAAAACCAAATCAGTGGGCAAAATTAGAAGTCGAAATTTTATTAGGAAGAAACGGAAACCAATCTGCGTTTTATTTACTATCTTTACAGGTGAAACAGAATATAAATGCAAAAGTGAAGAAATTCATATGAAAGGGCATATCTCATATGGACCTTTTTTGGTGAATATAAAACTGAATACAATAACTGTGTATGGAAAGTGATAGTATCTGCCTCTGGCAGTAACGGTTCTGTTTCCACATACTCGTGTCTTGTTTATATTTGTAAACATAACGCTTAGGCATGTTAATATTTATAGGGCAAGAGAAAGTGCCAAACGAGCTAAATGTTTACCTCTTGGGCAGAAACGTAAGAGAGGTCTTTAATACAATTAGTATTGTTTAGTAATGTATTATTTTATATAATATGTTTGTTTACTTTGTGCTAAAAGTAAAGCTAAAAGTTATAGATTTTTAAACCTTTTTTTCATTTTTTGTAATAAACTTTTTTATAATATCTATATTTTTTATTGCCTTTTTTGAGTTAGCAATCCGCCCAATTTAAAATCGTTGATACTATGTCTTAAAAATTGAGTTTGAGTGCAAAGTATTCAATTTATAGTTTCGTGTACAAAGTGAAAAGTTTATAGGGCAAAGTATTAAATTTATAGTGCAAGGTATTTGAATTATAGCTCAAAGTATTCGAATTATAGTGTAAAGTATTCGAAATATAGTTCCATGAATCAAGTGTAAAGTATAAAATTTATAATGTAAAGTATAACATTTATAATGTAAAGTATTCGAATTATCGTGTAAAGTATTCGAATTATCGTGTAAAGTATTCGAATTATCGTGTAAAGTATTCGAATTATAGTTCCATTGTCCAAGTGTAAAGTATTCGAATTATACTGCAAAGTATTCGAATTATACTGCAAAGTATTCGAATTATAGTTCCATGGTCCAAGTGTAAAGTATCAAATTTATAGTGAAAAGTATTCGAATTATAGTGAAAAGTATCCGAATTATAGTTCAATGTACCAAGTGCCTACTATCTAAATTGAAGTGCAATTATATATTTCCCTTTTATTATTCAGTGATTGGAGACAACAAAAAATTCCGAGAATTGTGGATGTAATGAAAATTGTTTTCATCATATCCCATGGAAATGCCTCTGTTGAAAGTGGATTTTCCATCAACAAGAATATTCTTGTTGATAACCAGACAGAGGATTCTTTTGCATCGCAAAGGATGGTATATGATTCCGTAAACTGTTTGGGAGGACCAAGCAAAATAAGTATATGCAGAAGACTTCTCACTTGTGTCAGGAACTTAGTCAGAATGTCCTGAAATATTTTTCTGTAAATATTTTTCTTGTACAGAATATACAAGATATTTTTTATTATTAGTTGCAGTTGAATTTTCTTTCTTGAGTAGGAATTCCATTTATTGAGCTGAGTTTGAGAATTTTTTTACATTGGAATTCCATCAACATTTGCCTCAAAGAGAGCGGGTACAACAACAATGCTATAAAGTGTCTCACTGGTAGTTGATACAATTATAAATTGACTATGTTCAGCTTTTATTTAATACAATAAGTATGAGATTGAAGAATGAGTAAACGATTGTCCTCATCTATATGAAAATAAATCCTACATCAAACTGTAATTTTAATTACATGTCTTGCATTCAATTAGGTAAAATGATTGATTTAAGTGCCCATCTGGTTGCCTTTGGTTAGTTTAGGACTTTTCAAATATATTTTCTTAAGAAATATGAAAGTTATTCAAGTGTGCTTGTTATTACTTTAGCCTAATACAATGACCATTTTATCATAAGATTTCTGTATGTAAAATTTTTAAGACAATGTTTTTAAAATTAGAAAAAATGTTTGTAAAAAGTAAGTTATGGCGGATGAGAATCCATATTCAAAATTACTTTTTTATTCTGTGAAAGCAAAGGTTTCAAAACCACGTTGGAACGAAAATAATTGCAAATACAATATTTTTTAACAACTGAGCAGAAAAAGAATATATATATTATATATAATGATATATTATAATGACTTTTTAAATTTCACTACACCAGATAATTTTATAAGATAAATAATACTTCCTTTTTTATTTTAAAAAGTTTTATTTATTGACTGTTAAAAGACTATATCATCAATTCATAAAGACTTTGTATGTATCTACAGAGGCTGTTTACACATTTTCAGATGTTTTTTTAATGTAATTACAGAACTATTTTACGTTTTTTTTTGTATTTTAAATAGTCAATTTGATAACCATTATTTTTAACTATCTTTCTACATCGTAACTTCCATGATAATGTCTTTTTTAGTATCGGAGGAGGTATTTTGTTGCATTCCTCTTGAACAGCTTTTCAAAGCCTGCAAAGGTAGGTCGTTGTTTGGATAATGTGCATTTTAAACGTCCAAAAATTCATGGGTGATACAGACATTGATAGGTGGGGTGGATTTAGCAGGAATAGCAGTGAAGGGTACTGTATTAATAGCCATTCCTTGTTTTATTTTTCCAGTAAATTAACAGTGGATTGCGATTTGTGACTGCTTGCTTTGTCTTGATACAGTTCTACTGATTGATGGCATTGTGGATAAAGAGATATTTCATATTTAAAGATTGGGTTTAAAATATATTCCTGATATATGTGGAATTGATTTTGACATTTTTCTTCACTCTCTTTTATTTTACCATTACATGAGAAACCAGAAAGAATGATAAATAGCTTAGAAAAACTTTCTGTATATTCTTGAAACCATTTTTTAAGAATTTTTTTCCTCTTTTTGATGATAATAAATTGATCCTTTATTCTTGCAGTCATTTCAATAGACAAAAACTTCACCTATTTTGACAATTTTTCTCCTCATAAGTACTTTTTCATAAAGAATTATGCAGAGTATTTTGCATCAGCGATGTGACATGGAGGAAGACAATGAACATTGTTTTTTTTTTGGCATTTTTAAGAATCAAACCATTGTTAATAATTTGTTTATAGTTGATATTGAGATGATTTTGCAACAAACCTTTGACTTGAGGGGATTTTTTTTAACTTTAAATATCCCATCTTTGCAATATTCTAAATCCTGGGTTTTTTCCCCCTTGGATATATATTTGGAAAAAATTTTCTATTTGAAGCCAGACTTGTACAATTTTTTCCTCTTTTATTAAAAATATTACCTATCACAACTTAAGATATTGAAAAACCGTGGCTTTCGCAGCATCATTCAATAACTGAATAAGAACAACTCTCTTCGGAAAGTGCAAAGACTTAGCCTTGCATCCGTCGCTTCTTTAAAAGCCTTATTTTGCACGGAATACAAAATTTTAGGTTGGTGATGATAACATATAATTTCAAAAATGTAAGTGTGAAAATAAATTTTTCCATGGAGACAAATATTTCCGAGAGCGAAACAAAATCGTCTAAAAAGTTTTCGAACAGACTCTGTGTTAAGAATCACGCTCCACTATTAAAATTTTCCTCTTTAAGTGTGCTCAATTTGATTTTTAATCCAAATGCCAGTTCTTCTTGTACTCTCAAATGATTAAATACACCAGCTGAAAGTTCCTAATATGGAATATCATTCAACAAAACAATGGAAAAAAATTTGTAACTGTGAAATGACGAAGTCAGACACCTATCTTGTGTTTTGATTCAGAACAAATATATCCTTAAGATATTGAAAAAATTTGAAACTTTTAGATAATATGTAGTAAAATAATAAAATTTCTTGTCTCAAGAAACTACTGAAAATCCAGTCGTTCTTAAAAATAGGCATGTATGTGCATCACATAAACATGCTGAATTATTCAAAAATTGTCAGATTTTTATACCAAACTAATTTTCAGGATTTTTTAAATAGAATTATCGCCGTTAGTTATAATTAGCTAACTAATAAATAAATTTGCTTTATATATGAATTTACAAATTGCAAGTCATTGTAGAATTTTATAAAATTAATTAAAAATAATTTACGCTTTTAGTGCATCATTTTCCGTTTTGTACATATGTTATATAAAAATTAAAGTTGTTATTCTAAGATTCTTAATCCATTGTAGACTTCATATGTAGAAAATTTGATTTTGCAAAAAAATGTCAATACAAAATTGTCTAGCTTAAATTTATTTATTAAACTATTTAATATTTTTATGCTATATATCAATACTTTACTTATTGACTATATTTATGGTATTGCATCATTTTTGTCTTTGGGTTTATCAATTTCACTTACAGTCTACTTTAAAGAACCCTTCAGAATCATCATTCAAAAAGGTGAACTTTTCTGTTATTAAAAAAAAATTGTAATCAGCTAATATCAAAATTAAAAACTCAAAATCATTTAACCCTCCGTTAGTTGTGTGGGATACAGGTGTCCCCCATTAGTTTTCAAAACGCTGCGCTTTAAATTCCATTCATTGTTTAGAGGTCAATCTTTCAGTACCTGTCCTTCAAATACTCAGAACACAAAGGCACATGAGGGACAGGTGTACCTCGCGTGCCTAACCATGTAACAGTAATTGACAGTTGATCGTTCCTGGTTCAGTAATAATACTTAATTTCGTAACGACTTATTATGGCACTTAGCTTCATTTATTTTTTTTTATATATTTTAAGTAATTTCAGTGAATTTCATTCTAAAAAATAGTTGAACTAGTTTAACAGTGAATAGCTGGTTTTCTAGTTTCTAATTTCCCAAAAAAGCTTTTAACGGAGATCAAAACTAATTTATGTTAAAGCAATTAATTTAAATAAATGGGAATTATTCAAAGAATTTTTACCATATGTGAAGAGAGAAGTAAAGTCTTGACTATTTGGCTATGCTAATAATGTGTCATTATTATTTACAATGCACTTTTCAGTTTCTATTGACGACCCAAAAATATGATTAAAAAATGTCATAATCAAACCTTTGGTGAGCATTTAAAAGAAATATATGTAAAAAGTTGTATTTTTCATAGTATTTTTGTAATCTGTATAAAAATAATCAAAATAGTCACCTGAAATAATTTTTGCTCTTTTTGAATTTCTTAGATGTTTATTTTTTCATTTGCAACTAATATATCTTTTTTCAGAAAAATATTAGTGGAAAAAAAGAAGAGGAAATGGGGGACATGAAATAGGCTCGCATTTTTATTAATTTCTTTTCGAAAAAAAAGCTTAATTCAAAACTTCAAATTTCAAGAAAATAAGAAAAAATGAGCCATCAAATTTTGTTCAAACAAAAATACATTCAGATTGACCCTGAAATAAATATAACAATTTTTTAAATTTCAAATCAAAATTATCTTTTTTCCTGAATAATCACAAAAAATTGCAGGTCAATAGCTGCTTATCTACAATAGAAAACAGAAAACGAATCCATCTGTCTGTCACAAAAAAACTCCTCCGAAATGGTACATAGTAACATGATATTTATTCATGCCATTCTAAGGTCTATTTCTAGGTCAAATGTACTAATTTCAACTCTAAAAATTAAATAATTTTTAAGATATTTGATTAAATGACAAAAATTAAGCTGAACTCCAGCATTTTTGCCAATAACTTCGGAAAAAATTATCGCATGGAAATTCATATACAATATTAAAAAGAACAAACGATTGCCTTTTAAATGATATCAAACTCGGTGGGCCGAACAAAGCCAGGGCCTGATGTAAAGTTGAGCTACCGGGTCCTGAAACAAATTTCGTACAACAAAATGACAATTTATTGCATTTCGCAATTTATTACAATTCACAAACTGGTATATTAAGGAATACATGAAAACGATAGATAATTTAATTATTTTTATAAAGTTAGAATTTCAACCACACTCAAAAACATTCATAAATCAAGTAACAAAAGTAATTGCTTAATAAATTCATAAAATACAATCTGGAATGTGACTTACTAGAATAAGGTTACCATAAATTAGTTTTGTTTAATTTTCTGGTGTGTTTTGTGGCTAGTTCGGATTCAATAGATAAACTGGCTACGGAGATTAATTGTTCTTGACAAATGCACGATCTTGAGTAATTTTTCAATAATTTGAGTCATGGAAAAGGTTTTTCAGTAGATGTGATGGTAATGGGTAAGGTCAATGTATTTTTCAGTACTGTCACAAAATTTGGATAAAATTCAAATAAATTATTTTTAAATAAAAATTGTGTCTCCGAAAAAGAAAAACTTAAGAACAAACTTTGAATTAATTAAATAAATGTAATCAATATTGTCTTGCAAAGTTGCATTTAAGATTGTCTTCAGTCAGTTTGTGAATATTACATTCGTGATAAATTTTGAATACGTCCTTAAAAGAAAAAAAAGGAACTATAGATTATGACAAGAAAATATTGAATTCAGAAATATTCTTCGCCAGATAAAATAGGCTGGCCAGTTCCTTCAAAGCAAAATTCTTCTTCTTTTTGTCCAGTTCTTTGATTTTTAAATTCCGGAGCCACTTTCAACTAACTCAAAAACTTCTCAGATATTAAAAGAAAATGTTTATCCCGATTCACAATACTTAACAATTTTTTAAATGCCCTTTAGATGTGAATTTACAGTATCCAAATATGTATATTAGAGTTTTGAAATATCTTGCTCACAATATTTTCTTCATTCAGTATGTCATAATAAATGACCAATCTTGATAAAAATTCAAAATTTTGATTCATTGGATTTCATTTTCATGTCACTCATATGTGCAACAACAAACAATGAAATGTGTTACTCAGTACATTAAACACTTCTTCTTCTTTCAAATACTAATATTCTGTTTATTTTCGCATCTCCTGATAAAAATGAGCAATGTACGATCTACAGTAACAAAGCAAGCAGAATGGAACATGTTTTTCCTTTTTTCAATCTGTAGGTGGCTAAATAGTGAACCACCCAACCTTGCTTTAAATTGGTCAACGTGAAACATGCACAAATCATGTGTCTATATTCAAATGTATGTAAATTCAAATTAAACAAAAGAGAAATTATTTTCATTTTACAAAATCAATTAGAAGTGCAGGGCCTAGTGCACTCTCACAGTTTCCAACCCCCCTTGGGACAGCTCCGATATCAAATTAGTTGATATAACAATGTTTTCTTTAATTTTAATCATTTTTTCAAATTTCATTTTCAACATGCAAAAATGTTTTCTATTGTTGAAATTAAATTCAAATGAACTTTATTATCTCATCAAATCCTTCATTCACAAGTTTTTGCCACTATTGAAGTTCATATAGAAATTTTACTTTCTTTGGGCATTAACAACAAGACAAAATTTTTAAAAGTCTGCATTCAAGAATAAAAGTATATCAACATCAGAGTAAAAATGGTTCCTAAAAGTTTATATTCATTTCAGTCATTACATCAAAACACAATTCTAAAGATTTTTCTCTTCAAAGAATGTACTAGCTTCTCAGAAAGCAATAAAATGCATAGGATAGTGAAATGAATATGTTGTACTAGATAAAACAATCATAACAAGAGAAGACTGCTAATTTATTTATTAGTTATCTTTTTTTGTATATAACTTTTTTGTCTCAAATATAAATCAGAATATAAGAAAAACTGCTTTATAAGTAACATTTTAATTCAAAATCATTATTACATGTCTGCAATTACTGACAGTTAATATTTTCCAGCCTCATACTTTCCTTAAAAATGTCATAAATTTCACACGGAATCGCATTAAAATCTGACGGTACGTTCAGTTTAATTACACGCTTTTAAAATCATTGACACAAACATTTTTAATCCCAAATATCGATTAATAAATCGGGGTTATGGGATTTTTAGCTGCAAAGGAATAAAAGTAATAAGTTTAGCGTGCAATTTTTAACTACACAGCTCAGGAATCTTGTTGATGGACTGAAAAATCTCAGTTTTTCCCAGACGCTAGGAAATCCATATTTTTTTCCCTATGTGCAAAATTTTCTTTCTGTCAATTGAAATGCAAGTGAGTGGAGTCTATTTTTCGATTAAAATGGGAGGGAAAAACAACCGGGCTTAGGACAAATGGCATGGCTATACTTCAAAGTGAATGGCCAGCTTAAGAACCGAAATTGCTGTGCTCCTAGTTCTTAGAACTTTGATAAAGAACGGAAGTCGGAGTCGTCGAATAAATATCGAGGCAAGTCGATGGCATTGATTGCTAGGCGGTCATTAGCAATCCCTTCCTGACAAGCTGTTAAGATTAATGGTGGATCCAGGGCCAGTTGTTTTTCGTATCAGGTGTGGAAGACTGTAGGAATTAGAAATTTTTTTAAAAAAATTTTTTAGTTTTTTTTGTTCGACCTGACTTTAATAACTTAGAAAAGGAGGATGCGCAGCACTTGAGGCGAAAGAAGTGATAAATATATAAAAGTAGAGAAGGAGCGCTGCAGAATAAATATTAGATATAAGGATGAAATAGTCGAAGGAACTTTCGAGTTCGAATAAAAATATGAAAATGTTCTTCTAAAAACCACAAATTCTGCTGATGTTCATTCAGAAAATTAAATTTTTTCCTATCTTAACAAAAAAATCTAAACTGAGAAGTTACAAATTATTTGTCTGCGTGCTGTGTGTAACTTTTAATCTATTTATAGTAATTAGTTCGTTCTTTTGTTCCACAGATTGAATAACTGATATAGTCACACCCTTCACTATCTAATTACCTTAATCAATATTTCGACAGTTAGCAGTTTTTAATTTTTGTATTTTATATTAATTTTCTTTAAAAATATATAAGTAAATTATATTATTCCATATTTTATATTTATTTTAAGTTGACAAATTCGCGACCTTTTACATTTTTGGAATAGTTAATCTAAAAGGTCTGAATTAATACATTTCGGGTAAAAATATTGCGTTACTCAAATTATAAACTATTTTTAAATATTTAATGTTTTTGATACTTAAAAAATTACCATTTGCCTAACTATATAATTTTTAAGAATGAATTATAGTGACACAGAAGTACAAACAATTCGCAATCTGGTACCGTCCCCATATTAATGTTAAAATTTCCTGTTTATATCTTGAGATTTTTAAGACTTTTTACGTGATTTAACTTTTGGCTTTGTTACAAGTTAAGTCATTCAGAAAGTTTTGAAAATCTTCTGCAATTTGTGTAGCCAGTAGGAAACAATGTTGCTTCAAAACATGTTGATAGCAACATCACCCTATGAATAGTATCTTTAACTTTTTATATATCCTCCTTCTTGCAATTATATATCCTCCTTCTAAGCATTGCAGAACAAAAGGTCTTCAGATTTCGGGGGAAAAATAAACCGCAGTTTTATCACAAAAAATAATTTGATTCTGGCGCTGGAAAATTAACGAGTAGTCAAATTATTGACGAGTAGGCTTACACCCCTACTCGCTCCGCTCGTCAACCCCCAAGAATCGCGTTGTGATTCTTATGGGATCACTACGTGATCCCAGCTCGCTTCGCTCGCTCGCCGTACAGTTATGAGTGTCTGCTAGTTATAGGAAATTATAAATACATTAATTACTAAAAGTAAATTTAAATTATTTGAAATACCATGAATTTTAACATGAATTTTTCATCAACAACTAAAAACTAATTCATCAATTTCTAAAATTAAAATTTTACCTTTATACCATATATATCTGTATATGTAAATGTCAGAAAGAAATTTGAATGCTAAAATGTATAATTATAAGATGTTTACAAATAAAAATTACTTTCATCAAACAGAGATCGGGCATTTAAAACTTGTTGGTACACACAACTGAATATTTCTGCAACAGTTTCATTAGCCCTAACTTCATTACAGCAAACTTCTAAATATCCACTCTTCTCAATGAATTGTAGCTCTTAAAACTTTGCCACATGTATACACACTCACTGCAATAATTATTTAGCCAAGAAAGATGTAACTTTTCTATTATGTGCTAAAACCTCAGAAAATTTGAGTTTTCGAAAAATGATTTAACCCATTTCACAAACTTCTACTTTAAAAAGGACAGTTTAAGGTGACAAATGGCTTTAAACATATACATATTCACTTTTCAAAATTATAACCCATATTAATGATCTACTTTTACTTTTATAAAATTAACAAAATAGCCTTTTTAAAAATTTCTAAAATTCTTGCTTTTTACACCAAAATTTTAAACATGCTCTTTTTTCAACTTACTTGTTGCTCAAAAAAGCTTCGTCACACATATATACACTCACTTCAATAATTATTTATCCAAGAAAGTTATATCTTTTCTCTCGGGGTAGCTATTTATGTGTTAAATCCTCAGAAAATTTGAGTTTGTGAAATGGGTTAAATCATTTTTCAAAAACTTTTAGTTTAAAAAGGACAGCTTAATGTTACAAATGGCTTTAAACATGTTCAGATTCATTATTCAAAATTATAACCCATAATAACTATTTCCTTTTCCCTTTGTAAAATTAACAAAGTAGCCTTTTTTTCAAAATTTTTAAAAATTTCTAAAATTGCTTTTTACCCCAAAATTTTAAACATGCTTTTTTTCCCACTGATATAATGATCAGAAAAGCTTCGCTACATGGATAAAAGAACAGAGTCCTGTCACAGTCCCACAACTATGTTCCTGTAGCTCGGAAACTTCGCTCAGTGCACAAAAACGCCCGACTCTATTTTGTTCATTCCGATTGGATCGTCTTAAAAAGATTCCTCGACAGTTTCATTTGACGTATCTTCTCTTTTTCGACGATTTCGATTTATAATTGAAACTGCTCGACTTAAACTTATTTTGAAAAATTTCGTTGACTCAGATCAAACCAAACTAAATTCGGCGAATGGAATATATACAAAACAAATTTGCGAGCTGTTGCCAAACGGGGATTAAAAAATTTGACCCTTTTTTGTCGCCACGCAAGAGAATTTACAAAAATTAACAAAATAGCCTTTTTTCAAAATTTTAAAATTCTTGCTTTTTACACTAAAATTTTAAATATTCTTTTTTTTCACTGAAATAATGATCAGAAAAGCTTCGCTACATGGATAAAAGAACCGAGTCCTGCCACAGTCCCACAACTACGTTCTTGTAGCGAACAAATTTGCGAGCTGTTGCCAAACGGCGATTAAGAAATTCGACCCTTTTTTGTCGCCACATAAGAGAATTATATTTATAGATGGGTGGTGGCACCTAATTGGGATGTTAAATAAAAACGTAAGGCAAAAGGTTAAAGAATAGATGCTTCACAGAATTTCTCTGTTTTGTAAAAAACAGAGTTTTCTCTCTCTATCTTATTAATTTGGCGCAGTATAGCCAAAAATGGTTCTTGCGTCAAAAAACCAAAATGAAACTCTTATCACTGTAGTGAAAGCAAAGTTGGTTGTTTTGATTGGTTATCATGGTTAGTAGCACAAGAGCCATTCTTTGGTTAAAATGCGCCATTCCATGCTGCAGGAGGCTACATTTGTCGCTGGATTTGCACCGTGTTATATGACAATCTTTATTTTTGAATCGTGTTATATAGACAGCATGTTGTTAAAATTTTTGCTTGGTTGTGGTTCGCGTACGGAATAAATTGTGTTGTAAAGTAAAATATCTATATTTGGCTCGTGAATAACGAAATTTTAAGGAAAATGTCTTAGTAAATAATTTAAATATAAATTCCAAATCCGCCTTTATCTTTTAGAGTAAACTAAAGTTTTATTAATATCAAGAGACCATCTAAAATTAAAAAAAAATCGACCCATGTCACAACTTTTAGATGAGAAAGGATTTCGACTTGCAAGCAACTCCACTTATCTTAAATAAAATTTAAATTAAAACAAGGAGGGGATCCAATTAGGACAAAAGGAAGACTTTTCTGAAATAAAGACAAAAGTATTCATCGAACATCATGGTTTTCGTATGGGGGAAGAGGGCTATATAAATGAGGAGAATTAATTTCATTATAGTAAGCCATTAATGCTCTGAATTCCCAATTCGTGATTGTCATTTCAGAGTGATTAAACGTTTTCAATTTGTGCTCGAGTTTCAAGTAAAAGGGTACCATTCAGACAGTTAAACGCATATTACTTGACGATAATACCTGTCAATCACAAATAGCGATTTCACTACCGTTGATTTACTGTCCGCTGCAGACAAATTATTGGGCGAATACAACGTATTCCTACCCCAGTAGCACGACAATATTGTAAAATATTTTGTGTAATATTGAACAATATTTAATACCGAGGAATACCGAATGCTGTATCTAAATTTTTAAAAGTTTTGTAAATGTAAAGTTTTGGCACAAAAATATTAGTTTTAGTTTAATCTACACTATTAAAATTCGATTGTATGTGTGTGTATATGTATGTCCGGCTATCTTCTCGCGAACCGCTGAACGGAAAAGCGCGCCGAAAGTATCAAAAGATGGGAGAGAATCCAAGAAATCCATCTTGACCATCTAAATTCCGAAATCACAATTAGTTAAATATATGTTAATTAAAAACGCCAAAATGAATGAATATTGTTCATTTTAAACTTGTATTAATTATTATACGTTTTATTGTTTAAAAGTTTTAAATAAAATTTCTTTCTCCAATCCTCTCGTGTTTTCATTCATATGCAGTCTTAAGTTAATAAACAGGTTTGATTTGAAAGTTTTAATTCAGAAATGTAATGTTCAAAGGAAATATTTCCAGTAAAAAGACATTATACTTGTAGAAAAATAAACTGGAAGAGGGCATATTAAATTTGGATCCCGATCAACGCCGGGTTATTTCCTTCCCTCCGTGCTTAGGTCAGACAAAAAATAAATCCGGAATCGGATAGACCATTCATTTCGCCAGGAAACGATATATATATATACAAAATAAATTTTTGTATTTTTTGCGATTTTTTAAAGATAAGTCGATTTCAACTGTTTTTCGCGGATGGAATGTTTGAAGCGCTCTTTTCTCTTTATTTATTTAGGAGATAGTGTTGGGAGCGTGTCACGTGACCTCATTTCTCCTCTCCGCCAGAGAATGACGCATTATTCGAGATAGCCCGTGCAACGCCGGGTCACGTAGCTAGTCTACACTATTAAAATCTGATTGTATGTACGTATGCCCGGTTATGTTCTCACGAACCGCTGAACGGAGAAGCGCGCGGAAAGTGCCAAAAGATGGGAAATAATCCGAGGAATCCATATTGGACATTTAAATTCCTAAATTACAATTAGTAAAAAAGGTATTAATTAAAAACTAATTAACAACAATACTTTTCATTGTTGCAGCGCATTTCAAACCGTTTTCATTGTTTAAACAAATATTTAATTGCGTGTTTCCCTTTCATAGTGGAAAACTTCAACAATGCAATATGGATCCCTCAACAACGCAGCAATGCAATGTGGATGGCGTTGTGTGCGGGTTTTCTTAATTGATACAAAGAAACAGGAAAAATTAAATATCTCAAATAGGGTTTTTACTAAAAATGCTGTTTTCAGTGAGATTTTACTTTGAGAGTTCATGTATGCACTGCATCTCGCTTCATGCGTATATAAACTGGAGGCGGGCATATGAAAAAATATGGATCACGAGCAAAGCAGAGTTACCTCCTTCCCTCCGTATTAAAGTTAGACAAAAAAATAATTCCGGAATCGGATTGACCATTCATTTCGCCAGGACACGATATAAAGTTTTTTTTACAAAATAACGGCATAATTTTTAAGCAGGCCGATTTCGACGAGTTTTCGCGGACGGACTGCTTCATCTGCTCTTTTCTCCTTATTTATTTAGGAGAGAATGTTAGGCATTCGTCATGTGACCTCACCTCTTTTCTCCGCCAGAGAATGACGCATTATTCGAGATGTCCCGTGCAACGCCTAGCTATGCAGAAGCGCGCCGAGAGTACCAAAAGATGGGGAAAAATCCATCCAAGAAATCCATTTTGACCATTTAAATTCCGAAATTACAATTAGTTAAAAAGATGTTAATTAAAACCACCAAAAGGAATGAATATATTGTTCATTTTAAAGTTGTACTAATTATTATGCGTTTTATTGTTTAAAAGTTTAAAATAAAATTTCTTTCTCTAATCTTCTTGTGTTTTCATTCATATACAGTTTTAAGGTAATAAAGCGGCTCGATTTGAAAGTTTTAATTCAAAAATGTAGGATTCAAAGGAAATATTTCTAGAAAGAAATATAACATATTTGTAGAAAAATAAACTGGAAGCGGGCATATTAAAAAAATATGAATCCCGAGCAACGCCGAGTTATTTCCTTCCCTCCGTACTTAGGTCAGACAAAAAATAAATCCGGAGTCGGATAGACCATTAATTTCACCAGGACATGTTATTTATATATTTTTTTACAAAACAATTTGTTTGTATTTTTTGCGATTTTTTAAAAAAATAAGTCGGTTTCCACGCGTTTTCGCGGATGGAATGTTTGAACCGCTCTTTTTATTTATTTTAGAGAGAATGTTGGGCACGTGTCACGCGGCCTCATTTCTTCTCTCCGACAGAGAATGACGCATTATTCGAGATAGCCCGTGCAACGCAGCTAGTAATTCATATTATTTAAGATTTTATTTCAAAAAATTCTATGGAATAATTTTTTATTAAAAAGCCAAATACTGACTAGCACTGTGTAAACAGTATTGGAAATTCTATATTCCCACAACGTTAGCCAATGTAGTGGTAACAATATTCAAAAATTTACGTTTAACAACGTTGACTAATGTAATGCTGAGAATATTGTTAATTCTACGTTTATAAATGTAGTGACGACAATATTGTAAATTCTGCATTTAACACAACGTTTTATTATTCCGTTTTCCTTTACCTGAAGTGACCAAACGATCTGGATATGTTTGTAAATGTCTGGTTTTAATTCTTTCTCTGTTTTAAAAATCATCCGGTTTTTAATAAAATCTCTTAGACAAACCTTCTTTTCATTAATTCAATAAATCAATGATAATTTTAAAAACTAACTAGGTATTTTTTATAAAAAATATTACTTTTGAAAAATTCTCCAACCCAACTTTTACTAAATATAGAACACGCATTTTAAAGAAAGCTATATATAACCTTTTTCTTAATGTTGAAATTTTAACGTTCATAAACAAAATTAAACCCTAAAAACAGTCAATGTTTGTTGAAAATAATAACTTTCTTTGAGTCCCATATTTTTAAAACTCATAATTTCATAATTTATTCTACTATCAAAACTTAGTTACTAGCAAAAATCGCTCTCTCTTTGACTTCAAATCATATTCTCAACTCAAAATTATAAAAAGTTAATTAAACCACGAAGACAATTCAAAATAAGATGTAAAGATGCATGATACTTCGAATCAGGCCAAGCTCGGTTACCGCAATCTATCTTCAGCGTTCAAAGTCTAGGTAGCTGAGTGGACAAGGGGGTTCGAATCCAAGGTTCGTATGCGCAAGGTTACTTGAGAATATTAAGGTTAGGCTCACAGAAAGCGGATGAATTGATGACGTCGCATTGGGAGCACGCTTCTTCCTCCCAATGTTACGCAACGGAATAAATAAATTGTTTGGGAGCTCTTTTAGCTACAGAAACACTTTTTTCAAAGCTTGATTTTTTTAAGAAACATAGTTAAAGAGTCACACATTACGAAAGAATCAAAATTTAGAGAGTTTAATCAAAAATTTTAATAAAATGCAGTGATCTTTCTCATATGGTCTCTATTCAAGAAAGGAGATAATTACGTCTATAGCTATTACACTTTTATACAGTTAAATAAAAACAACTCTAATTTAGTCTGTGGAAAATGTTTAAGAAACCGAACATTTAAGAATAATTTTATTTGTAATTATGAAATACACATTCGTTTCAATATTGGGCACACTTCATCTAGCTAAAAACAAAATCAAATATCTTTGAGAAATTTCTAAAAGATATATTATAATTTTGAATAAACAATAACAAAAATAACTTTTTTTGCATAATTGTCTTCATCACACAAATCTTAATTGCATTATATATTTCATCCTTAATTATATAAATATATATATCACACAGAATAATAGATATAATATAAAATCTCTTGAACACCATAATACCCAATATTTGCTATATTAATGATAAACGATTATCTAATTACTAATTATATGTTTTAAACAGAATACATAATAACAAAACTTATATTAAATACCAGTTATAATTAACAAAGTTTAACAAAGATATTAAATATAAATTAATTAGTTAAATATCTTAGCTCTTTGTATTATCTTCTGTTTCTTATATATAATCTTTCCTTTTTAACTTTTTGTTTTGTTTTTCTATTATTTATATTAAATACCTTTGATTAGAATATTTCCGCTTCAATGCCGATCACTTAAGTAGTTTCCAAAGCTCGTTTTCGTACAATACGCGAAATCAGTCCAAAGCACTTTTTAGAACATTATGTTCCACTCTAGTTTAGAGTGTTCCTCTCTAACTGATTAAGTTTTTAATTAATCATTTCATTAGATGACAAAAATAATGTAGGAATAGCTTTTGATTTCAGAACTACTATTAATATTTTTGCAGGCAACTAGGCATTTACATTTTAAATCGCGATGATAATCGCTCTCGCTGAATTGCTGAGAGAAAATTCGAGCATTTCCATCATTAACGATATCTTTTCCTTTGCCTTTGCAATTCCAAATTTTCTATATCACGATCTTTCGGAAATGAGTGGAAAGAAATGTTTTTGCCTTTCGAATTTCTCGAACGCATCGAACATCTGACAAAAGCACAAACAGACATTGTATTAGCTTTCAAATCGTTCCGTAAAACTAAAACGAACCATTAATCGGGTACTTTCACCGTTTCTTACAGATGGAATAATTTTATTTCTTTAATTCGAAGCCGCGTGGAATATCGGAGAGTTTCGAAATCTGTCCCAATATGACGTCATGCGCGGAAAGACCTACTGCGCATCGCATTTGTGCACCCTTCCTGATCCCACCAACCCTCGGGCCATTGGAACAAGGTACCTCTTCTGTGCAAAGTCGAGCCGCAATACTCATTAAGACTTTTTGTTGGCTTCGGAAGCCCCTGGATAGAAGGAAGGAATTGCACCCCTTTGTGCAGAAACTGTGCGGTTCTTGTGAGAGATGGCTATAGGTGCTTTTTTCTTCTTTTTTACTTTCTCGTATACGAAATATACAAAGATAAAGTATTGTAATCGTCAAAAAATTCGAACTAATTCTTTCTGTTTTAAGGCATTTTTTTTTTCAGTTTGTTCTATCTTCGTTGCGATACATTCTGGAAGGCGACTTTTCGAATGTATGCCTCGCATAAAGTTACCTTAATAAAGTTATTGCATACCTTGCCTAAAAGTTGCCTTACAATGCTTCTTTTGGGAAAAAAAGGAAGCATTTTAATGCAACTTTTTTAGGGTTTACTCTCTGTGCGCTGAATTAAAATCTTCTCAAATGGTACGTTCCAGAAGTGCCATCTCGTCATACAGTCCTTATGACTCAAATAATTCATAAAAAAATTGAAAACAAATGGAGAAACGGGAGTAGAGAAAAAACTAAATCGATCATTCATCCTTCAGTTGCGAATCTTTCATCAAACAGAGTTGTCAAGAATTCTTTGCGAAAACTATGCAAATGCACGCACATAGCCTCGTTAGCACCCTCAGACAGCAGAAATTCAATTTTTAGACTAGTGACAAGATAAAGTAGGAAATATACGTCCAACTTTCCCATTGCCCTGAAAACTAAATAATTCGAAAGCTACCTCCTACTTTCAGTTATTCATCGATCAGTATGATTTCGGGAGAAGACGTGGGACCATTAAGGTGAAATCATCGCCAACTGAACCAGTATAACATCTGACGGAAAAGAGTAATTCCCGTCTCATACGTGATGCGGGATGGGAAGCTAGATGGGGACATGAGAAAACGCGAAATTTCAAAGCAATGGTATTTTCCCCCATAAACAGAATAAACTGATGTATTATTTTTAGATTTGTATTGAAGTAGGTTTTTGTATTGATTTTTTTCAGTTTTTGGGTTAAGTACGTATTGGTGAGAGTTGTGAAAGATTCAGTTCTTTGTTCATTTTATAGTAATAGTTAAGAAGAATGGAAGCCAGAATTGATACTAGTGGATCGGCTTGTCTTTCGGAAGATTTAACCAATGTCTGGCGGTTCCTTCGTTATAAGATGGGCATGAGAGGAAATTGATCGGGGATAAAATCTGATGGATGATATGTTCGAGCCGCTTGTTGAAATGCATACCTCATTTCGCTTTAACTATGGGGAAGCGCCAATCTCCCAAATTCTTTTCTTTGAGCCATTACTCTTAGTTTCATCCCTAGACTGATAATTCTATGTAAACTTGGGTTTCACTTGTATTTTTACAATTGTAACTTACAATTTACAATACAGGTGAAAAAAATTCTGAAATGAAAGTCACTGAATATTTTCCATCAAAAAGAAAAGTAAGAAGAATGAAATAAATATTTAATTTAGATATTTTTCCAGCATATGAAGCACGAACACTGAGAAGGCCACAACCAGAAAAAGAAAAAAGGTCGTTTTTTATTTTGAATATTTTTCAAGACTATGAGAATAAATAGTATAACAATCCTACATCCTTTCCAGTTTATAACTGCACATTAAGCCCAAAGAAATGTTTAAAGAAAAAGAAATTAGCCATGAATTAGAAAAGGAAATTAACAACTTATTCATTCTGTTACCAATATCTCTAATTGATACACAAAATGAAATATTTCATGAATTCAACTCGAAGAATTTACTTCTAGATTCAAAAAATTAGTATTGATTTGCTTCGAATTCTCAAATTCATGACTCAATCACTTAGTCTGAAGGGATGAACTTCTGAAAGAAAAACTGAAGGGTTCAGAACTTTTAACTGAGCAGCCATTGAAATATAGTGTTCGTAAAATAAATGCTTTAAATAAGTAGTTTTTTTCACAAAATATATTTTGAGGTTTATTTATGTAAAACTAACAGAGCAACAATCTATCAAAATTATGATTCACACGCATCAAAAATCTCTAAATTTACACGTATAAAAATTCACAGATGTCCACAGCATCAGTTCTTTATGTGGTTAAGATATATAAGAAGTCTCATGGGGAAATTATAAGAAAGTTTCGTTTCTTTCCTGTTCCAGGAAGAAGCAACAGTCGCGATCGCTTTACGATGATGATTCAGCGAGTATCGGAAAGTAGTCGAATCGTCTCTATCATCTCTTTCATTGAGATAGCAGAGTTGCTTTGAAGAGGAAGAAGGACGGTTCAAAATTCTAGATCATTTAAAAACAGCTACTACAGCAGAAACTATTTTAGCAGTGCCAGTGCAACTACTCCTCCAACCAGCTAGAAAAGAATTTGCCACCGTCAGCTACTATTCACCAATCGATTGCCTTGTCTGTCGGATGGAACTCTGAATGTGAAGATTCCTGTCATTGCACTGCAAAACTGTGCGTCCAACTCACATTGGAAAAATCGGACTTGTTTTCTGTGAAGAATGTTCAGTTGAGATGAAATATAGTAAAAAGAAACCAACTCGTTAGATGTTGGGTAGCTCGATTACAGATGACGATTCGAAATATGTATATTTGCTTGTTAGTTAGTTATTCGTGAATATCTCAATCTGTTGCCATTCAGTTAAATATTTTTAACATTCCCAGCGCCCTGTTATTTTGATCTTTTAGCTGACAGGTTAGAAAACTTAGCTTTTAAAGTAATTAAATCGATCTTTTTTGTATCTGAAATGTTAAGAAAACTTTATATGTATATTTTCTTAAACCACCATGGATAAATACGAGCCATCTGCTTTTGAACGGAACTTGAAAAACGGGAAAAGACGTTTCAGCCGCTCAGAGGGTTAAACTTCATTAAAGAATATCTGTAATAAATTTGTAAAATTATTTTATTTAAAAACTATCTTTCCTCAATTGCAGAATCACATACTAGCAATAAAATTATGCTTAAATTTACATTCATTTCTCTTCCATTTATAGAACTCATGTCTACAGGTTTCATTTCAGAGGCCAGTATAGAAACATCAATACATAGAGAATATTTAATTATTTTATTTATTTAGTTAGCTAAAGAAAATTCACACTACAGTAATCAAATTCATTTCTACTACTGAATCCACTTCACATTAATAGCATACGCAATCTAGCATTTATCCCACGTGAATGCGGCATAGGGCAAAAATGTTTACAGAATCTAACCCAAAATTAGTTGATGGATATTCAATACTATTTTAAAATAAGTAGAAGCCAGTGAAAAAGTCATCGATGAAAAAAATCCAACTCGAGAAGGGGGGCGTGAGGCTCAGTCTTACGATCTTTGTCATTAATGTCGTTTAGGAATTCCATCGAAAGATTCTGTGGAAACTCATACGCAGATGGTTTTGTATATTCCTCTATATTTAAAGCCTTGTTCCCATGGCATGTGGCTTGGTGAAACCTCGAGTCGCTCGAGGTTCGTACTTGTGGACTGTGGAATTCCGATTAGTCGTGCCGTTCCAACGGCGCGTGGCTTGGCAAATCTCTCGGCTGCGCTCGAGTGAACAGACGCACAGACGCCGTCTGGCCACTCCAACCTCCTTTGATGTGCGAGCTGTTTACCGCCATAACGCGGGAAGCACTTGATTCATCCTGTTCCGACGATGGGGAATAACGCAAACCGCGGACGGAATTCGTGGAAAGGCAGGTCGTAGGAGCGCAGCTTAACGTAGATGTGGGTCGTTTCTCCCTGAAACATTCTCCAAGTAGACATCCTCACCATGCATACGTTATTAAGATTAGCAATGACTGCCTTTATTTACACTCTTTAATATCTGATTATTACCTTCATTCATTGTTTTTTTTAAAGATTTAATAACCAAATATGGCAGAGCATTTGAAAATATTTTTAAGATAAATCTAAAGAATTTTACAGGATTCGCGCAATTAAAATGATACGCAACGAATTCTACTCCTTAATTCTTTAATTTTCAAAACAATGTCTTCCATTCAACGAAATTGATTTCAGTTACTTTCAAATCAGGCATTTTTTCCCCAACAAAACAAAAAAAAAAGACAAAAAGTCGAGCAATTTGTTTATAATCTAATGAGTAACTTTATAAAACATTCCAATTAAACTATTTCATCATTAAACAGTCAGAACTAAGCGAATTTTTTCTCCTGTTATTTCTCTTGCTAAAAAACACTTTCTTTCTTTTTTGAAAAGAACTGTGTTTGATGAGAAAGTACTTCAGGAATCACAGTTGCCATGTTCTTCTGTTAATAAAGCCAGTCTTTTCTTACTCGGAGAATGTCCACTTTTTTGCAATTTAAGAGAGCTTTTCAAAACAAAATAGCTGTAAAGGGGTGGAAATGCACGTTGCTATCTTCCACGCAATATTACAACCATAGAAGAAAGCCTAATACGCTGAAGTAAGAGAAAAAAAAATTAGAAATATTGGCGTGGATTTCTTACCTTAATTTTATCTTTAGATAGGAGATTACTTATACGGAAAGATCTCTGATCGCAGAAGTAGAAAATCAAACATATAATAAGTTTCTTTATTCTATTACGGCCAGGTATGCCAGATGGCGTCGTATAGCTAATTGGGTGCAGCGTGGCAGAAAGTTTCTACATCCGATTTTCCATTTACGGTATTTGTTTACAGGTAATTTTCCAAGTGAAAAGTTTCACTTTCCCTTCCCTTATAATAAATAATTTTGGGTGGATACAATTAGCCACATGATACCACCTGGCATCGTGGCTATCACAATAACAGTAAAGAGGTACTTAAAACACCCAAAGCCATGAATATCATCTTTTTTTATTTTGCGCCTTTAACTAAACGTTGGTTGGTAGATTTGAACCCTACAGTGCATGAATTTTTATTTAATATGTATTAACACCTGGCAAAAAGAAGCAAGAGAGAGGATGGGAAAGTGAAAATTTTAGGCATACAATTAAAACAAAAATATATCTCTTTTGATATCTCTATAAGGGATTAAAAAATGTGTTTCCAATACAAGTGGTATTTTTTTAAAAAAAAACTTTAAATAAGAAATTCTTAAAACTAGGAGTCTCGACCCGCAAATGATTTTTGAACCTTGATAATTCGTCAAATATATTTTTCAATGTTATTCAGTACAAATGATTCAAAAATCTTAATTTGAAAACTCATTAAATTTTCCAAATGTATTGAACGTATTATAAGGGTCGCCACTGTAGAAAAGTTAAGAGCTTTAAAGTTTGCTTTAAATAATTTCGAGGGCCATTCGAAAGTTAGAAATACGCCTTCAATGGTTACCATTCAATTCTTAAATAAACTGAAATCATTAACACTTTCGAAGTATAACTCTATAAAAAAGAAAATTGTAATCAATAATAGTTCAGGTTAACAGTACTTATAAAAATACGGGTAACGGGTGACTCTACTACTGTGAATAGCGCACTAACACTTTTCTATATGCCTTACGCTATAGAAATAACTCCATAGAGTCCAACAACTTTCGTTTAGAATGTAGTTATATTTGACAGAACATCGATAGTTATGTTTCGAAACTAAATTCTGTTCAAATACAGGGAGTGTATAATTAAAATTCGCCTATTCAGAATGCTCTACAGCCGATTCTATGGTTCTAAGTGAACTTTTGTTTCGTTAATATGTAATACAAGTAATGCGCTCTGTATGAATAAATAAATTTAAAAAAACTATGTAAGAAACTGTATTTTGAACGGAAAAAGATTGTATGTTCAAAACTGAATTTCAACGGAGATTTCAGCCGAACTAAAAAAAAAAAAAGGAAAAAGAAATGAGCTATTCAATTTTGCTTCAGTAATTAAAAAAATTCTTCAAAAATTGCCATAGAGCGCACAGCGCCTTTCTTGACCAAAGTTAATTTTTCCCCCTTTTTTTTTTCATTATTCTTTTTTCGGTTTTCACCCTTGTACTTCATACAAGTGAAATTTTGTTGTTCGTTTGGAGCCAAAGAACATGCTTTAGGACCTTCTGAATAGGCGATCTGAAATTATTGACTTCCTGTATACAAGCTTCTTTTAAATATCTTAGGATAAATTGCAGGACAAAGTAAATACCCGTTATGATAAATTGCGCAAATTTCTTCGTTCTGTGTATTTCCTATTGAATGGAAATATTATACATAGTTTAAATCATTTTATCTAATTGTCTCCGAATTGCTTCTCGCAATGTTTAATTAAATTTCGTTTATTTCTTTAAAAATTAGTAATATTTTATGGTAAAAATTATCTTTCGGTAGTCTTTAAAAATCGTCTGGTACAGTAATATGTCGAGAAACAAAAAGGTTTAAAAATTCCTTGGTTAAACTAGTATCCTCATTTTAATTTGAAATAAAGTAGCAGACGATAAAAGAATTTTGCGTATTATAATAATTTACATAAAAGTATTTTTTAATTAAAATATTATTTATGTATTTAAAAAATGCGTTTCATTGCGTGCTCGTTGGCATTCGGTAGAATGCATATAACGTTTACGAAACGCAGCCGTCAGAAGTCTATTTTACGTGATAGTTGTAACATTTGTTATATTATAAATACGTCAGCTTTAGTTTACAAATACTGAAGAATAAACGTTTTAGTGAAGGTTTCGTGACAATTAAATAAACAATTAATTTTTTATTAATAAAAAAATATCCCGAGCAACGCTGGGTATATCGAGTAGTACTAAATAATACTAAACAAAATTTTAAATTTTTATATTAGTGTTGCTAACAGATAAAAATGAAAGGTTATCGCTAAACGATGACATTGTATAAAGTAAAGTTAAGATTAAATTGACCAATTTTTCTTCTAAGTAGACACGTATGAATGATAATTTATCAATTGGGGAAAAAAACTTGCTAAAAGCGTTTCCATCCTAAGTATGCATAAGAGATGCTAGTTGAATTGTTCAAAATCCCTCATATAGAGAGGAAGCGGCAAGATATTGCAGCCTTCATACTGAGATAATATTCATTAGGAAAAGGCGAAGTTGTAACAAAGGGGCCTTTTTGCAGCTGTTTCCCTAAATGACTGTCACATAATTTGAAGAAAAGGAGAAGTGGAGCCTGCACAGGAAATTGTGCTGAGGAGTATTTGCTCCAGGGACAAGGGAGCTTGTACTCTAGTTCCCCGGTCCTAATCATAAGAAACAAAGCACTTAATTTCCGGGTGGGTGCAAATTCCAATAGGGTGCCTCGACAGTTACAGTGACTTTCATAGAAAAGAATGAAACATTGCCCTTTTTGATGGAACAACGGAGACTCGCTTATAAGTGAGGAAAAAGATTAATGAACGGAAAAAACAAAAGTGAAGATAATAAATATATTCAAAAAAGTTCTTTTTTCTTTGGGTCCATTAGAGAAATGCTGGTGAAAACTTAATTTGAGGAAAATTTATTTATTCATTTATTTCCTTGCGCCTCCATAAAAGATGGAAGGGGATGTATTGGAGTGGGGTAATATGTATTTATAAACAAAATTACATCAGTTCTGTATTAAAAAATATACAGCCCACCAGCTACCTAGTTGGTTAAGGCATAGCATGGTTGAGGAATATGAATTGGAGGAAGAAAGTTATAGGTTTTGTCCATTGTTGCTCTATTAACCAGCATTATTCGAAACTGGTAGATGTGCATTTTAGCAAGGAATTTCTCGCCTTACTATTGAAAGTTTTTCTGGTTTCCGGTCAAACGAAATAAAAATATGTGTTAGTTCCCCCTGAGAGTTATCTAGGAAACAATCTATCCTTACATATTTAGGAGACTAAGGTGTTATGTAGATGTTCCAGTTCACTTTGACCATCAGAAGATGCCACACTTCCCATTTATCATGATTCACTGACTCATGGACTTGGCTAGATATGTTAAATCAAATGGTATATTAGAATCATTGTCACAACACACAATTTGATGGAAATGAAAGCTTAAGGTCAAAGATATTTAAAATATAAATAGTTATCAATTATCATTTTCTGAAGAAAAAAAGAAACTGCCTTATTGTTTCATATCTTAATTTTTACTTACCCAGTGATGAATTTGCTTGTCAAGTTATCATTAAACTGACAATTAATTCAGAAACCGAATTTATTTTTTTGATCTGAACGACATTTTCACCTCAAAAACGAACTCGAAAAGGTTTAATGAATATTTGACAAATCTTTAAAATGCAACATAAAATGATTGTACTCACAAATTGACATAAAATATATTTAAATTTTTCATGTATTCTTACGTCTTCACAAAAGTAATTTAATACAAATCTATGTAAAATTATCTGTAGGGGAAGGTGGTGTACCTAGGTCCCATTTTTACTTTTTAAATTTTAATTGGATAATTACTAAAAGAAAGGTAACAAAACAATTTTTCTTTCATATTTTAGGCCTTTATACACAACATATATTTATTGTAGATTTTTTAAAAAAGTATTTCAGTGCATTATTTACAATTTTTAAAAAAGTGCAAATAGGACCAAGGTACACCATGGCTAGTGTACCTTAGACCAGCTATTTCTAGATTTAAAAACTCTAGCCGAATAGTTTGAACATAAACATTTATTGGTATTTTAGCTACAGAAAAATGTTAATGAGCACTTTTACTTAATGAGGTCTTAAATTAGACCGAATATAAAATTATTACAGCAACAGTTTCTTTCCTATGAGTAGGCTTAACCAACATTGTAATCAGACAAGTCAATTCCAAATGTTAATTTCCGAAGCTGCCTTTCAGATCCTCCAGTCAACACGGGATGTGGTAACTTCCACATTACATCACATTTTTCCACAACATAAGTGGTAGACCATGTAGTGGTCATGCACCAAGGTACACCACTTGTCCATTTCATGGAAAATGGCTGACTACTAAATTGAGGTTGGGCTTAACATAATTTCTAACACATGTTATTATAGCTAAAATTGTGCTTTATAAGTTAGGCATTTTACTATAAAGTAATTTATGTATGTTTAGGATCTATTAACACAAAATTCAACAGGAAAAAAATTACTTTTGATGGGTCAATTTCCTTTTTCAGGATTCATTCATTCAAATGAGCACCTTGACAAATAAGTTCAAGTACACTGGGACCTCTGGTGGCAAGTGTACAAAATACATATAACAATTTCTATACATCTATACAGATGGCGCTAAAATCGGCATAGGTTCAAGGTACACTTATGTCCAAGGTATACCACCTTCCCCTACGTTTCTCCACTTAAAAAAAAATTCACGAAACAGTGGGCAAGATGAATCGTCCAATTACGGAAACCTGAACTGCCAGAGTACGATATTTCCATGTGAACAAATGTTTATAGTCCGATTTTGTTGCGAATGCATCTCACGCCGCATGCACCAGCTACGTACTACGGAAAGGTCGTACTGTTATGTGACTGACCGAAAATGTATTAAGACGGGAGCTGGGATGGCCTAATAGGAAAGTCCTAACTTCGTAATGAGAAGGTCACGTGTTCGAATCTCGATTCCACAGAAGATCAGCCTTGCACGCAAAGCTGATGCACGTAAAGCTGGGCATTCACGATAAGTGAAAGCTATTCCATTTGGCCAAAAGAGTGAGTTTTTTTCCAACACATTCAAGTCGATAGATTAGGCACTGAGGCTCCAAAGTTTGTTTTGAGAACCCTTGTTTGAGAAGGTTCAAAATCCCAAACTGACTCCCACGCACTTTCCTCCTCCCCAACGCTCTCCGCACACGCACACACACACACACACACACACACACACAAAAACACACACACACACACACTATCGCCGCCTCGAAGAATCAAAGTTCACTTTTTCCATATTGTATTTGGATATCAAATTCGTTTGAATTCCGACAAAACAATCCATTTGCGCCAAATTTTATTGGTTTTTTACAATGACGAAAGGTTGTACCTTCCCGTGTTCCAAAAATCGTGGAGTTGAACAGCGGTGAATGTCCCGCTTAAAACTGTGGAGACTCAAACGGTATTATGGTAACATGGCGTGAAAGTTAGAAGAGAAGGTGTATTTTGAACTCACGAGGCTTCCTCTCCATCAGATCAAGCCTGCATCACTAATAGTATAACTTCCAATATGGCATCAATCCAACAAATCAAACCATGTAATAAGCATCGAGAATAGAGATGGAAGTTAAATCTGAAAAAAAACTTCTCATTTAGCCCTAAAAACTTGTTTGTATTTAAAATACCTACATGTCCATTAGTTTCCCTGCTGATTTGCTACTTTATCTATATATTAGGAAGCAGCATCTTTCTGTTCCCCTTAAAAAAAGTAGTCCATATCCCATGCCAAATTTCACGATGAAGTATACCAAGGTATATTGATTCGGTCGCTCAACGCCATTCATTGATTTTATATATTTTATAGCAGGATCGGGTTTTCTGACAGTCTGAATACAACACCGTTGAATTCTCTTCACGTAAGTTATTCCTGCTTTATCACAATCTATATATATAATTCTCTTGCGTGGCGACAAAAAAGGGTCAAAATTTTTTAATTCCCGTTTAACAGCTCGCAAATTTGTTTTTGTATATATTCCATTGCCAATTTAGTTTGGTTTGATCTGAGTCACGAGAATTTTTCAAAATAAGTTTAAGTCGAGCAGTTTCATTATAAATCGAAATCGTAAAAGAGAAGATACGTCAAATAAACTGTCGAGAAATCTTTTTTAAGACGATCAATCGGAATGAAACAAATAGAGTCGGGCGTTTTTGTACTGAAGTTTCGAGCTACAGGAACATAGTTGTGGGAATGTGAGGACTCTGCTTCTTTTATCCAGTAGCGAAGCTTTTCTGATCATTATTTCAGTAAAAAAGCATGTTTAAAATTTTGGGGTCAAAGCAATTTAGAAATTTTTAAAATTTTGAAAAGGCTACTTTGTTAATTTTTAAAGGAGAAGAGATAGTTATTAGATATTATAATTTTGAATAATGAATCTGAACATGCTAAGCTTATTTGTAAACATTAAGCTGTCCTTTTAAACTAAAGTTTGTGAAATGGGTTAACTCATTTTCAAAACTCAAATTTTCTGAGGATTGTACACATAAACAGCTACCCCTAGAGAAAAGATATAACTTTCTTGGATAAATAATTATTGAAGTGAGTGTATATACATGTGACGAAGCTTTTTTGAGCATAATGAAGTTGGAAAAAGAGCATGTTTAAAATTTTGGTAAAGCAAGAATTTTAAAATTTTGAAAAAAGGCTATTTTGTTAATTTATAAAAGTAAAGTAGATCATTATTATGGGTTATAATTTGGAAAAGTGATATATATATGTTTAAAGCCATTTGTCGTCTTAAAATGTCCTTTTTAAAGTAGAGTTTGTGAATGGTTAAACCATTTTTCGAAAACTCAGATTTTCTGAGGTTTTAGCAACATAGCTACCTATGAGAAAAGTTATATCTTTCTTGGCTAAATAATTATTGCAGTGAGAGTGTGTATACATGTGACAAGTTTTAAAGCTGAATTCATTGAGAAGAATGGATATTTAGAAGTTTGCTGTAATGAAGTTAGGGACTAATGAAACTTGTTGCAGAAAATATTCAGTTGTATGACCAACAAGTTTAAATGCCCGATTCTCTGCTTTGATGAAAGAATTTTTATTTGTAAACATCTTATAGAATACATTTTAGCAGTCTAAAATTTCTTTCTAACATTTACATATACAGATATATGGTAAAAGGTAAAATTTTAATTTAGAAATTGATGAATTAGTTTTGTTATTATTGAAAAAATCAGTAAAATTCTGTATTTCAAATAATTGAAATTTACTTTTAGTAATTAATATATTTATAATTTCCTATAACTAGCAGACACTCATAACTGTCTAGAGCGACAGGAAGCGAGTGGAGATCATGTAGTGATCCCAAAAGAATCCAACGTGATTCTTGGGGTTGACGAGGAAGGAGTAGGGTTCCCCTAGTTTGATATATTTTTTATTATTTGAATATATTTAAGATAGTAAGGATACTTGAGATATTTAAGTGTGAATAGGTGATTTTGTATTTAAATTAACTGTTACGTTGATTTAATTACAGTTTAAATAGCATGCAGATACAAAAAAGCCGAACGTATGACATGTGACGTCGACCAGGAAAGGGTTGTTCGATAACAAGTTTTCTAAATACTAAACAAATACATGACTAAACTAAAACGCAATAAACTGAAGCATTGTATTATAAAATGAATTCGTCCACTGAAAGAACTGTCACGTGCACTTAGTGGTTAATGTAGAGTCATGAAGGACTTCCTTCAACATTGTGTTTTTGAATCTTTTAATTCAATTCAAATGAAGGAAAAATTGCATCCTTTATAAATGAATGGCAGTCTTTCTATCTGATGTGTTTCCTACTGTCAGAAAACCACTACATAAGCAGAAATAGAACAAACTGTTGTGATTCACTGATAAAGCCACAATTTTTTTCCCAAGTTTACCAGTTAGTAAACAAAGCTTGATCCTTTTGAAATAATGGCTTGTCATCTCACTGAAAGTAGGAACTGAAAAAAGTCATTCATGTGACAATGTAGGATCATGAAAAGAGAGTCTATTCCTTTTAAATCGTATATATAGCATACTGAATATTTTGTCTCCGTTTTTTAAAAGCATTGTTCCCCTCTCCTCAGATTGTACTGAATACTAAAATCAATGAGCCGTCAGATTCGTGCTTTTTATTTTATTTATTTTATATATATACGGTGGAGGCGAGAATTGTTTTCTGTTGGTTGTAAATCTTATAGTGCTTGGAGTTTTGGTGTTTTGAAACTGATAAAAATAAAATATGAATATTTTAAATTTCTAAAGAATTGGTTCTATGCAACAAAAAAATTACTTTTTTTGAAAGAGAGGATATATATTTTAGAACCTATGAAGGAAACTATTTTTAAACTAAAATGAAAGACGAAGGGTTTTGTGTTAAATCCTGCTGAAACGAGTATTGTTCTTTTCCTACAGGCTTTTTTAATGAAAATTTTCTATTTAATTGTATTTTTCTGTATGAATTTGCATGGATTGAATAGCAGAATTCAAAGTAAATATGTTTTACGTATTGAAATTCCTTTGAAATCTATTAACTTCTAAAAAAAAAATTGTTGGACGTTTGTATGCTTAATAATACAAAACGACATTTTATTAATAAAAAACTTCTTAATCTCTTGTACCTTAAGAATTTCGCACAGATTGAGTATACTGCGGTATTCAAAAGTAATATTTTTTTAAATATTAATTTCCTTTAATATGAAATTTAACTTTCTACTTTTCCATCTTTCTAAAAAATATTCCCGAAATACAGCTTGACATTATCTTTTAATAATACAAAAACCGACTTTGATTGAAAATACATATGATGTATAGACATGCTACTTCTAGGTATTTTAAAGGATAAACATTTTTCGACCCATCCAAATTTCTACTTTGATTTACTACCTAATTTTTTTGAATTTTAAAATTCTTTGAGAGATTGTGGTGGGTAATGTATGATTGCACTGTTTTCATGGAACGAATATTTATATCTTTTTCTATGAAAATTTTCAGAAACTTTATATTTTAACAAAAATTTGAGTTCTCAATATTGTTATTTCTTGCGGAAAGCTAATTATATTAGTTCATTTTCAACACTCTTTAGCATATCATTTAGGCTCACACGGGTAGTAGATTTTCGTTAGAACTGGTGATCACAGAGATCCGCCAGTTGATTTGAGTCGCTAGAGTCCTAGTTGATTGAGTCCGCTAGATTTAACAATTCCATTAAAGATCCATCCATATGAGAACCTTGCGTGCTTTAAATCCATAGTGATTCAATTTTTTCCTCTGCAGAATTTAGAGGGATTGAGGTGTCATCTTCGGTACCTGAAAACGCTCAATTAGAAGATCCGTCCCAAAATAGTTTCAAAAAGAGTAACTTATATGAAACCAAAACAATTAACATGCCATTTTCTCTGCTTTATTGGTACTACATATTAAAATAAGTCTATTCATTAACTTTAAAAATGCAATATACAGTTATAATTTCTATTTTCTGATGAAAAATTATTTTAAATAACTGATGGTAAAATAATTAAATGAATGAAAGCAAGAACGTATTTATAAAATGAAGATTAATTTTCCAGTTCCATGTGGACTGCGTGAACTTTATTGCCTCTCTTTCAATTAATTTGTCTGTAAATATTCTTTTCGATGCAACATGTCGTAGTATTATCCGGGGATTTACCATATAATTGAGTTTTTTGATAGAACTCATCTTCTCTCTCACTCCACTCTCTCACTCACTACCTACCACCACTCACACACTCACATCACCACACACACAGCACACAGTCACAGCCACACACACACACACACACACACACACACACACACAATACACACACACACACATAACCACACACACACACACAATCATACACACACACACACACACACACACACACACACACACACACACACACATTGATTTTATGTCGTCTTAATTCTCTTTCATGTTCATCGATGAAATAATTTATGTTTTTCTAGAGTTTCAGTTTCAAGTTGAAACCTTCAAAGGACATTTCTTAGTATAATTTGAATACATTTGATTTTGCTTTAATTTCATTTCAAGAACTTAGTGCAACAATTAGTACCGAGTTTTCCTCTTAGCTTGCGAAACCCATAGGAAAATGACTTAATACAAGTCTTTATAAAATTTGTTTACTTTTGAATCTTCTGGCAGTCTCTCCGTTGTGAAATTTGCTGTTCGTTCAAGGGTTCCTTTAAATTATGCAAATGTTTACGATTGGAATGCATTTCGCTTTATCGAAATACAACATCAAATAAAAAGCATTTTTTCCAAAGCTAATAGCAATTATTAATGATATATTTGTTGTTTTTGTTATTAAGAATCAGTCAGTTATTTCAAAAAACATAAATTTAATAGACGGTCAATTAGTGCAGTATGAGACCAATAGTTAGTCAACAAGGGGAATATTTCATAACGCGAAAAATTCATTCAGAGAAACATCTCAGCAACAATGATAATTTGTTGAGTTTTCCTCTTTTTCGGATAATTCAATGCTTGATTTCTTAAATTCAAAGCATACATGGGGGCGTTGATATCTTTTAATGAGTGCAGACGTTTCTATAAAAGTTTTTGTTGTAGATTTGATATGTTGTATGCGAGAGCAATAGATGCTATCAGTTGTCTTAAACTTTTAAACGCTGATTTAGTGTATGCGTATAAAATGAGTTCTTTAGTAAAATATTATAATTTTTACAATATGTTTCGCATCTAATTTTTTCTTTTATGGCGTCATTCATTTCCCCATGTTTTCAGATGCACACTTCGCAGATTTAGCGTGGTGGTGGTACCAATCTCACTTGGTCTAACATATCTAACCAAGTCCATGGACAAGGTGTCTTTGATGAACGAAAGATGCCACGCTTTTCCTTTATCATGAGTCCAGTCAAGAACTCATGATAAGGGAAAAGCGTGGCATTTTTTTTTTATCAAAAATATCTTGGAGATCACTAGAAGTTTGACGATAACCCCCAGCAGCCAGCCTATAGAGTGCTTAGGCAGCTATGAAGCCGTGTCAATGTTTCAATAAGTATAATGGCCAAAAACGCGCATTGAACCAAATTAAATCCGAATTCAAGTGTTAAAGTATTATTTTAATTGTTGTTTAAGCTAATTTATTCTTACCTTCTCCATATTTATTAATAAATTGCAAAATTTGATCTGCTTTATGATATTTTAAACTAATCAAGTCACCGTACTCTGTTAGGGGTCCTCTTTAGGAGAATCACGAGAAGCATTACTTTTCCAAATCCTGACTCTGGTCAAGGTCAAATTTCTTGAAGGATGAGTAAGTTTTTACCCTAATTTTCAACAGGTGTATTTTCTTTGTTCTTTTCAAGATGACTCTGAGAAGTTTCAGCTAACGATGTTCGAAAAAGATCTCTGAAGTATTGACTCTGTATCAAATTAATAGACCGTGTCTAGAAGATATCGCTTGGTGATAATGTCTTTGATCTGAAAAAAAAAAACGCTTTAGTCAGTCATATAGTTTCAAATTCGAATGAATTTTAAAACCATTGAAAATTTGTTCCTATTCCTAGTTATAGAATCATCTAGTTGGCTTCATTGTATTAGCTTTCATTGAAATACGAAGTTTACTCGATATCTAATGTCACTTTTAACCTTGCAGCAGGCGCTCCTATGCAAGAAATACTTATATTATGCATCGTATTACGTACTTATATCGTTCTTTTATAAATTTAAATGTAATTGTTATGTATATAATCTTCGTTTAGTAGTAAGCTTTTAAATACATATTACATAAATTAGAGTTGCATTTATTTTTGTAAAACAACATGATATAAAAATGTAATATCTGCCATCTCCTGCCTACGCGCGCCTGCTGGAAGGTTAATAAGAATTTTTCCCGATTCAAACCTTATGTGTAAGACATTTTTAAAAAGTGCATTCGTTTTGTAATTTCGATTAATTGTATAATAAATGTGTTTTATTTTCTCGGCAATTCGATAAATATAGCACTTGTATAACTCTCGTATAATTTAATTTCTCTTACACAATGTAGGTTAGAAAAGCGGTATTTCAAATTTTATTAAAACAAACATATAAGTTTATTATTCATGTAATAATTACTCCATGTTTAGCAGTTTATTTATGGATGTTTTTTATTGGTAAATGGAATTGCTCAATGTCCAGTTTCTAACAAAAAGAAGGCGATTCGTAAATGTGTTAAATAAGGTGGTAATTTAATTCAAAACAAAATGCAGCCATTTTAAAGCCACTATAAAAATAGATAATATCATATATATTTGTAGTTTTTAGATGAATTTTGCATCATAATTGCATAAATTCCTTTTGAAAGCTTATCATTTATTAAGAATATCGAATATTCGATTTGTATATTTATTTTTTATTCTGTATATTTCAGTTGACAATGTTTTTCCCTAAGGATATTTTCCTCAGGCAATGGAATATTTATTAACGTACATAGTAACCATTCTAAAGGAATCGATTTATTTTTTAAGGATAAAAAAAAGCCCAAAAATAGTCTTTTTTCTGAAAAGACATTTGTTTCAAGTTTTTATTTTGTACAGGAAAAAATGCTAGCTGAAGAAATTCCAAAACATAATTTTTAATTAGAAATTTACAAACTGATAGTATATAAATGAAATGTATTCTGAAAAATGTAAGCGTCGGTAGATTTTTAAACAGTTTCTCTTGAAGTTGGTTCTGTATATTTTGACGCTTCGAAAATATTTTTTTTCTGCAAATAAATAAAAAAACTTCTTGCCTTTGCATTTATGTTCTTTTTCAAATTAAATTCGACAGTAAATTTCTTGTTAGATATTTTTATATCTATACTTATAAAAGGCAATGTTTGTGTGTGCGATGTCCAGACGAATCTATCGCACTTACAGTCTTGAAATTTGGCAGCCAGGTAGTCTTAATGGTGACTCAATGTACCTCGAAGCCGTAATTTTAAATTTCAACCTAGAAAATTTTTTATTTAATGTTTTGTGTTGTTTTGGGTTATTTTTGGCACGTTTACGGCCGTAGTGTCTTTCCTAATGATCGTTGAAAAACAATCCATGCACCATCGGATAGAACGAACAATTTTCGTTCTAATGAAGTTTGTTTTGAACGTCTAACGTAACTTACTGAATTTTGAGAAATTTTGAAATAATAGTCACTTTTTTGGTAATTTTTTATAAAGATTTTTTCAAATCCTCGCATCTGACGTTCTAACAACTCTATAATTTTCATTTTGGTTTTCAGCTTATAACTGGAATGTTTCTGCCCGATTCAAAACAAGAACGATTAAAATATTTTATTCCGTTTCTTTAAAATAAATTTTTCCCTGATCGGTTCAAACAGTTTTTTTGCTAGCGAGTTTCTTCCGGACGAAAAAGAATGCATTGTTGCAATTTCATAGGCTGGTGGTGACCTTCCTCGCAGGAGGTGACGTAATATGCTTTCTACATTGCACAATCCGATTCCTTCCGGTGACGTCATTGCATTCGTGTCATTGTCGAAAATCAATAATGTTTATCTTTTGTTTTGATTTTGTTTTCAAAACCTTTTCGTGTCATTGTGGTTATTTTTTTTCCATTTTGTTGAAGTCCCGATTCCACGGACAACGCCGTGCGCGTACTGCTAGTTGGTTAATAAAATATAGTTCGAAATAAATTGATACTACACGCACACACACACACAAAAAAAAACCCTTTTCGTTTTCTTGAAATCAAAACAAAAAGACAAAACTTACGTTTTTCCCTCTGTAAAAATAAGCTCGCAAATTTTTATTCGTTATATACTTTGCAGATATTAGTTGTGTATTGCAATACTGTAGGGGAGAGGGGGGCTCCTTTCAACAATTTTTAGTATATAACCTCATTTTTGCAGAAAATCTATATTTTTTATTTCAATATTTGGCATTATTAGTTACAACAGAATCTTAGGCAGCTACTCACTTTCTATCAGAATTCCCCATCATAACTAAAAGGTGAAATTATGCATTTGAAATGAAGCCTAAATTTGTTGAAAGATGCCCCACTAATGGGGCACCTTTCAAAAAATGACTCATTTCACTCAAATAAAATAAATTTTATTGAAATATAACAAATATGCAGAAAATACAGTGACCTAACAAAATTTATCTGGTTTTAGGTTAATTTAGTTTTTCTTGTTTTCATTGTTTGTCCCAATCATTTTGTGCTATTTTCAGTTTTGACTAAAATGTACCAATTATTCCGACAATTCATAAAACCTTAACCCAGTGAATTCCAGCTATCTTATTTTCATTCCAAATACTTAGAGTGCTTGAACCCAGGCATTTTAAATAATCATATGCGAGCTGTCGTACTTGCTTGTTAGTCAGACCATTGTTCATATTTGGACTTTTAATAATAAAATCACAAAGCATGCTTTGTTGATCTGTGGTAAAAACTTGTCGGCATGTATATTTGGAATTAAAGCAGTTGGATGAAATATTCAATGCTATGCTATCATCAAGACCAGCTGTTTTACTTTATTTTAAATCTATAAATTAATTGTAAGGCATTCCATATAAGTCTGCTGCTGTTCCAAGAGACATGCCATCTTGAACTGCTTGCATCGCCTTCGAAATCGCTTTTCTTCTGGCTTATTATGTTTCTTTATGTAAGTTCAAACCATCTTGCCCAAGTCTCAAAATTATTTAGTTAAATTAATTCTTCCTTAATATGAGGGATACATTTTACCAGTCTTGAAATGTGCCTCCTGATGTTTGTTGAAAGGTGTCCCACGTGCCGCCATTAAGTTTAAAGTGTTATAACTCTCTTTAAAAAAAGGAATTTCTAGATGCAAATAGTATTGTTAGATGCAGAAAATCTTAATTAACTTGGTGAATAAATCCAACTTATCTCAATGAATATAGAGTAAGAAAAATTCAGTGATGAACAGAAATTTCAGTTTTTACTTTGCAGGTCACAAAACAGATCTCATTCCACATCAAAGCACGTGGTTTGAGAAATGGAATGAATCCTATTGCCAGAATATGTTGTCTTCTCAGTTTATTTGCCACCTCTCAGCCGATCAAGTAGCATTTCAACTGGAGAGATATTCTAACTGTTGAACTGCTTCATGTTGAAAGGTGTTCCCCCTCTCCCCTAGTATTTGATTTTTTAAAACAAAGTTGAAACTAGATACGGAAAAATAACAATGTGTTCTGTGAAATAAATTTAAGTTCACGACAATTTTAAGCTACTGTATCTTCAGAAAATAATTTTTTTTATTGGTCCTTCTACATCATCACGTTTCATTTCGCGTCTGTCAGTAAGGCTTTCAGAGCTAAGAAAAAAAATTGCAATTTTCTATTTCAACCTTTAGGGAAGTTCACGTTTTTTTTTTTATTGAAGCACGTTTATTTTTTTTATTGAGTGTTAACAGTAACGAAAAAAGTAAGAATATACTTCGCTAAAAGTAATTTCCGAAGTGGAAATGTAAATAGGGGAGCAAAATCGAGTTCACTCACTTTCTGAGAAAGTTGCGTTATTTCAGAAATTATGCAATTTTGTTGAAACGAAATGTCATTTCTTCACTGTAAACGAAAACTAATTTAAATCTCTGAAATAAGGGAAGCGAATTGTTGGGTTGTTATTTTTAAGAATAGTGTAGTTTCTCAAATACAAGTTCGTTACTTGAGGAAATTTCGTAAAGTTGCAAATTTTTCAAAGCTAGTGACTACTTTCTAAACTGAAGATGCAGAATTCGTACTATTTGTTTGTTTTTAAAAAAGCTCCGATGTTACAAAATAATTCTTTCGGAAGTACTTAAACCGTTTTAGTAATAATGTAAAAGTTCAACTTATTTGCATTGTAAATATAAAAAACATGCCTAAGAGAAAAACTACCTAATAGAAAGTTCCGAAAATCCTGTAAATTAACGGCAAAAGCTGTTAAAAAGAAGCTTATAAGAAATATTCTTTTAATGATGAAATTAACTTTGTCAAGCCTTTGCCTTAAATTGCTGATAAAGCACATAACACTAAATGTTTTTTATTTAAGAAGTTTCCTTCCTTTAACAGAAGCATGAAACATACCGTGTTTCTTTAAACAGAACGTTGTTTATTCTTTGTCTTTAAATCAAAATTAGTGCATCTTGGATTCTTTTTTTTTATTTTCAGCATTTTATCTGGCCCATTTATTTTCATGAACATCCCAACTGTTTATTTAACAGAACACAAGCTAAAAAACAAAAACAAAAGAAACTTTTATCCAATGAGGTGTTGTGTGTGAGAGATTTATCCTTGTTCGAGCACGTAGATTAGCAATGGGCCGGTTTCTCTGTAAATTTATTGCGATAGAATTCGATGCCGAGTGCGCCATCTACCGGTACGTGCCGTATGTATTTAATTGGTGCGATTTTGTGCCATTATCTTGCAAAAAAAGGGAAAAAAAAGTTTCATTTCTGAACAAATTCACAGATAACATTCAAATATCAACACCAATCCGAAATCGTAAAAACTAAGCACCAAGACTTCCCGTTTGGTTTACCATTTTGGTTTAGAGTATTTTTTTCAGTTCCAAATGAAAATATTAAAAATTGCTTAGAATTCAGTCGGCATGTGCTGTCTATTTAAAGTGTGACATCTAAGTTTGCAGTTATAGGCGTATCTCATGTGTTTCATCGTCATTTGATAACGGTCCTGTCCCCAATAATTAGATCTGTAACATTCATACCTTCGTTTCTATACTAATTTTCAACCCGGAGGTTGGGTAAAACATCGAAATAATGATTTAAAAAAAAAAAAACTTTGAAGCAATTCACATCCACTCCTTATCCCTTGCTAAACGCTTCCTTATAGGGGGCCTTAGCAGTAACTCACTATATTGTTAAATTGTGGGTACTAACTCCTAGTGGGTCACCTAGAAAAATATTGGGGTGGTGAAAACTTTCGTAGAGACACCTTCCTTCATAGTGAGGTAGATTAGCTCGAAAATATTAGATTTCTGGTTATCAGCATAAAACTTGGGATGTCATTTGTGAATGTGTTTAGGTTCAAAATTCGGTCCAGACCCCATGAATTAGACTCCTAGTTTCAAAATGGCTGCCCAACTAGCTACGCATGCAAGTAAAAATGAAAATTGCTGTTTTTATTTATTTTTTGTCATTGTAATTATTATACTTAAGGGCTATAATTAGAAAAATATGACAAATAAATTAATAACAAAACCTTAATTTACATACAGGACCTTAAATGACACGCAAAATAGCGAATAGTGGGTCAGAAAAGAATAAAAATAAAATATATTTTCTGAATGGTTATGTATATATTTTGAAATTTTTTTATAATTCTGTGAAATTGCTAATCCATTTTTGCTTGTTGCAAGTAAATGGGCTTGAATTTAATAATATCAACAATAAATGTACAATAAGGTATCCACATTTTTCACATGCACTTCAGTGAGTACAAGCAAAAATATAAATGCAAGGATATTTATAAAAACATAGAAAATACTCATTTAAATATAAAAATTATTTTAATAATATGTACACAAAAATTTTCTATTATATTTCAGGTTCCCTGGAGTACTCCAATAAACACTAAATAGTTGACTGTAAAAAAGTTCCATTCACGCGATGAAAAGTTCTTCAAATTAAAGTTCTTTCAATAATAAATTGAACTACTGATTTGTTTATATGAAAATAATTTAAATGTAAATATCCAAGTGTACGTGCATATAAAATAGTACGAAAAAACATGTTTATAAACAAAGATACAAATATGTTTCAAATAGAAAAATATGAATATACTAATGTTTGATGTCAGTGACATTTTGTTGAGTTTAACATCAGTGACAACAGTATTTTTAATCTTGATGATGTTGCCTAAGCAACTGGGAGTATCACCAAGTCTGGGCAAAAAAGGGACAAGGTCTTTGTGATCTGTTTCATGCATTCTCCCAGAGAGAGAGAGAGACAATGCACAAAACAAAACACAATATTGTTAAACGCTGTCTTTAAGCAGTAAGACTTGTTTCATTTATCATCATTGTATTGTTCTTTGGGAAACAACACCAAAGAAGAAAAATATGTAAGATTCAGTCCTCCATGGGGAAATGATTTTTGAACGGACTGACTCTTATCAAAAGGGACAAAATTATAAAGGCAAAACAAGCTTTTTTTCGGGTAGTTAATTGATTATTCATGACTTAATTTAAGTTTATCTGGTGAATGAAAATATCTTAATTTAGAAATATGCACAATTTGTGTAGGCTGTTTTGTTAAAGAATTTGATTTATTAATTTCATAAGTTACTTCAGAACATTGTTTAATAATTTCATATGGGCCAGAAAAAGGAGGACTTTATTTTCTAGTATTAGGGTAATGGAATTCTTCATAAGCAATAAGATCACCTGGATTAAATTTTTTTGTCAACGAAACGTGCATCGTATCGTATTTTATTTTTGTTATGATAGTCTATTGTTCTTTGTAAAGCCAAATTACAAGCTTCGTTAACAGGTTCATAATAACTATTTTGCCCAATAGGGGAATCGTAAGGTAACTCGTAATCGTAAGGAATACCAAGCAACAAGTATGCAGGTGGATATTTGGTTATTGAATGGGGAGTTAAGTTATACTCATTAGTAACACTTTCTAATAATTTAGTCCAAGGAACTTTAGTGGAAGTGGAATTAACTTTACATTTAAGCCTAGTTACTAATGATTGATTAACACGTTCAACTTTGCCATTCGTTTGTGGGTGATGGGCTGTGGTTAAAAGATGTTTAACATTATAATTTCTTAGGAATTTTTTAAATCGAGAGGAAGTGAATGCAGCATTTCTATCAGTTAATAATTTTACATGGACTTGAATTTGGAAAATTTGTTTTAGAATATTAATGTAAGTTTCAGAGTTTTCATTTTTTGAAGGAAAAGCCCAAACATGTCTTGTTGCATGGTCAATCACAATATGAAGAATTTTTTTTTGTTGAATTGTAATAATTGAAACCTCCAACAGTGTCTACAGAAATATATTCGAAAGATGTACTAGTAGGTGGAACTTGTTGGAGCAGGGCAAATCTTTTTTGTTTTCGTTTTTTGTTAAGTTGACAAACAGAGCAATGTTTAACAAATTCAGTTATATCCGAGGTGATATTAGGCCAATATTACTGAGGAGTAATCAAATTTAACATTTTTTGGACACCATAATGATCAAATTGTTCATGAGCTTGATTTAACAATTTAAGTCTTAATGAAAATGGGACAACTATTTTGTACAAATTTTTCTTTTTAATTACTATTACATCTTTAACTTCATGGTACTTAGGTTCACAGAGATTATAATTTTTTTGTTGAGTTTTTATTTCATTTATGTGTAACAAATGTACTGAATGTTGAAGATGGTGAGAAAGAGGATGCCTAGATAACATATCGGCTTCAATGTTAGTGGAACCTTTTTGATATTTAATTTCATAGTCAAACATGCTTAAATTTAATGACCAGCGAAATAACCCACCCCTTAAGTTTTTAACATTTTTGAGCCAAACAGGAGCCGCATGATCAGTATGAAAGACAAATGTTTGGCCGTGGAGGTAATAGTAAAATTTATCTAAAGCATCAAACTATTGCAAGACATTCTAACTCCGTTATAGCATAATTTTTTTCATAGTCTCTTAAAGTTCTAGAATGATAAGCTATTGGATGTAAGAAATTAGAGGCATCAGGTTGTTCCAAAACAGCTTCAACACTTTTTTTGTGATGCATCGACAAAAACATGACAAGTTACATCAAGGTTATATAAATTTAAATCTGGTTTAGTTGTTAGGGTTTCTTTTAGTTTGTCAAATGCATCCTGACATTCATTTGTCCAGTTAAATTTTAGATCTTTTTTCAAAAGTTGATTTAAAGGGTATCTAAGTTTAGCATATTGAGGAATAAATTTATTGTAAACATTTTCAGAATCTAAGAACCTTTGATGTTCTTTAACATTAGTGGGTGGTTGCAATTTTTTTATAGTTTCAATATTAGCATTATTAGGTGAAACTTAACCTTGTTCAGTTTCATAACCCAAAAAGCTAATTTTAGTTTGGATGAAAACACATTTGGATATTTTCAATTTAATGTTTCTTTTTCACATATTTCAAAGATTGTTTCAAGATGTTTCCAATGTTCTAGTTCAGATGAAGAGTACACAATGATATCATCGAAATAATTGCAAGCAAAATCAATTTTATATTTAGTTAATATTCGAATTAATCTATTAAAACTTTCGGGAGCTACTTTAATGTCAAATGGTAATCTGCACCACTCTTACAAGTCAAAATTTGTGCAGAAAGCTAGTTTTTCAGTATCTTTGGGGTGAATGGGCACACGCCAATACACAGAAGCCAAATCCAAAGAGGAAAAAAATTTTGCTTTTGATAATTTATCTAGTAGACTATCCATGAGGGGTAAGGGTTCAGAGTCTGACTTGCATAGAGCATTTAATTTCCTGAAATCTATGCATAATCTAGTTTTTTTTTACCCTCATCACGTTTAAAAGCTAAAGTTACAGGAGATGAAAGGGACTATTACTTTCTTTAATTATATACTAGCTTCCAACAATTTCTCAATCTGACTCTTTATTTCTTGTTCCTCAACAGGAGAATTGCGATAAGGTCTCTGACTAACCGGCAAGTCAGAATTGAGCACAATTCTCTGTGGTTCAACTCTGAGTGCACCAACATCATACTTGTCCTTTGAAAAAACTGAATCAAAATTTTTAATTATATCTTTTACTTCTTTTCTTAACTCACATTTATTCTCTGTGACAGACTGAGGAAGGTTAACCTGATCTTCAGTGGTCGGAGAACAATGGTAGTTTATTTGTTTACATTCAGAAATATGTAAATAAATGTTTTGTTTGTTTTTATCATTTGAATGGTTTTTATCATTTTGACTTTTGTTTAAGTTTTTTTCATTTTGAGATATTTTTTGTTGACTGCAGTTATGTCATATTTTGCCAATTCTGGCATTCCTAGGATTATATAAGGTAAAGTCTGATCTAGAACATACATAGTCACAGTTTTATTTATGGTACCAATTTTTAATAAAAATGTACATGTTTTAGTAAGACTAATTGTACCCCGGGTTTGCTGTACAATTATACCTTGAGCATTTGTCATTTTTAAATGGTTTCTTGTCACAAAATCACGTGGGATTAAAGAGATAGTCGAATCAGTGTCTAAAACACAAGGCAACAGGTTTCTTTTGTAGTATCCGGATACTGTTGGTAGTTGTCATTGTTGATTTTCCTCCTTTGGAGGGTCAAAGTTAGGTGGAGCAGGATTGGGAGATGGTAATTGTCCTGCAGAAAATCCAAATGGGCAAGTTTGTACCCAATGATAAGCATTGGCAATGCCTTGTTTTGTGCAAAGCCAGCATGGTGAAGGTGGCAATTTGTTTTGGAAATGGGTGTTAGCATTACTAAAAGGTCTGAAAGTTTGCCTAGGGGGAGGAGTTTGGTAATTGTTATTTTGCCTGGGAGAAGAATTTGGTTGAAAGTTATTTGGCCTAAAATTTTGTCTGGGTGTAAAGTTATGGGGCCTAAAATTTCTTGGCTGCCATTGGTTACCATTAACAGAGTTTGTTTTTAAATTTTGGGTTGCAGAATGGCTAGGGTTAATTTGATTTACGTTTGATTTTTGATTTTTGATCAATTTTGTGACTGTTATGAGCCATTCTGTAGGATTGTTAGGGGAATTTATAGCAAGAAGTTGTCTTATATTAATTGGCAAGCCATCTGATAGTCCCTCAAGAATCATATCTGTGGATACATTTAACTGCCTGCCTATCTTTAGTGCTTCCTGAAAGTACAGAGTTATGTCTTCACCTTCGTTGAATGATTTCAAAGTGAAATCACTGAAATTGACTAGGTTAGGGGAGATGTATCTTTCCGTTAAGAAGGAAGTGAATTCTTCCCAAGTCTTAATTGTATCGTATGAATTTACATATTCAGGTAAGGAACTATTTTAAAAAATAGTTCCTTATATATTGTTTATATTCCTGTTATATTGTTTAATTTCCATTTATCATCTAAATTATACTCTTGACATTTATCATTAAATTATTTAAGCCAAGCATTTAGATTCATAGAGTTGTTGGGATCAAAAGGAATGATATTGATAGAATTAGTAGCCTGCATTACAATACCAGATTCATCTGGTTTATCATTTGTTTTTTCATTCATTTTAACTATTTTACCAGATCTTAAATTCATGCAGGAAAAATTTAATGTAAGTTAGGGTAAATTTTTATTTAAGGGAATTTTAAAATAAGTACATTTTAAACTATTTACTGCAATTAAATACATAGAATAATAATACTAATATTCAAAATAAATTCATGAAAATGCGAATATTAATATTCAGAAACAATTATGTATAAAGCATAAACAACACACTCAAAAAATATAATGATACTAAATAAATTCAAATTAATATGTCAATAGAATATTTTTCAAAATTTACCAAAAATATACTGATCAGTATTACCAAACCAATTTAAATATTTTTCAAAATATGTTACATAAATGAAAATCAATTTAAAATAAAATCAAACATATTAAAAACACTAAAGATCATGATCAGTTATTATTTCCCCCCCCCTACACAGCAGCTGCTTTTTTTTTCGAGGTAATTGTAGATAACATTTTAGAAGAAAATCACATCACGGTGACGCAATATGAACACTATTGCATTTTGAAGAAGATACTTTCAAAAGAAAACAAGAGATTGAACGTAGAAATCTGGTATAATTGGGCCGAACGACGGGATATATATTTTTTGCACAACATCAATTACGATCGCGCATTTCTCTTTTCACATTATTTCGCGATGATATTCCATCTAGTTGGGAAATTTTGACGAAAATTCTTGTAAAAGTTTCAATGTCGGTTTTGAAGAAGGCACAACAAAATTGATTGATCCACACATCTTGAAGCACAGTAGAGTGCTGTTACTCGAACTTTCATTAGTATTAATTTTCTGGAAAATTTTTCCTTCTTAGAATAAACTCCTGGTTATTGTCCCCAAGCGGGTGTGGCAGATGGCTGCTTTTAAAACCCATTTTACGGGGTCTCCACGAAACAGAAGTTATCCTTGTCGACTATTGAAAGATCAGGTTTTCAAGGTGAAGTAATCCATGTTGTTAAAGAAAAGACAGAAGTTGTTAAATCTTCATTTATTCCATCGTAGACAATAGTATAGGTTACTTTACAATAGTTAAAAATAATCGTATTATACGAGTATCCATGACCAGACTTAAAAAAAAGGTAACGCGCGAAGGAGCGCGACGTTGTTATTCGTTTACATGTTGGAGTCAAAAAAGGGCAGATAGGAATGCGCAGACAGTTTAAGTACCCAGAGAAGGGAATTTCCCCGGAAAAGATTCGTGACTCGAAAAGAAAGTTGTAGTGCGCTTATTACGATGAAAGTAGAAGTAATTAAAATCAGGTGCCGTTAAAAGATTATTTAAGAAAGTTAAAAAATTAAAATATCACATGTATAATATACATATGTACAACACAACTAGTACAGTTGAAGTCATCAATGAATGCAGAAAGATTCTGTTTACAAGACACAACCGTGTAATTGAAAATGTTCCACCTACATCTGCGGCATGTAGACAACATAGATAACGTGCTTCCTTACATGCTGACATCTGGCGCCAACGTCTAATGAGTAATACAATACTCATTAACCCAGAAGATTATGGATAGAAAAAAGTAGAAACTTCATTTATGCACAATATATAAAAATAAATAAATTTTATATATAAAAATAAAGTTTGTGCTTGTGGCATTTACCAAGAAGACTATCTCCCGTGTACGTCCCTATAGGGCCGCGGTATCCTGGTGATAAGGTCTCGAAATAGGGGCCGGAGGGTTCCAGGTGCGAAACCTGATTCCACCGAAGAACGACGTGTAAGAGGGTCTGGTCCCTCCCTCAAACCCCTCTGAGCGCGCTCAACTTCAATGAAATACTTTCCTTTCGTCTCTCCGATCGTGGGCAATTTATAAAGAAAATGTGGAGGGAAGAACAAAAAATTCATACACTCAAAAACAACTCCGAAAATCAGATAGAAATTAGTCATTTCTTTTCCAATGTCAAGTGAAAAATGAATTTCGGACTCTACCAGGTTTGGTTATTACAGAGTTCATTTGTGCCTTTCAGGTACTGATTCGAACTCTGACAAAAAAAATTGTTAATATGGTCGCGGCCATCAGTGAATGAAACTTTCAGCTCAATGACTTTAGAAAAAATAGACAATATTATTGCCTTTCCTCAACAACTACAAACGAAACAATTATACATATATATGTACAATTAAAAACATTGAAAAAGTGACATCAGAAAGACCCAAGCAGACACAAATTTTATCTTTTTTTCTGAAAACAAAAAAAAAGAAAGAAAAATAAATATACAAAGAGAAAATTTCGGATAAAGTACTTTTTTGCTTTGGATAATTTTTAAAATTAGATTTATCAGAAATGACGAATTAGGTCGTATTTAAATATTTTATGCTCCCACTCCCAAACATAATAACTTTTTATAGCGGCTGTGGGGTTCCTGGAGCCCACAGTTCTCACGACCAGACCCCCCACGAACTCGCCGAAAGCGAGAAGTGAAAGGAAGCCGCGATGTCGTAAAAACGACCCTGCATTACATAACCCGGAGGGGTTTGAAGGGACCGTGCCGAGTGACCGTTGAAAAGATCACCCAGGTTGACCGTCAAAGGGAACTCATTACGTTGTGGCTCTTTCCAATGATGAAACGGGAAGGGGAGAGCATGTTTGTGATTGGTTAAATTGTTCGTCACCCGGACAAATCATGGAGACTTAACATTTCGGCCATGCCTCAGAGGGCATGGTCAAAGGGGTTTTTAAGTTGGAGTTTGAAAGACGGAGACTCGAGAAGAGGAGATTGAGATGAGATTGAATTCGGAGTCTGATTCTGATTCGAATCTCGATTCTCGTGAGCGGTGATTTTGAGGTCAGATCTCAGCTCGAGATTCTGTACTTGTTCGGTCGCCTAGTCCCGTGGAAACCGATAGCCAACCCTTGGCTGAATAAGCTCTTAGAGAGCTGGAAAGTAACTTAGAATTCTTCGGAATTATTCTCGAAAGTGAGCGCGCAATACCTCACTGCAAATTATCAATCTTGATAAGCCACATAACTTTTGGAAGTTGTACCAACGTTTGAGCGGTAGAATCCCTCAAATTCCTATTTCCGGCCATCGGGCTTTGAACTCGCCTTGAGTTGAACTTTACTGAACTTTATCAGTTTTCTTACGAGTAGACTCACAGTTAAACTGCGATTGATTCCAGTTTTGAAAATTTTACTTGACTCTCGCTATCTCATCCTGAGTTATGCAGATTTTATGAATGATATTAGTTTTGTACATCTTTTGTAAAAAGTTCATTAATCCAGAAGTCTTAATTAAAATTAATATCCTTTATTTTGCTGTGTCTTGTGATATCTAATCATACCCCAGTATCAATGGGCTAAGACCTTACAACATGCAGATAGAAAGAATTAAAACCATACATTGAGCTTAAAAAATATGTTTCCAAATATAATTATTACCTTAGAGGTCTTCGTATACATATGTCACAGAAAAATTGATGAAATAAAAAAGAAAGTAAAATCCATTAGGACATTACCTTGGCTTTCAATAATGGAAGTGAAAAATGGAATTAAATATTATTTGCTTAAACACTTGTGTGAATCAGATTGCAACAATGAAAAGTATTGTTTTAAATTATGCCAAAAAATATTTTTACAAATTTATTAAAATTAGAGAATTTATTCATTGATATCATTAAACAGACGAGTTTTTAAATTTTCAGATGGTGGCTAGTACTGATCAAAAATACTGTTTTAAACTTGCGCAACAAACGTAGAGCATTCTGATTTGTTAGCTATGCTTGTAAAGTGAGATGAATTGGTAAAATCGGTCCAGTTGTTGAGACTGGGAACACAGTCGAGGTTTCCCCTCCAGAGAATGTATAATGAAGTAGTGTTTTTGCGATTTTTCTCGAAAATGAAAAATTTAGATGGGGAAGCGACCATTGACGATGTATCTAGGGTCGTGAGATTTCATATAAAATAAAAATTGGCGAAGTCGATCCAGTCGTTGGGAGGACTCTCTCAAGAGTTTTTCCCATTGAAAATGTGTAGTGAAATTGTGTTTTTCCGATGTCGCTTGAAAATGGAGGGTGGCAAGGGATAGGTAATCTTCGATGACACTTCTAGGGGTCATAAGCTTTGATATGAAATAAAAAATTGTCAAAATCGGTATATTGGTTAGGGCTGGGGATTTGTCCTCTTGTTTTTCAAATTATTTTAAATGTATAGACTAGCCGCATTCGGCGACCGACTCTTCGCCCGTAGTATTAATAGCTAGTAACTTGCAACTTGGTGAAATAAAGTGGTGAATTGGCGGTTGTGGAGGCTGAGGGACTCTGACAAAGTTTTATTTTGCAATATATTTCGAAAATAGAAGGTGGTGGGTGGCATGAGAACATTGATGGCATATGTAAATATAAGTTTCCGTAAGAAATAAAAATTATCGACATCGGTCAAGTGGTTGGTACTGGGTTACTGGTCCACTGGTTTTGTCAATTTATTTTAAACTAGCCGCCTTCGGCGACCAGTTTGTTTGCCGAGAATATGATTTCAATTGAATCTTGCATCATTTTATTTTATATTCATGGTTCTCTTAACAACGTAATTTTAAACTTCAGATTGTGCTAGATATTTAACCTATGTTCTATTAGTGATCTTGGACCTCTTCTGTTCGTTGTCTACATAAATGTTCTTAATGGACGCAAATAACTGACCATGTCATGTAACCTCTAATTCCATGTTGTCGGTACTATCTTCACTTTCTTATTCCTCTTGTAAAATATGCATTTGATTTCAACATTAAAATGACGCAGCACATTTTATGACTAGCGGCATGATAGCTGGATTAAAACTACTAAAAAAAAGAATGAAAAGATAGCAACCATAATCATTCAGGTTAATTGATATATTTTTTAATATACGTAATATCTCAGAGAGCTTTGTTTGCAGATTCCACAAAAGTTTTCATGAAATAAAATATGAAAGCAAAATGTATTAGGATATTACTTCATCTTTCAACAATGAAAGATAAACAATTAAATATTTCTTTAAACAATGAAAACGGTTTGAATTGCGTTGCAACAATGAAAAGTATTGTTGTAAATTATGCCAAAAACGTTTTTAAAAATTTATTAAATTTAGAGGAAAACTTGTACGGTAATTTAATTGATATCATTGAAAATGTAATTTTTTGAACTTTCAGATGGCGTAAAAATGATTTTCGTGCTGTAATATTTTAGGAAGTTATTAATGGGAAACGCCAAAATTTCGCTTAATTTTTAATTAATTAAAATTTCAAAAAAGGGCTCCGAGGTGCACATTCCCACCCTCCAAAGTAGGCTTGTGCCAAATTTCGTAGCTCTAGGTTCAGCGGTCTGCCCTGTAGAGAACCAATACACACACAAACACACACATTCTCCTTTATTATTATTAGAGATATGCAGATATGCATTCATAGGTTTAAAATTTTTTAATAATTTTCACTTGTTTCGGCTATTATTTTATTTTGTTATGAGATTTAGATAAGAATCTGCAAATTTTTTCAATATCAGTGCGGTACATTTCATTTCCCAATAGATTTATGTTCATAATTTTTCATTTTCTATTATTTCTTATCGTTCAGTCAGACAATTCCTACTGCACCGACATTATACAAATAGCTAATTCTTCCAAATAATTAATTATTATAATCAAATTCGCTAATTAATACTTAATTACCTTTAATCTCTACTAATAATAAAGGAGAAAGTCTGTTGGCGGTCTACAGAACAGACCGTTGAACTTATAGCTACCAAATTTTGTACAGGTATATTTTGGAGGGTAGGCACCTCGGAGCCATTTTTTTTCAATTTCTTATTCAAATTTTAATTATTTAAAAATTAAGCAAATTTTGAACGTTTTTGGTCACATTTTCGGGAATAACTTCCGAAAGAACTATTGCACGAAAATGATTTTTATACCACTTTAAAGTGCAAACAATTATCTTTCCAGTGATATTAGTATGACTACTGTGTGATAATTACTTTCAATTTTACAAAGTTTTAAATTGTCATTAACTGCTGTCAAGGGCGCTCAAGGAGACCGTTTCTCTTTTCGACAGGGAGGAAGGGCGGGGGGGGGGGGGGCGAAGGAGCACGCCTCTAAGCGGTCATTTGTCAACACTGAAAGGGCAGCCATTATTGGTCATTTGCGGTTAGAAGGAAAGGATTTAAAAAGCTCATCTCGCAATCATTATAAAATAGTGGTTGAAGCAACAGGAATGATTTTTTGAATTAAGTATAAAGTCTTTTAATGATAAAGATAAAGGTGATATTTTAAATTCATTACAATTGATTAATTTTCGTCCAAATTTTTTTGTACACTTTTTGCTTAATGCGGAAAAAATTATTCAATTATATTACTTTCAAAATGTATTACACAAAATAACCGACTAAAATGTTGACATAAAATACAGAATCAATACTTTTTACAGGTCATCAGTAATGCAGTTTGTAATACGATTAAGAGAGCTGTTGTGTTTATAAGGAATAAGAAAGTAAAGTCGGATATGAAAAGAACGCGGGTTTTAAATGTCTATCGCAATTTGAAGTTAAAAATTACTTTGTTAAGGGAACCAGGGATATAAAATTACGCATCAGAGATTCATTTGAAATTGTATTCCCGTCGAACAAGGTGGTCGCCGAAGGCGGCTAGTTAAATTTAAAATTAATTATTATCTGTTATTTTGAAGTTACCTAATTTAAAAAACTTTGCTTGTCCCCTCCCCCGTCGGAAAATTTCTGGCCCCGCCTCTGGTTGTCTAATATAAACTCAGTTGTAAATTTCGAGGCCCATTCTCAAAAACTTTTATACAATTTCAAAACGGAACGTTAATCTTACATTTAAATTAACTAATCAATCCTTTCTTTCTGATTATTCTGTTCTGTGGTTATACATTGATAAAAGTTTCTGATGAACTGCTCATTTAAAAAATCGGTAGTTGTTGACTTTTAGTGACATACGAGACTATGCATGCTTGATGAAACATGTAGGTCAAAGATGGTATCTATAAAACAGCCTGCCTTTAACCGGATGGTTGTTTGTTATCGATGTCATCGGTTATCGAATGGCATAACCATGAAAAGAAACATAACACCATAGGGCATAAAACTTCTAATGTCATTTTTTAAGAAGAACTATTATAAGTTTGCTTAAGCCATTAAACCATTACTAAAACCATTATAAGTTACCATATTTGTATACGATGTAGAACCATTATAAGTTCAATTTTCTATCTCTTAATTTATCTGAAATGAGTGACAGTGGTACATTTTACTAAGAAAAATGGTAAGAGCTAAGTTTTTTAACAAGCGATTTAAAGCTAAACACTTCGAAAGACAGGATTAACATGACTTCTTGACCACTAAGAATATTTAAGGGTGGCCTTTTATACAAGTTTATGTCCCAGAAACAGCTTAGGAAAGAGAAATAATAACTTTATCTTAAATTTCAAATGTGTGAATATAATTTGAAAATTTCCATGGATTGGCGTGGTTATGTTTTTTTGCCAAAGAATTTCATATTAACCGTAACCATACTCATAAAAAATACGTGATAATCAAACTTTCTTATTTACCGTGTCCGTTTTAATCCACCAAAAATAAGTGAATTGGATACCTTTCGTTATCTTTCAAATGCACTCTTAAGAATTTTTATATTTTATACACGTTTTATTTGCTAGTCTCTTTTCAAAATCTTTTTGATGAAGTCTGTTACTAAGGCGATTACATTCTTTTCCATTTGTTGAGAACACGGCAAACAAGAGGATTTTCTGGTTTAAAACGATGATAAAAATATCCCACACAACGTAAGCGCCCTAATGAGATTGAAGAACGCAAAAAAAGAAAAAAAAAATCGATGCTGGGAGGGAGTGGAGGATTTTAAACCAATACGCATCTTATCGAAAACTTCGACTAGCGTATGCTATGCCTGCATTCGATCGTAGGTTGCGTAGCAAAAACTCCAGAACTGATGAACCCAGAAAGAAATATAGGAGCTGAAACATCGAGATAATTTCTTTCAAATCGTTAAAATTGTTAGGATACTTAAAAATTACTTCGAATTCTACAGATGATTTCAAAAGGACTCAATAATCATAAACAAAGTAGTTAATTTTGTTTTGAAGATATTTATTGAAGAAATCTTACTATTGGAAATGCTTCTATTGTAAATCGGAAATTTGTTACAATTTCATCTGCTATTGGAAAGCTGTTGTGTCGATAAATAAGTTCCTGAAACAATAAAAGTGTAGCTTGTTAAGATTTCGCTGATTGAATGGCTACCTGAAGCAGGTTTCTAACACTTGACTAGGAAGGATGAAAAATGTTCATGTTCCACTCCAATTGCAGCTTTCAGTTCATATCTTTTAACTATGCTTTACAGTTACATGAGGAAGTCTGTTGCCTGCGGACAAAGTAACCTTCGAAAGACACAACGTTTGTGAATATCACTTACACTAAGGAAAAAACTTCAAAGTTTTATTTATAACATTCGGTCTTCCTAGAGCTCTTTTCCCCATGTGTTTGAAATCCCTCTGCTTTCATTCTTCTTGCCTTCCGTTATTTTAACCCTGTCCCTCACATCATTTTGACTTGTTTTGAAAATGGCAGCTACTCATATACAGTATGCTGTCTGCAAAGAAAAACTTTTAATTATAGACTATTACCACCATTAACTGTGTCATTCATTAATCATATCGCATCACGAATGATGTTTTCATTCTTCTGAAATCGAATTTTAAATTTCGATTTATATTCCTGTCGAGTTTCCGATATTATTATTAATGCACTCTATCTTATATTCAAATATATTAATACAAATGATGCTAAACGGTTGAATGTAAAGCTTTCAAGTGGGTCTATGAGTGTTAAAAACCATATTTTCCACACACTCACGATTATATATTTTTGCTACTAGATATCCTCGTTGTTAAAAATTTTGGTCACAGAACGGTTTTTATGCTGCCAAATCCTTCCATTTTATTCTGTCATAATGTTTTATGACATGCAATAAGACACAGTGTCATTCAATGTTTCCCTCTGTTCGACTTGCATATTAATTCATTCTGCAACAAGATGCTGAAAATGACAAAAGACGTGAGATTTTCACTGCCGAAAGCTAAGGTATTATTTTACCTCTATTATTGCTTGGACCACGAAGAATAACAGTGGCAAATATACGATCATAGGGGAAATGGAGTATTTAGCATTTTTTTGAAATCTGGAATGAAGTTTATTTTTCTGGTCTGAGAAAAATCAATATTTTAAAGTCTTTAATAAAAATGAAACTAATTCACTTTCAATTTAATGAACTAATTTTTATTATCCAAACATCTTAATTGATCTTCCACAGTAGAAAAGGATTAAGAATTCATGTTCATTAAGTCTAAAAGTGTATTCTATATTTCTTACAAAATATCCCTATATATATATTCCTCTGGCTAATTTAGTGACCATAGCTCTGCAATATGATATGTATTAAAACCTGAAAAAATAGTTTAATTTTTTTAATAATTAATAATTTTTAGTTAATAATTTTTTTAAACCTGTATACAGGGTGTCCACACTTATCGTGATCCTATAGCTAATTTCTAAATCATTAGAGGTAGACATATAATTCAAGTTGGAAAAATGCTTTAAATGAAGGAAAGAATTATAATACATGTTTTTTGAGTGAATAAATATATTTTTGTACAAGTTATGAAATCTAACTTTTAATACAGTCCCCGGTCCTATTAATCATATTTAGTAAAATATTTTTGACACCCGAACATTTTAAACAAAAAAAAAGTCCCACTCTTCTGCGACTAAAACTGACTGAGTTATGGACCTTTGAATATCGCTGACTTGGACCACTTTACACCATTTCAATAGCCGTCTTGAAGACGATCCACGAGTCAATTCGCAGCACTTGCTCGACGAGGCCGCTGATTGGTTAAAAATCATGAAATTCAAAGCTGCATAACTCGCTCAATTTCAGTCGCAGAAGAGTGAGAATTTTTTTGTTTAAAATGTTCTAGTGTCAAAAATATTTTACTAAATATGACTAATATGACCGGCGGACCGTATAGAAAGTTAGAATTCGTAACTTTTTCAGAAATATATTTAGTGACTCAAAAAACATAAAATATAATTCTTCCCTTTATTTCAAGCATTTTTTCCAATTGGAACTTTGTCTATATCTATCTGTTTAGAAATTAGTTATTGGGCCACGATAAGTGTGGACACCCTGTATATAGGAAGCAACTGACATCAGAAAAGTTTGCTTTTGATTCAGTAGCAATAGTAGTATAAAAATCGTAAGTATGCAAATTGAATTTATATGAGGCTGATATCAAGCTATCCATCGTCTCATTATTAATGTATGTGTATCTCAAACGCAGAACATTTAGCACGCTTTAAATTTTATTTGTCGTCTGAATGCAGCGGAGACTTCTGAATTTACGAGTAAGATGCAGTCATTTCCAGGAGAACAGAATGATTCGATAGACTCGTAAAATAATAGAATATCTGCTTGCGATGTTTTAAATGCAATATAAGAAAGTGTTTTAAATGTCTTTTATATATTATATGATTGAATTTTATTGACAATCTTATTATTTTTAGAAGTAATTGTTTTTCATTTTGCTGCTCCATACACTGAAACCACACATAGTTCTTGGAAATGACTTCCTCTTGCCAATAAAATAAGTTACGAGCTTTCCAACTACTGTTCCAAACGTATTCTATTGTACTTTCCATTGTTGTAAAGAAAATTCTGTTCTACACAACGCAGATAAATTTATGAATAAGGAGGAAAAATGCACGATGCTACATAACACCGATACGCCGTACCATCTGCATTATTGCTGGCACTTGCACAATTCACCAGGTTGATGTTCCACCGGCGCAGACTTCATGACGACATCATATATTTTTTTTATTTGTTTGTATATTTCTCCTAACTTTACAAGTACACAGTCAGTTTACGCGACATGTAGTGACGTAGCTTTCAGTAATAGTTATATCAATATTTATAAAGCTGGAAACTGTGCATTTGTAAATAAGATACCACTCATTTACTTTAAAGATTTGATGAAACAACACCTCGGTAGTCCCTGGTGGTTTCTCAATGAAACCGAATATACGTCGTATCTTGTTTTTCATGATCTTCATTTCGCAGACAAAGGCTTGGCTTGTGCATATGTATACGAGGGAACGCCGAATGGGTACTGTGATTTTTTTATAGTTTCATTTCTCACCATTTCGAATGTTTTAAGCGTATGTAAATATACAAGAACAAAACGTAATTTCGTTGGATTGTTTCAGAATGGGGCTTTTTGAATTTCCGGGTGAAATTAAATTAAAAGCTGTCAATTTAGGTTTATCTAACCCCTGTTTGCACGGATTTTCGAATTCGGTTTTATAAGGAAACTAGTCACCTACGACGGCCAGCTGGTTAGCCAATCTTGTATTAATAGTAATAAGGCAATTAAGGCTGACATTTTAAACATTTCAATTTTTATAAGCTGAAAGCAATAATTGCAATAAGGACAAAGAAATGAATTTAAAAACACAAACAGTGAATAGGTTAATTAGTATAACTGAATTTAAATACTTTATACACAAAACGAATATGTACTGGATGTTTTTGGATGCAATGAACTTTGAGTTAATCCCTTATATTTAACTGTTAAAAATTATAAATAAAAAAATGATTCTTTAAAAATGGAAAAGATTTTAATAAGTAATGAAAAATTTGAAGTACAATAATTAAATTTCTGAGATAAAAATAATTTACATATTAAGACTTAAAATAACTGAAGTGTTTTCTGTAAAAACAAGAGAATTGACTACATTTTATGAAACGCAAAATTAAATCCATGATAACCATTTAAATCTAGTCAATAAAAACAACCATTTATAAATTAAAAAAAATATTAAATTGAAATGCTTGGAAAAAAATCTTGTATAATAATTCTATGCATAACAAAACAACAAACACACGCTATGAAATTGAATATCGGCAAACTATAAAAACACAAATCGGCAAAAATAGCTAATAATAGCAAATAGTAAAAAATGAACTAAAACAGGCATACGTTTGGATAATAGTTATTCTCTATCCGGAGCACAGTAAAATGTAAAAACACACATCACCATTCAACAGTGTACCGCCAAGATTAATAATTAAGTGTAAGCATTTTCGAGTGGATAGAAAAATTTTGTAAAAAATTTGAGAAACATTTCTAAAATAAAATAAGCAAAAGTTAAATGAGAATATTGGAAGAATTTAAATCTAATGTTTCCTTATAGGTATGCAAAGACGAGGAAGAGAAGCTGACGAATTATTTGTTTACTCTGATGAAGGCAAAACTCAAGCGAGATTCGAACCTTGGGTGAACGGGTGGGAGAAACATGTCTAACCGCCTGCGCTATCCAGTCCGTTGGAGGGAACGTTCGAAGCAATTGTCATGGAGTGTAGGGAAAAAATGGGAGGGGGGTCAAAGAATGCTGAAAAGAGAGGAATTATTTATATAAATTTGATCTGGTGCGCTTACGATTTACATGAAGTGATTTTTAATATTAGGGAGATTTTCAAAGAATTGTTTTGGCTAATTTTAGAATAAACTCTTTAAGGCTAGGTAGCTTAAGCTTATTTCTCAGATCAGCGTTAAAAATGTGTAACGCTTCACCATTTTGCGTGTCGTTCTTGCTCAGGGGCCATGCTACTCTTCTCTGTATCGTTCCAATTTTAGTATATGTATTGCCGAAGCGATTACATCAATAATAATTTTGCTTTGAAGATGCACTCGGCCTTGATGTTTACAGCTACTACACCCCGCCTCCCCTACATCAATTTCTACTCTCGCAACCAGCGACCTTAAAATTATGATGACTTTAAAAATTTATAAAAAATAGATAAGATTTTGTACAATAATAAATTTGGTATCGTTGGAAAGATAATTTTTTGCTATTTAAAATGACAAAATTTTTTGTCAATCAATTCATTCAGAAGCTATTGGCAAAAAACGACGAAATTTGGTTAAATAAATGAATAATAAAAAAAAACCCGGCTCCGAAGTGCACATCTTCAGCATCCAAACTATATCTGTACTAAATTTGGTAGCTCTACGGTCTCTTCTGTAACCGCCAACAGACACACAGACATTCATCTTTATTAGTGTTAGAGATTAAAATAATGCAAAAGTTTAAGTCGCGGTAATATTACGAGATTGCCATGAATCCAGGCATTTTGAAAAATATTTGTCGTGTCTACTAACACTTTAAGAACTGCTACAGTAACAATGCTATGTGTTCACACTTACAACAGATATAATAAAATAATACTTTATCCATATTTACGGTTGTTAGCCTGCAGGTTAAAACTACGCTTTACGTACATTTATGGGACCGATTGTAGTGATATATACTGAAATGAAATTTTTGAGAAAGTTTGATGATAATAATTAAATGAATAATAATTTATATAAAAGAAACATTTTCATATTTCTGTTTTTAAGTATATATAAGTTTGATATTTTGCGCATTTTGTTTCATTCAGCACATTTTATAAATAGCTTTTTCTTGTGATATATGGGTCGTTTTCCAAAAGTTTGGGAAAACACTGTCCGTGCTCTTCTAGGTCTTGTAACTATTTTAAGATTTAATAAAACTGAAAATGCATTGGCACTCTTATTTATATAACTATTTTCAACATGGTGTTTCAAAAATTTAACTTCCTCAAGGATCTTAACATTAATAAAAAAAAATAAAGAAGAGCAGGAAAATGAGATTTTTTGCTGTCTATACTCCATTTTTTCAACAACAACATATATTTTTTAAAGTAATTTAAATTATTTATATAAATAAATTAGGTTTACATATTCTGCAACATATTATCTAACAAAAAATTGAATTTAAAAAACAAAAACCTTATTTGCATATATAAATATTCTGCTTTATATGTCTGTCCTTGAGCTGCATCATGAGTGTTACTTTTTTTGTTTTGTTTATTCACAGTAGGTAGTGCCACTATATATAAGTTATTTTTGTTTATATTTTATTACTTCAACCTTGTAGAACACTTTGCATTTAACTTTGAAGAAGTTTAAAGAATATTATAAGAAATATTGCCAATCCATGTCCATACAATAGTGAGTATTTTTATTCAGCATCATGAGTGTTACTCCATTTTTTACAGAAAATTATCAGATAAAATAATGTTATTTTTAATGTGTGACTGATTCAGAAATTACTTTTTTACCAAGCCTAACAGGGTACATTTATAATGAATATTTCTATTAAAAAAACAATTAACTATAGTTTTGTCATGAGTGTTACTTATCATGAGTGTTACCTTTTAGAAGTAACATTCATGATGAAATTGTGTTTGATGTCCATGGAATTGAAATATATTCTAAAAACAAAAGTAGCAAATCATGTTTTTTAAAAATTTAAATATATAGTTGTTAAAATGTACATCTGAATTTCGTATGGAGGACATGGTCATTCTTTGAATCTGGCCATGGAAAAGATGGCATTGGGGCAACATTAAAAAGATGTGCAGATCAAACTGTTGCACATGGTACCGATATACCTGATGCTGAAAAATTGTTTTATGTGTTATGAGATCAAGGTATGAAGATAAAACTATTCTTTGTACCTGAAGAGAAGGTTTGTGATTATTTTTAGAATGTGCACTCAATTTCAAAACAGTTCAAGGTACACATTCTGTTCATCAAGTTGTATCAATAAAACCTGAGGAATTTCTTTACTGTGATGTTTCTGTAAAAAAATAAAATTTGCACATGTTTCACACCATTGACAAATGTTGTTCAGAAAGAAACTAAATCAAAAGAGAGCAAGCAAAAGAGATCTAAGAAAAAAATCTACAGCAGTGAATCTGATGACACTTCAACGTCTTCTTTTGATTTCAGTAACCATCCAGGACCTAGTGGCTGTGATGCTAAAGATAAGCTTCAAGTTCGACCTGGTGTTTATGTACTTGTGAATGTTTTTGGAGATTACTGAAGCAAAAGTAATTATTGACATGTTGGAGTTTGTCACCAATATGATGCTGAAGATGGGGGAGCTAAAGGTAGCTTATTTTAGAGCAACAGATGAAAACTGCCAGCTGTTTCGATTTATGGAGGAAGACATTCCATATGTAGATTTACATCAAATAATTAGTGTTTTGCCTAATCCCGATATTGTAATGAAAGGGAACAGAGTATTTTACCATTTCCCTTAGTCAATTGAGGTATTTGAAAAAGCATAGTGTATGCTATATTTTCTTACCCATCACCTTGTCAAGAGTGTTACTATTAGTCATGAGTGTTAGTGAAAAAACTTTAAAATTCAACGAAATAATTTTAAATCTATTATAACTTCCCTAGAATTTTAAAAATACTTTTATAAATAAAACATTATCACTAACTATAATCTCCAGAAGTGATTTTCACAAATAATTTATAATGACAATTGAGAGTGAAAACATTTATAAAGTAAAACTCATGACACTGAATATTTAGAATTTTTATTAAAAGTTAGTAAAATCCCCTTTTTCGTTTTCTAAAATTTTCAAAGGACATATTTACTAGTAAAATGTACAATTTTTGGAATAATAAACAGTTTTGTGATTTCAGAAATGTAGTGATGTTGTCCAGTAACACTCATGATACCAAAGCTCAAATATTCACTTTTCAGGCTAAATATCTCTGGTTTTAAGAAACTTTAAGCTCAAATATAATTTGTATCCTAAAAAAGGAACTATCTTAAAGCCTCTAGCCTAAAAAAATTGAACTTTTGATCATTTTTAATTTTTAAAATTTTACATTGCTGTTTTCCCAAACTTTTGGAAAACGACCTATATATCTTTCGTATTCTTTTATAAACCAAACTTCGCCAGCTGCATATAGTTTACACACAGCTCTAAATGCATTAAAGAAGTGTCTTCCCCCCATTCGAAAGAAACGATATTGAACAAATATTGAAGTTTGTCAGCAGTGTATAGTCATTTTAATTATACAGATATGAGACTGTAATAAAATTTGCAAGAGAGTCATACAGTCATCAAATTTAAAATGCAGTAACATCTCGCTATATCCATGAACCTATAATTATGAACATGAGACGCATGTTTCTACCAGACGTGAAAAAAATTCAGAAATAATTGTTATTGGTTGCGAATTTTTTTCTTCTTCCTCTTTGAAATTTCAAAAAAAAATTAGGATTGGTGGTGTTTCTTGTTATCCGCTTAACTTAAAAATCCGAGAATACTCGTGCATCGAATTATCGCATTTTCCGTCTTAAAACTAAAATTTAATCAATAATTAGTTTTATAATTTTACACAAAAATTACGTAGAATCTATAAAAAACCAAGTATTATATGCCTTCTGAGATTAATGAAAACGACAGCCCCTTTCCAAAACAGAAGGATCATCTTGTAAAAGATAGCAAAGAAGTTATTCAGTTAAGCGGTTAATGAATGAAGCTAGGTATTTCTTTAACCTTGTTGATGGGCTTCCTTCAATCTATATGATTTCAGAAAATGCTTTGGAGTTTCTTCATATGGTTTGCATGCTGACATAGCACTAATTTAAGACTGGATAATAACTATGAGTGGAAATATATGTGATCTTGTATATGATATGCCTTGCGTGCGAGAGTTGATCTTTCAAGCATTTTGTTTCAGACTGTTTGAGTATAAATTCATTATTCAATAATTACGAGAAACAAAACTTCCTGACCTCACTTCTGGGAAGAGAATTATTTGACTTTCAATAGGAAACTAAGCCTTTTAAAATTTAAAATGAAATGTTAGTGAGTTAAATTAGTTTTAAAGAAAATTTGTGTCATTAAAAACCCGATTTCTTTCGCCCAACGTACATCTTGTTCCTAATCCGTCTGGATTATTATTAGATTCGAAGAAAATACGTGAAGGAATTTGCATATTTAGTTAGCGAATTGAGACGGTGCGATAATATCAGAACTGTAGCAATTATATAACGCGGCCCAGTCGTCGAATCATAAACAAGGCAATTATCGTTATGCGTAAATTTGATCAAATGTCATACATAAACATGACAGTTTGGTTGAAAACATAAATGTTTTGATAAAAACGGAATTTAAAATTAACAGGGATAATAAAAATAATACCCGTAATATCGTTTCCCTTAAAAAGCTTAATTTATTATCATATTTTCATTAACTTCTTTTTGGAATCTAAAAAAAAGTTAAATTTGCATCTTGGCATTTAAATTCAAATATTGAAATAATCCTTGAATATGACCTACACTCAAATGCCTCATATTAAAGAGGATTTTTCACACTACTCGTGCTATTTCTCCGTCTAATATGCTACTCCATTCTTATTTCATTGACAAGTCTATCTCTGTAGCGAAGGATTAGTAGTTCTCTTAGATACCTAATGAGGTATTAAAATTCAATTCTGGGAGTCCTGGATACTTGTGACGTGTCAACGTTGTCACATGTATTTAAGGGGCTTTGATACAGCAGAGGAAAATAGTTTTCTTTCCCTATTTATAAAACCAGGTTTACAATTGTGATTGTTCGAGTTGTAAGATTTGGTCTCTCTTTGGGATTACACCAGTCATCTTTATTTTTCTGAACATATGTTTTTTTTTATTTGTACCTGCTTTGATGCAAGCATATCGTTGCAGTCTACAATTTTTCTTGTGGCATTGCGGTATATCAATTTCTCTTTGTGTTAATACATTTCTCTAAACACTATAATAATAGGTAAACATTTATCTGTTCGATTCCATATCCATTATTCCCAGTGCGTTTGTTTAAAAACAGTATCCGAAAATAGTCAAAATAATCCTTGAGGAGCCTATGATAAGTAAGCTCTGTTCTCTCTCATCATTCGAAATGGCACTGAAAATGTAAACTATTGATAGTGACCATGCATTCCTTTAGTCTTGTCAAGCCTCAGAAATGTTAATTCTGTCAGTCTTCAATTTCAAAACTTGATGTAAAAAGCTTTATTTTTGCTGGTTGCTGTCTGACGAACATTCCTAATCATGACATGGAGCTTCATTTCGGGTGATGTTGTTGTTACTTATGACGACTAATTGATTTAATAACTACAACAACGAATTTAGAAAGAGATCGAATAAAGATAAACACACAGGGATTAAGAAGACATTCTAAAATTGCACAGTCGCCGAAATAGATGTCTCATCCTTTTTAATGAGCCAACTGACGTCGGAAGTCGGGCTTTTGATTCGCATAGAACATTTAAGTCTTATCCGGGAATCGAACAAGTATCTCCCTGGCCTAGTAACGCCGGGCGAAAATCACCTTATCAGATCAGCAACTCATTTCGGATGTTTGCGTAACGTATGAAGAAATGGTTAATGTAAGGAAATATTTTAGCCTTTATATTACAGGTAGATAAACTCTCAAATTAGTCTTTTGAAACGATTCTTGCTGAGAAACAGTAAAATGCTTTTCTCCATTACAAATCATTGGAAGATCTGTGGTCACTTCCAAATACACATGGTAACCTAGTCTTATCTTCCCTCACAAACCTATCTGTCACATGTAGAATAATACAATAGAACATGGAAGTAAAATTCTCAGCAGGGTAATTACAGAATAGATAGATTAGTTCCGCAGCGAGGTATCCTAATGGTTAAATGATATAGCATCAAAGGAAATATTCTACTGGTGCGTTATATGTACCGCCCGTTAGGAAAAGGTTAGCTGTGGATAATGAGCGCAGCTAACTAAAAAATGCTGCGTTGTAGAACGTGATTGCAATATTGAATTCTTCCATCCATTATAAAATATGTATTTCTCTCAAAATCATACTTTTATCTACATGTTTGTCATGATTACGCTCCATTTGATGTGTCACATTGCCACGATGCCAAATCAGTCAGCCATCAAAATCTAGATGCGTCACTGAAAAGCATATTTGCTAATCTCTCTAAACCTGTAGATGATAACTAGAACAAATGAAGTAATGCGTGGTTTCACTTTGACCCATCGTTCTTTTAATTTATCCGGAGATTTCTCAATACCTGATGAACCGTTCTTCCTTCCATTTTTCCACTGAGTGATCAACTGTGAATATTGCGGTGAAATCAAAAGAGAGGACAAATTTATCTCCAACAAATATCATAAATCAGCGACGGGTTTGGTTTTGAGGGTGTTAGAATATTAATTAAAAATATGATTATAATAAGCTCAGAATGAAAAAAAAATCAAAGGGTTTATCTTTACTCTAAAATTTCGAAATCAATAGCAGTAAAAGAATATATTAATTGAATAAATCATTTTAAAATTGTTTTCTTCGATTATAGAGAAAGTGCATTTACCTGTTCCAAAATTTCCAGTAGTCTTGGCATGGTGCCAATTGCTGTTTCGTCCTCAGTCTATCCGGAATGGGAGAGAAGTCGGAAAGGGAGGGATAAAGGATATATAGTGGAGACACTCCCCCACCCCACAAACACTTAATTTTAATTTCCATTTTTTAATTTTCGAAATCCATCAGGCTTTACTTTTAAGCAAACGACTGCTTTAGGCGTCCTAATAATAACTCCATTTGAACCTTGATTATCTTTCCAGGTTTCACAATTATTATTCATTACAAAGTTGCTCGATTATTTTTATTTCAGGTGTGATTATTATTTGTGAGAATGCTTTTGTGGAGCACTCTTTATTCTTGGATAATCAGTTACGTGTCGAAAAGTTCTTGTCATTTTACGATTCTCTTGAAGCTAGATGTTGAGATTTTTCTTCCGTTTTTTGTATGCAAGTGTATGTTTAAAGAGGGCACAGGCCTCTTTTCGGACTGAGATTTTTCATCTGAAATGTTAAAAGGACCTCTTACAATAACTGCAGCAGTAAATTTTTTAAAACTCTGTTAAAGAGGAAATGTTTTAAAAATTAGTCAAGAATACTCATGATTTGTTGAAGGATTCCATTTTCAAAGCTGTTTGGTCGCCACTTAATTGTATTGTCTTCATTACGCATTGTCACTTATTAACTCCTTCGCTTGAAACAACGTGTCTAACACGTACATCGAATTACAGAAATTTTGCTATTTAAATCCGTAATAAAGTCAACGTAACAATTAATTTTAATTACAAAAATCATTTGGACACACTTAAATGTCCCAAGTATCCTTTGCCATCTTAAATAGATTGAAATAATAAAAAAATATTCCAAATAGATGGTGTCATCTAATAAGGAGGTAAAATAAATTCGTAAGTCAAGGGGTTAAGTGAAAAGTTAAACTAGCGTTTAATTTAAATTATATATGACTGGATTTCTAAAGGATCCGATTAAAAACCGAAAAAACTGCTATATTTTTTGTTAGTTTTCACTTTTATTTTTTGTATGATTCTTCAAAATTTTATTAAATGATTACTCATTACAGACAAACATTTTGTTTATTGGAAAATGTATTTTACTAAGTAACGAAAATTATAGTTTTCGGATATCTTACTTAATTTTAATCAGAAGAAGAAAAACTACGAGTTTCTTCTTTTAATACAATTGCTCCTTGCATTTCGCTTAACTTTGCGAAAGAATCATCGGTTCAGTCAATAAGTACTTAAGAGGTGTACGTTTTTTCAAAGAAAATCTATTCGTCGCACAATAACATGAAATTACTTTATTTTAGATGAAGACAAATCTATCATTCCAAATACAGAGTCATTAATTTTTGTTAATATGCAACGTTTTATGATGAAAACAGTGGCATAAAAATACAGTTGCTGAATTCTAGTCATCTAACAAAACTCGCAACTTCAGATAACAAAAAAAGTTTAAAAGATACGCGAAGTATATTATAATAAAGTTTCAATAAATCGGAAATAAGTTTAACATAGATGATAAATAACTTTCTGACAAAACTTTCAGAAACTATAGGAACACATTCTTTTGTTTTATGTATCTTTTAATAACATGAATTTAAAGTTTTTTTTTCTGATCGAAGTAAATGTGTTTATCCCCCTAAACTAAATTTTGCTGCCTTTGACGAAAGTAAAAATTCCTCATAATGAATAAATCGTCAAATGCAATAATTAAGACGCACATTTTAGCAGTATAAAGTTACAAATTAATTCCTCTAACTTACAACCAACAGAAGAACAAAAGCCACCGCAAGATTAAATGGGGCGAGTCATTGTCCCAAGGTTTAGATGAGCCCCAACCCACCAGAAGACAACGAAAAGCTACTACAAACCTAGCAATCATATACGCTGTTTGAACTTCAGATTCCTCGTGCCGTTACGCTTTTGAACTTCGTGGGAACCAAGGGAGCTGCTAAACTGGGTTAGTAAAACTTTCTCAAGTGTCTGAATTTTACGATTGTTGGCCACCCATAAAGTTTCCCCTGAAGATAATACCTTTTCGTTTTTTAATTTTATGGTTATAAAAAGTAAAAACCTGTTATTTCGGCGTCGCGAAAGTTAAATGATTTCTAGGATTGATTCTTAATATCTTTAAAAGTGGTTTTTGTATTTTGATTTTGTTTCGGTGGGGCATTCTGTCTTTCACTTTTTGATTTGGATAAAAGCGAACTTGCGCCAGGTGATTTTGATTGAAAGTTAAGGTACGGAAGTTTTATTTTAACGTACAGCTCACAGTATGAAAATAAGGTACCTTGCAATTTAATTCAAACAAAATTGATTTAATTGAAGTAAACACAGCGTGTGTCTGCGTCGGGTATGATGAATATATTTTTCTATTTGTAATAGGAATGAGAAATAAAAAAATGATATTTTGAACAGCATAAAACTGAGCTAATTATTGGTATAATTTAGTTCGTTCAAAATCAGGTCGCTGGTTTTGAACGCAGGTACTCAACTTTCTTATGAACCTCTTGATCAAAATGGAAAGACCAGTTTACTTATTCTAGGATAAAGGCATATTTTTGCATCATTTGTCATAATCTACTTCATAAAAACAGTTACTATCAAAATGTAGTAATTCTACTTTTTATTAAACATTTAGCCAGTAATAACACTATTCGTTTATGACAAAAGGGTAAAAATTCGCTTTAATTTTTATAGTTTTTGATTTTTAATTTCTGGCAGTAATATTATTAAAACTCCTCTTCATTTTGACCTTGACATTTGGAAAATTATATAGGCTTATTACGCTTGTTGACGCAATTATTAACTAGAAATCAGGAGAAATGTCTTCTACATTTGTTTTTAGGAGCATTTTGTATTGATTTAATTTAGTTGAAAGAAATCTTCAGCTAGGGACAAGAAAAGACACCAGAGTATTTTCTTTGCGTAGTGATAATTTGAAATATCCATAGAGAAAGACAGAATTCATTATATAATTGAATCCGCTAACCTCTTTTCGTGCATGTAAAAGGCAGCTGCGTGAAAGAAATGTAATGTCTTTCTAAGCAATGCTTTGTTGGATATTTCTAACATGGATCTAACATCATTGCTGACATTTTAATGTAAACATACTTAAAACCGAAGTTGAAAAACTGTTGCGGAGCGTTGAAAGTCTCCCAGTTTTTCATGTTACAAACCTGAACCATATATTTCAACTGACACAGATATTTTAGACATTAAAATAGTCGCTGGCAGAAAGAGAACGACTAGTTTCACTGAGTTCTCCTTCTCTGTTATGAACTTTAAACATATTAAAAGCAGTTCCAGTAGAGAATTCATTTCGGATTTTCGTCCAGGCGAACGAAAAAGTTGAGACGAATTGCTCATCGAGGTATTCAAGCTTTTCTGCCTCGATTTATTATAGCAAATATTTTCCACTTGTTTTGTCCAGAAAGTAAACATTCCTTTTGTTTCAATGAAGTATGGCTTAAGACATTAAGCAATATTAATTTTTATATTCATTTCAATCAGAAAGTTTGCACATATTTTTGGTATTGCTGAAAGTTCAATAGAAACAACACGAATTAAAACATCAGAACGTTACAGAAGGTCAAAAAGTGCTCAAAATAAGATGCGAAGAACACAACTTTTTTGCCCTTTATACTACAAGATTTTTTTTCCTTCATTTGATAACATACATGTATCTTATTGTGTATCAGTTGTTTTCGTAAAGGTTTATTCTATTGTTACATCATTGCTGAAAACGCAATGGGGCAGATATTCTCATATTGCATTAAATAACGAAATCTTATGATGTTGCTTCGTGACGAGCTCTACCAAATATGCAGTAGTAAAAAGCATACAATTTTTTAAAAAATAAATTAAAATCATTGTCCTATACAAATCATTGCCATCTTTTCCTTGTCAGTAGTAACTTGCAATGCATTATTTAGTTTTTAAATTTATAAACTAATGATTGATTATGTTTATTGGCGTATGATACACCCATGGCTATGCTGGACTAAATTTATTAAATGAAATAAAGTGATTCACAGCTGATATGTTTTATTTTACTGTTGATACCTTTGGATTTCAATCCCTGCGCTGGACTTATCTGTCTGCCCTCTTATCACCCCGTTGATATATTTGCTTTTTTATCCCCCATACGCTGTCTGTCACCCATGCACTATATGGCCAAAAGTATCCGGTCACTTTCAGATTTTCACATTTTTTTGAATTTCACCGGAAAATTATTTACTGACTTCCCTTAAACTTCGACCATGTGAAGAATAGACTACAACTTGCATTTTACATTAAAGATTCGGAGGGCAATTAGGGGAGAGTCTATAAACTGATGAAGGCTGGAACTGGGGAAGACAAAAACTTTTTTGGCCCACCCCGCTTCACAGAATACTGATAACAAGATGAAACTTTCAGAAATGGTTATGGTTAATGTGCATAATATTTACAGGAATTTTCGTAAACTCAGCACAAATGTTTGGGAAGATATAAAGGTTTTCTTAAAAAATCCCAAATTTTCCCTCCTGTTTTTTGCTTATAACATGTAAAGTTTTTGTTATATTAAACGAAACTTACAGAAACAATGACAATATGTTAAAGAAGCATTTTCTAAAAATTTAGAAAAAAAATTTGAATATTACAGGAAATATAAGCATTTTTAATAAATAATGTTTTACTGCGCATGCCTGAAACATAGCTTAATTTTTCTTTCACAAATTTAAAGCCAGATATATAGGGCAATTTATATAAAAAAAATCAGTTCAATATCATTCGTATTCAGAAAGATATCGGCATTACAACGAGCAGGATTTTAACTCCTTTTGAAGAGAAGCTAAAAGATGAGGGGCTGCACAAAATTGATATTCTTTAAACTTGTATCTTTGAATAGTTACATTGAATTGTATAGTGGTTAGAATTTGCTGAATACCCATGAACACTTGTAATATTTGTAACGAATAAAAAAAATGTAGAATTATTAAAATATTTTAAGAAAAGAAATTAATTAGATAAAAAAATCATTTGGCCATGAAAGAAATATATTTAAAAATATTGTTTGGCCGTAAAATTGTAACAATTGTAACAATATAATTGTAATCAAAATAACAATGCAGCTTGTTAATAATCATGTAAATAATATAATTAAAGTAGTAAAATTTTTGTTATTTATAGCGCCTAATTAGCTGGAATTTAAGTTATGCACGTAATTGATAAGTGTTCAAGGGTATTCAGCAAATTCTAACCACTATACAATTCAATATAACTATTCATAGATATAGGTTTAAAAAATATGTATTTGTGTACAACTCCTCATCTTTCAGCTTCTTTTCGATAAGAGTTAAAATTCTGCTCGTTTTAATGCCGATATCTTTCTGAATACTAATGATATTAAACTGAATTTTTTTTTATATAAGTTGCCCTATATATCTGAATTTAAATTTGTAAAAGAAAAATTAGGCTATGTTTCGCGCATGCGCATTAAAACATTATTTACTAAAAATGCTCATATTTTGTGTAATATTCAAAATTGTTTTTCCAAATTTTTGCAAAATGCTTTTCTAACATAGTGTCCTTTTTTCTGAAAGTTTAGTATAATATAACAGAAAACTCTGCATGTTATAAGCCAAAAACAGGCGGGAAAATTTTGGATTTTTAAGAAAACCTTGATATCTTCCCAAATATTTGTGCTGAGTTTACAAAAATTCCTGTAAATATTATGTACATTAAACATAACCATTTCTGAAGTTTCATCTTGTTATCAGTATTCTGTGAAGCGGGATGGACCAAAAAAGTTTTTGTCTTCATCAGTTTGCAGACAGTCCCCTAATTGCTGTCAGGACCCAATCTTCAATGTAAAATGTGAGTTACAGTCTATTCTTCACATGGTTGAAGTTTAAAGGCAGTCAATTAAATCTTTCTAGAGAAATTCTAAAAAATGTGCTAATCTGAAAGTGTCCGGATACTTTTGGCCATATAGTGTATATGTCTTTTGCCGTTTTAGTCATCTGCATCGACTTACCTAATTTTTAAATTTATGAATAGAAATTGTTATTCCCTGCTATATTGCTTTCAATTGTGAGCGATACATATGCTTACCCAGTAAACCGTTAAGATGTCAATCCCAGTCTGGGACTAGTCTATCTGCCCTATAATCACTTTTGTTACTCTTCCTTGTTATCACCCGTTAAGTGGTGACTAGATTTATTGCTACTGAGAGAAGTCAAGAATATAGATGAACTTCTGGAAAGGGTAATGGAAATTGAAAGGACCCACGGATGTTATTTTCCAATAATATTTTTTTAAAAAAGAGAAAGTTCTTTCCTGTCTCTGCGCCAAAAATTTCGAGATCTAATCCATCCGTAATTTCAAGATTATTATTCAAAAAAAATCGAATGGAATCCTTAAATATCTCGTGCCTCATGGACTCATAGCTGCATCAAAACAACAATACATTCCCTAGGCAGAATGCGCCATCTTATTAGATAGCAGAGAAAATTTTAATGTCAACGAGTCGAATTCTTATTTCCCAATAGCTGTCTACAACGGAAATTACACGACATGCACTGTATTGCCGAACGCGTGTTCTGTCTATGATCGTGTCATAACTTCAATGACGCAGGAGTAGAGAAAATGCCCATCAGAGAAAAAGATTTTCAGCCAAGTAGTCATGTCCAGTAGTTAAACGACAAGCAATAATTTAATCGAAAAGTCTAGACCGGGATGAAAGTTATTGATGATGTGCTAGACAATACATTGTAATTACTCTAACTTGTCAAATGCGTTTCCTTCAGGGTCCAATAAATGTCTCAAGATTGATTTTGTGCGGCGAGGTACAAAAATATTCATTATTTTGTAGTTATGCAAAAACTTATTTTATTGTTCGCTCGAATTCTTGACAAGTTCGAAAACTTCGTTTTTTATAGCTTTGAGTACTAGTTATGTTTCCGCTGATTATCCTTTTATTACAGAGAAGTCAGAAAGTAATAAATGAGAATTCTTTCTATTTTAACATTACGCCATTGAAGAGTTCCCGACCTTCAATAAATAGTGGATTTTAGCGGTTTGGTAAGAATCGCCTTTGACTGCTTTCAACCTTCTACTATTTGTCAAATCCTAAGTACGGATGTGAAAGCGGTTGATGATAACTTGAGCCTTTGCTTTGGTATTTTACTTTTTCGCTCTTCGAGAGCCGCATGGATACTTTACTGACATCTTTTAGGGCCAAGAATTAATATGTTTGATGAGGAACATAATATCCTTCAGCAAGATTTTCCTGAGTCGCTGTCCCATATGTGGTCGAAACAATCGGCAATGCTTTGCTGATTTGTGGTTCTGTCGGATTCTTGAAGACAGTTAATAAAATTAGCAACGGAAATGGTTAGGATTTTAAATAATTAATTAAAATATAACTATCCTTACCAATCGTTCTGACAAATATCCAAGAAATAAGCATGTTCAAATCAATTAGACCTTTTGATCGTAAATCCAAACTATAATTCCTCATCCGAATGCAAAAAAATTGTGTTTAAGCGAAGGTTTTTAAACAGGGGTCTCAAACAATGTTTAAGCCATAAAAAATTGTTATGTAAAAAATGTTAAGCCGAGTGAGTTAAATATCAGGAGCCCTGTTTTGATGTAAAGAATTATACTAAATAAACCGATTTGAATTTGTAATATTTTCTGGAAATTTTGACAGTTTTGCTACAATTTATACTCAAATGAATATCTTTGTTTTTTTTCGAATTTCGGTCTTCCAGAAAATATGCGTTTTCTTCAGCACTCTAGTTATTGCCAGAAGTTACTGAAACCTTGATCTTAATATCCCAATGACCTTGTTGTCAATATTTTCCTTGCGCAATATTTTCACAAAAACAAATTCATAGTAAACAGAGTTATGTTATACCGACTCTTTCAAGCAAGAATAAGAAAATACGTTCATATTCTCTGGTTAGGAGTATATCCATCTCTGTACAAGTGGCTTAAAATCACCAATGAAATATCTCTAGTATGACGATTTCTGAAGAAATGAAGTTACCTAACGTAACACAGATCGGTATTAAAAGGAAGCTCGAACGTGCTTTCCAAGAAGGTTTTTCCTTGAAAAACTTTGATATTTGTCGATAACGCTTAACTGGATTCGCCGAAACTTCAGATATTTAGTTCAAGTTTATTTTTACTTCAGTGGTCGTTTTGAAGTATAAAAACACTTGAAAACTCATTTCGAAAGATTTTTAAAAATTGTATTATTCAATTCCTGACAAATTTCCTAAAACATTTAACTAGACTTTAAATTTAAGAATTTTAAAAGGAACTCTCATAAGATGACATTAATTAGACTTTACTAGGTTCATTTATATCTAGATATATCTTTCTTCTATAGAACATTATTTACTATATAAGTTAAAGTTATAAATGCACGTATATATAAATAAAATTTAAGCGTTAAATTAAATAGTTAAGCATTAGTGACATGTTTTCCCTAATGCAATCAAAAGTGGGACAAATGGGACATTTCGTTTTTTAACAAGCAACACCACCTATCTTAATTTTTCAAAGTTGCGAAGAGGAAGAAAAAACTGAATTTTTCGGAACCAATAAAGAATATTTCTGAAATTTTTTTAACATCTGGCATAAACATGAAACTGCATCCCTACGAGATGTGAGAAAAATTCATAAATATTGGTTGCAAAAAATTTGTTTTTTTTTCTCTTCCTCTTTGAAAAATTGAGATAGGTGGTGTTGCTTATTTAAGCAACGATTTACTGAAATTAAATCTAATAATTTCGGTAGATATGTGTTTCAAAATTTGATTATTTCAATTTGATTATTCTAATTTTATCTATTTTATTTCGTTAGTTATTCGTTTGATAAAAGTGATATAACTAAGTTTTAAAAACATCTGACGATCAATCATTCTAATTATTACACTCACATTTTGCATTTCACATAATTTTTTCTGTTAAAACAAATTTCAGCGTGAAATAAATGGACAGAAGCTATAATATTGCACAGTAGTTCCTACCTAAATGTTAAGACTTCACACCCGTTTTGAAAAAGAACAATGATTCAATAACCACTTTCCTTTCCATTATGTCGAAGCACATATATGCATAAAATGAATCGGATTTCATTCAATTACTTTTCTCCTTTCCCCATTATATTACACATTGTTGAAATATTGCCGCCGTGGCAGCAGAAGCGATGTCTAAAATTTCATTTCCATCATTTCGCGTTGACTTTTTTACTACATTTATAGAGTTCGGATATTTACTTTTCAAACTAAGACCATATCCGCATCAAGGGAGCTAACAAAAAAAAGAAAACCTTTTCAATAGTTTTTTTTACGTGATTGTTCAATAGAAGTATGCGGAGTTTTTCAAGTTATTTGGGCATTTCTGGGAGATGTCAGTATCGCTCAGCTTCGACAAGGATATTAGAATGTGCAGGGCAAATAAAAATCCCGGAAAAATTTATATTGTTCTGTATTCTTCAACTTAATGCTTTTGGCTCTGAACTTTTTTTATTTGCGGCAGCCGATTATTTGGTTATTCTAATTAGAATTTTTATTAAATAGGCGAGACACATTTTCTGCTGAATTCGAGCGAAACTTTAATATTGAAAAGACAAATTAAAAAGGGCTCGTGTTTTTCTAGGAAGATCTTTTAAAAGATATTGCTGCAAATTCATTTGTCCCAAAATGAATTTTATTCTCAATTTTTTTTACAATGGTTAGTGATAATCTTTTGTTTCTTGTGATGCATTTGTGTGAATCATATACTACTGTATTAAGTAACTACTCAAAGTTTTGCAGCTAACACGCCATTCCATTTGGAATTTGTTTGCTCAAAAATGTAATTTTAAAATGCTATGTAACTTCTTAGTCACAGCTGCAAATTTTTTAATTCGATAATTACTGTTTCGATCTGCGATTTCATCAGAAAATCCGAAATCTATACGAGCTTAGATTAGTCTCCTTAAATTGATGTTCTTTTTTTAAATAACAAAAGTATTATTTTGGTTTCTCGTGTCCAGCGGGAGGACATTTAGCCCTCAAGGTCACATTTAACGCACACCAGGTCCACATACATGTCGAAACTTTGGTGGAATTGGGTTTCGAACCTTGACCCAGTCCCGAGGCGGAGACCATACCACCAGGTCACAACGACCAATAAAATTTGTTTGTAAGTGGAGTGCCAGCTCATATGTCTCAGATCTCGGTTCATCATCAGACTCCGGCTCTAATTTTCTTTTTCCGTTATGATTATATCTCTTTAAAAGAAACCAGAGTACCCAGAGTAATTAGTTGCATTTAATAATATACTAACGCACGGTAAATACAATTTCTATACTAAACCATCGGGAGTGGTCACCACTAAACTTTCTTGTACGCTCCCTAACACATGTAGAGAAAATATAAGCTAAAAGGCAGTAAAACGAATAAGCGCCCCTAACGCAGTGGAGAAAAAAATTAGTGAAACTCCATGCCCCGAGTTTCGGAGGGTCGTGGTTTGACGCAGCAAATCGGAAGTAGAATCAGAAGCCCGCGTGATTATGCAATAGGGCTGGGTAAGATAAAGAAAACCAAATTTGCAATTTGAATGCCTTTTTTTCAACCGGTTGACACAAAAATTGGACACAAATCTACAATTAAAGTTAGAAGGTCGCATACAAAATTTCATTTATCTAAGTAATTTTGTTAAGAAGTTATTGCGTTAAAAAGTATACGATTATACAGACTGATTGACAGTCAACTAGGGTTGGGTGATACTGTATCAACTTGATACTTTGTATCAGGTACGCAAAAGTATCAGATACATCTAAATGATACAAAAGCAAAGTATCAGGTACTCGGTATCGGTTATCTGACTCGAATGATAACGATAAGTAATAGCTTCCGTCGCGTTCCTTTTCGGTCGGTTGATAAGAAAGAATCATATGATAAAACAATATCAGATTGATACAAGTATCATATGTTACAAAAATATCAGATTGATAGAAGTATCATATGTTACAAAAATATCAGATTGATAGAAGTATCATATGATACAAATATCAGAATGATCCAGTTCCGGGTTGGGGAAACTTCGCGTTTTCGGTAGAAGTTTGATTAGGAAGTGCATGTGACCTTGGTTTTGAAGTCATGACGGGTGGGGGTGGAAAAGAGAGAAACCAATAGTAAGGCTAGGCGCATACATGCAATTATTAATCGCACAACAGTTTAGTTGCATGTTGAAAGACCATAAGCTCAAGTTAGAGCGCGCATACATGCAACTTTATAGTTCGGCAACTAAAAAGTCGTAAAACCACAGCGATCGTCTTTTGATTAAAAAATCTCACAACTATCGTCAAGTACACGGGTTTCTACTGGAGCGCGCATACATGCAACTAAATAATTGCTCTGCTCTGTTCATTCAAGGGGTGAAGGTCATAAAGCAAACTCAGAAATTGGCGCGTTATCTATACGGTTCTATGTCCGATGCGCACAGGCGCATTTCCGCACATCATTAACTAGTGGACTTTCCGCACACATTGTAGGTTTACTGCATTTAATTACCTTTGGCAGGAAAACTTGGCAAATATCTAGAGGGGCAATAGATAATGCATACTTGTCGCTCTTATAAGAGAGTGATTGATGAAATCAGGGGTTCTTTTCTATGGGATAGTCACCGCTTTCTCAAGGGAAAATTGATAATTACCTTCACCCCTAACGAGAAATCCGAGGAACATGTTTAAAAGTTTTATTCCTTGATTTGAGTGTGTTCGGTGTATCAACTTTTTCCCCTTCTCCTTTGCTTTTATATAAATTTTTAAGTATAAGCAATCAAATTAAAATTATTGCTTTGATGACGAAAATAGAACCTATTCATCAGTACAAATACAAGTCGAATGATTTTCATTTTAACAAATGAATATTGAGTGAAATGTTTTGATATTATACCATTAAAGTTGTAATTTACACTAAATATCAATGAAAATTTCATTCGATTCTTTTATTAATTAAAATGCAGCAAAAGAGAAGTGGAAACAGCCTTTAAATTAGAGGTGCTAAAAACTGTAGATATTTTAAGAGGCAAATAATAAATATTTATAAACATATCAAAAATGTTAATCGCATTTATTTAGGTATATCATTTTGGGAGGCTTAAAATAGTCTTAATATTAAATTAAATCAGATTGATACTACAAAATCAATTGGATTTAAAAAAATGTAAAGAAATGAAAGAGAAGAGAAAATTGGATTTTTCCAAATATTATTTTCAGATATTAGAAAATTACACTTTTTCTACAGAAAACTGAGAGCCAGAATCTCAAAGATACAGGGAGATTATACATTTTGAAAAATAAATAAGTAGTACAAGTTTTGTTCCAAATATAGGGTGGTGATAAATTATTAAACCCATTTAAAAATTAATAATGTTACAACTGTGTTTTTTTTAAATGAGAGAGCAAATAAAAAGTTTTTTTCAGATAAGCGGCGTACTATTAGAAGCGTTCTAAATTTGCTACAGCGACAGATTCAAATACGCAATCGTTACCAATCAGCAGAAGTCAATGCGCGCTTTCTGGTTTCCATTCTTAGTTTGTCTTGAATATCTCGAAAACTATTCAGTTTTCGAATTACAATTGATTTGTCAAATTAAAAAATGTAAAATTTCCTACAAATGCATGATTTTATTTTTCTTCTAGCTTTAATAGTTTCGCAGATAATGGCTCTTAAAAATGGGAGATATCCAATGATTTCCGACCACCTAGACCACCGTAACGGCATGTTACCGAAAACTTTTTAAAATGCGCTCCCAGTTAAAAAGAACCGTAGTAGTAACATCATCAGTTTTTTCTATTAATTTTTGAAATGGGTCAAATAATTTATGACCACACTGTATAAGATATGTGAGCCAAAGTGGCCATAGTTAAGCTTTAGTGATTTTTCAAAATTGCCTGGTTAGGTGTGGGTGGCTGAATTTTCCTTTTGTAAAATTTTACACTTATCTCTAACACATATCAAGCATACTTTTCTTTGTAAAATAAAATTTGATTATTTTTAAAATACAATTTCAAAATTGTAGCTGGTGGGCCACCTTTGGCGCATAGTATTTCAAAGGTGGCCTATATATTGAAATCACTTTTAAAAGTAATAATAATAATACTCGGGAAACTATTTTTACTTCTAGAAGAATATTACAATGTTCAATACTTAATATTTATACGTACAATAACTAGGCCAAGAATTAACAAAAGTTTCTTTTAGATTTCTTGAGATTTTTCTGATATGGATTTTCTGATATATTTTATTGCGTCTTTTTTATTCGATTTGTTCCATATCCATTTTATGAGGACAATCAGTTATTATAATTGCTTTCTGGGATATCCCTTAAGTTCGTGAAAATAATCCCCTTGATTTGATTAGTCCAATAAAATCAAATTGAATACAATCATATCCAGTAAAATCAAGTCCAATAAATGTCCAATCTGAGCAAATTCGGAACAAAAAAAAATCACCTAACTTTATCTCTAAGCTACTTTAATGAAACAAGTTATATCCAACCAAGTTTCCTGTCTAAGAAGTAGCATATTTTGTTACTTACTTTAAATCAAGGGGATATTTAAATTAAGAGCTATTAGTTTTTTGTAAAAAATATTCAATTGATGATATTTAAATCACTCACTTGTTCACTATCACTTGTTCTCTAATTGTAGCCACGTAGCGCTTTCTCTAAAATCTGATTCCACAAGCCATATTTACATCGTTGCAACATAAGTTGCCTATTTTACGCCCCAAATATTTAATAGAATTGAGGTTGCAATAAATCTCAATCTAGACCGACGGTCCAACTTTGGCAACTCACCCGTATTTGCAAGAAATTCAGCAATGACGAAAGAAGAATATCTGCGATACAAAATAACAATAAACTGTATATAATTTCCTAGATTACATGTACATAAATTTAAAAAGTAGATAGTTATTTGCTAGTGCTGTATCCACACTGTAATTGAGAATTATTACGTATAAATGTTGTAATTATACGTACGTTTTATTATGTACGTGGGATGATATATCTAAATATGACAGCAACTGAATTAGAACCGAATAAAATGTGTGCTGATATGTTTGAATAAATCTTCCTTTTGAATAAAATGAGATGACGAATTTTAAATTTGAGGGAATTTAAGTGATCTTCAACGTTTTCATCTTGGGAAAAGAACTGCGGGGTTTTTTTTATAATTTTGAATTAATATTATAATTAGAATTTGATATTAAAATAATTTACTTGAATGCTGTTTTACTTATTTTGACCGGATTGCTTACTATTTTGCTGAAAAATTAAGTTTCATGCAATTTGTTTGCCTATTTTTAGTGTAATGAAGCATTTAATATGTGTCAAGTATTGGCTTGTGGGTTAAATAATCGGCCCCAAAAGAAAATTTCCTCCCTCATTTTCTAATTTCAAAACAATACAAAAATATCGCTATTGAATACTTATTAAGAATGAATAGAGGAATATTGTGTCTGAAGACAAATTTTATACACATGGCATCACGCTGCATGGAAAACGATAAGTTGTTTAGTATATATTTTTAAATCACAATCAGCTATTTTAGTTTTGGGAAATCACGAACGAAAAAATGCTTTTAATTGAAACTTAGAGGGTTCTCTAGTATATTATTTCTGATTTTGAAAACATATCCTTAATTATTTCTTAAAATTAAAGGCAATATATTTTCAAAATCAGGCCCCGAGTGAAGTTGACTTTTATTTTGTAATAATTGTATTAATTTTTTGTTTTTGTTCATTAACTGTAAATGATTCACAGTTTTAATTTTTTATTGATTTTTAAATAATTAATTCTAGCTGTAAAATTCATGATCTTCTTATAATAAATGGTATTTTGCAATTTGGAGGCTGATAGATGGCAATTTGATTAATTGATAAAGAACGGTAATAGTGCTTTGTAACTTTGATTCATTAAAATAAAACACAGAGAATCGAGAAATCTGTAGCACATGATATATAATTAAAAACAGCTCTTCAAAAGCATGTTGGGCACCAGTCATTTTGAAAATGTAATAATCAGCGATATAGTTTCGTTTAACATTTTAAGTAGTAATTTTTGCAATGAATAAACTTGACTTTTATGTACTTTAACAAATGATAAAAATTTTCTCACAATTTGTTTCTTAATAGGTATGAGGCACGTACTTAAAAACAACTTTACTTTTAAAGTGAAATTAAAGTACTTATCTTGAGAATAAGTGAAACAGCGAAATAGTACTGATAAATGTTTGAGCTTGATTTTAAAATGTGTCATGTGCATTCTTTTTCCTTCTTTATATAAACGAAGCAATAAATAAAGATAAAATTTGTAATAGACTGAAAATTGTAAGCCGGTTTATTAGATTGCATCATTTTTTCGTACATCAAAACTATCATTTTTATAACTTTTGCAGAGTAAATTTATAAACGAGTTCCTTTCCAATCAATTTTGTTGAGAAGCAATTTCTTTTTCATCTTATTAATGTATTTTCAATTTATTTAACATTACGATTAACTTATATCGATTATTTATATTTTAATTTAAATTATATCGGTTTGGTCACTTGTTTGAGAATAACAGTTATTAAGGTCCTTGGCATTTTCCCACGGAAACATCGTTGAAGCAGAGGGTACTGACATTGATTGATTGTTATATGCAAAAGGTATTCAATGCGCTAAATCCACGCCAAATCATATAGACATCGATAAAGTTTACAATACTGCAACCTTTCCAACGCTTGTGCGCAAAGGACACTACTTAATGACTTAGCGCTAATGAGGCTGTGCGCAAGTTCCACAATACCATCTATACGAAGCTTTATTTAAGGGTGTTTTAAAGAAGCGTGCGCTATTCTTAAAATAATTTAGCCCTAAAGGAAAGAAGGCTTCGCTATATTTATTATCAGTTATTACTTTTAAAATAAATAATAATCTTGCATACTTTTGATAATTGTTACTCTATTTTTATTAATAATGCATGTGTTTTATTACATAATTTTAATTAGCTTAATTGGCCTTTTCTTAGTTGATATTTCAGATGCTTTGAAATCAGTAATTTTAATTTTATCCTTTATATTATTTATCTCTCTTTGTCAACATCCCTTTTTCTCAACTAAGCGATGAATGAGATATCATTGAATAGGACTTTTTTAAAGACTTCAATGAAAACGTAGTCATTTTATGTTAAACAGTTTTTTGTTTCAAAATTTGAGTGAAAATAAAATTTTGAGTCACAAGAGAAGCTGTCACCTGGGCAAACTTAATCTAACTCATGTGACCTGTGCTATAAACATTTGAAAACTATGAAACATTTTTTTTTAACAATTGCTAAATATGAAGCATTTATTTACTCAATACACTTCAATATTAGACAAAATATTTCGTGCTATTTAGAATCGTGTCGCATTCTATGTTTTTCGTATTCATTCTGTACTAGCCATCTTCGGCGACTAGCTTGTTCACCGGGAATATAATTTCAATTGAATCTCTTATGCATAATTTAATATTCATGATTCCCTTAATAATTTCAAATTGTGTTAGACATTTAATTCATGTTCTTTCAGTAGCTTTGCACCTGTTCTGTTCGTTGTCTGCATGAACGTCTCTAATTGTCAAGTGACTGGCTGTGTCATGCAACATCAAACTGCACATTGTTGGCATCAACTCCACTCTTATTCCTCTTGCAAAATATGTATTAGATTTTAACTTTAAAATGCCGCGGCACATTTTACTTCCAGCCTCATGTTAGCTGGATGAAGATGTGCTGATTAAAACATAGCATTAAACATTAAGATATTACCTTATCTTTCAACAATGATGGAGAAACACGCAATTAAATGTTTGTTTAAACAATGAAAACAGTTTGAATTCCGTTGCAACAATGAAAAGTATTGTTGTAAGTTATGCCAAAAAATATTTTTAAAAATTTATTAAAATTAGAGAAAACATTGTACGGTAACTTAATTGATATCATTGAAAAGGTAATTTTTTGCAATTTCAAGCTGGCGTTATGCTGTAATATTTTCGGAAGTTATAAAGGAAAAACGCCAAAATTTCGCTTAATATTTAATTAATTAAAACTTTTAAAAAGGGCTTCGAGGTGCGCATTCCCACCCTCCAAAGTATGTTTGTGCCAAATTTAGCGGCTCTAAGTCCAGTGGTCTGGCCTGTAGAGCGCCAACACACACACACACACACACACACACACACACACACACATTCTCCTTTATTAGTAGTAGAGATTTACTAGATAATTTTGTTTTTTAATAATTTCTTTGTCTGATTTCTCTAAATTTTCCGAAATTTGTATTTATTTATTTATTTGGTTATTTCTCAAATGTCCTTTGGATGTTTTAAAACGGTCAGGGCCGAATTAAGTCCTATAGGAGCCCCCCGTTTTCCCTACTCTAACTTCCAAAACCAGATAATTTTGCATTTATTGTAATTTAATTTCTATATAAGCAATTTTAAGTTGCAAATTTTAACAAATTGAATTAGCAAATCATTTAACTTCACATCTCTTTCAAGACAGTTGGTTCCTGTATACCGAGTATAAAGAAATGTAAAATTAAAATTTAAAAGTATTTTTATACAAAATTAGAAAAAAGCGAAACTTTTTTAACATAATCTAAATGCTATTTAATTATAGGATCGAGTATTTTTTTAAATATAAAACATTTTTTTAACATTATAGAACAACATAATATAAAATTTGCAAAAACTAATTAATTAGGAATATGTTAAAATGATGTACCAAATTTAAAATTAAATTTAATCATATTGAAATTTTAATGCTGAACACGGCTTAATCAATTGTAACACATCTGCACAAATATACTGTCACTGCTCGGCTACTTTACTCTGAAAAAACTGATGTACTTTGATAAATTGTTCCGCGAACTATTTTTAAATTGAATATTGATAACAAATTCTAATTTGGTTAATTTGAAACCGAGGGATCCACAATAAAAATTAGATGTATCCAAATGTTTGAATTAAGAAAAATTGGGTTTAAAAACAAACACAAGAGATAACGACAATTTTTATTCTAAAAACAGCAATAAAGATTTATTCTAAAGTTTTAATGAATACTACGTAATTAATTAATAAACAGTAAATAATTTTGTTCTATAAAGCAATATTAGTTATTCCAATAAATAAGAAAGTAATTTAAATAAAGAAATATATGTACAGCACCTAGAGTGCAAAAATTGTGTAATTACTTTTTAATTAAATACATAGAACAGGAGCTAAGAGCGAGTTCTTGAGTTAATTATAGGCCTTAAAGATAATTCGCTGGCACTTATAAGATACGGACATATTTAACTAACGAAAACAATTCAGAAATGAGCACGTTTTCAGTTTTGACCTAAAATTGACCAAATTAAATCCGAATTATAGGCTTCTGCACAGAACTCGCCTGTTACTAGTAATGATCATCAAAGCATTTGATAAAGAAAGAAATCAATGAAAACGAAAGTTCACCATTCAATCTAATGATTGAAATGATAGCTTCGTGAGAGTGTTAGCTGAAAATGAATTTAAGAAAAACTAAATTGTATCACTATTAAAAAATCATTTTGGAGCTCCCAGCACGTGCGCAGTGCGTTTGAAAAGATAGCGAGCGCATCCAAAAACCAGTGGAAGTGACCTCCCCTAAACTTTCTCGTATACTGTTCAAAAATTTGTCATTTTCCCTCCCCTTGCGTGGATAAGAAAAATCGAACCTACTGTAATCCAGAATGCAACGAATATCAGAAGGTTTTTCATTGCAGATTATAGTGATTGTAAAATATTTAAGTGAAGAATCATATTAAAAGAGATGCCTATGTATTAAAACTTAGCAATATTTATTTTCCATCACACTCCAGCAAGATCCGCTAATTATACGAGCAAACGAAAACAAAACAGGAGATAAAACATATCTATCACAAACTCCGTCTCAAGGACAAAGTGACGTAATCCTCCCGCTTGGTACCAGAGATTGCTAAGTACGCATGCGCATGGAGATCAGTTTTGAAACGAATGCTTAACAAGTATGCGATTATACAGACCGACACACAGTCAACCCGTTGACGGATTTGGCCCAAAATTTTATACGGACCTGCATTCATGATAAAACTGTGTACCAAATTTTATCTATCTAGCTATTCAAGTTTTTGAGTTATAGTGTTCGCATGACCGCGGACAGACTTCCCGTTGACGGATTTTGTCCAAAATTTGATAGAAACCTACAAATTATGTGTAAAGATCACATACCAAATTTCATCCCCGTAGCTCTAATAGTTTTCGAGTTATCGTGTTCACAGACAGACGCACAGACAGACATGATTCCAAAATTGTGTTTTTCGGACTCAGGGAGGTCTAAAACGTGGAGATTCGTCAAAATCTCGAGTTCGAATTTTTTGACGATTACAATACTTTCTCTTTGTATACTTCGTTTACGAGAAAGTAATGAAGAATCGAAAGAGATTAAAAATCGCATGTATGCGCACCCGTCGCAACTAAACAGTTTAGTCGCCGTGAAATCGGGCGGTGCAAGCAACCCGACTAAACTGTTTAGTTGCCGAAGGAATTGCCTGTATGCGCCTAGCCTTAATAGTCCAGTCATTAGGTAGTTTTTAAAAACAAATTCTGGTGAAGTCGTAATTTTTTGCTCCTATATGTTTTTTGGGGTGCTGATTACGAATCCGAGGTTTCCCACCAAAATTTTTTGTTGGAATTTTAATTATAGCCAAAAAACATGAAAAAAATGGACTTTCCCCCAGTTTTTTGCTTATAACTCAAAAGCTATCAACTTTTTTACGGCATCATCATATATCAAAATAATCAGCACAAAATTTCCTACAATTTATGTCTATACTATTTTTTCGTTACGCATACTGTTTAGGCGCCATAACTGGTTGAAGTTTGGCTAAAGTTTGACTTACCTGCTAGCACGGCTTGAAAAATAACAAATCTTCCTATCTGTATGCACTAAAATTTACGATCTTACTATTAATATACTTTACTTATTTAATACACTTTTTCTACCATAATGTTCCTTTTTCAAATAAATTTTTCATTTGTTATATTAGACATGGAGGTAATTTAGTCCCGAGTAACGCCGGACATACGTGCTAGTTATGAATAAAATTCCTTGATTAGCTCTAAAAGGCTGATGTTGATGGAAACTTAGATTCACTTTCACAATAAATGCTATTTTACAAGCAACTATAAGTACTTAGTGTGGTTTTTAATTAAACTTTATTAGTTTCTATTAATTAATTTGAATTACTTGGTATATAGTAACCAAGAAAAAAATTAAATGAAAAAAGTAGCATTCTAAACTTTAAAAGTCATAATAACTTAATAATAATACAACTACAGTCATAAATATGATTTTAGCATCTGCATACGTTACGCAGTCTCTTCACTTTATCTTGGTCGCTTTGAAGCTTATGGTCCAATATTTTTTGAAAGATCACCTGTGTCTTCCTCCAGATGCAAAGATAAAGACGCCTCAACTAAATCATCGGGCAGTATTGGTTCACCATCATCATCCTCATCACTATTAATTACTTGAATCCCTCTGTTATCGCAGTTGCCCAACAATGAGGATACAACATTGAACAAAACAGTCTGACCTTCCTACAGTTGCAATTTCCTGTGCACCTCTTCTTACACTTGCAGGATATCTTGCGTACAGGATAGAGTCAGGTGCGGGGGAGGGACTTCAGAGTTTTGACAGGTTGGAGCTCACTGTTTATTCTTTCCCAACACCAGTCTCCAGGTCTCTTTTATTGTCAAGTCGGTGCTGGATCTGATAGTAAACTTTTAGGGAATGTTGGTGGGCAGCTACGAAGCGAAGCCATGTTGCTACTCTTGTTAAATGAAGATTTCATGTAACATTTGTAACAAAGATTATTCAAGGATGGAGTATCCGAGGTAGTTATTGGGTAGCCATACAATGCCACAAGAAAACGGTTCCCTACATCCACAACAGCTTCAGGGGTCATATCCGGGTTCTTAAAAATGTCAATTACTTTGAGGAGATCATTATTGTTTTTCAAAGTCTGCACAAACTTCAATTTAACATAATTAAAAAGAACTGGTGTGGTGTCGCATCCGCTCATGGCATGTATGAATAAAATATTGTCGGCGATTGTTTTTTCTAAAACTGTATGAGGAGAAAATATCTTTTCAGAGATTTTCCTTTTCCTAGTTTTAGGAAATATACATTGTCAAAGGTACAAATGCCAATTAAGATGACAAAAGGTTCGATATCTTCACCTATGACAACCACAGATGTGTTGGGGCCAAATCTATAGCTTTCACAATTAAACAATCAGCATCTTCGTCTGCTTTCTTGTATGCCATGTTTACTGAGGAGAATTTGTTCATCAGGATGGAAATGAGTCTATCCTTGTTCTTCGGATTGGCCAGGAATTTTTCTTAGGAAACAGTTCGAATCATCGTTTCATCAAACATTACTTCACTTGACATTTGTTTCTGTGTTCTTCTGGCCCATTATGCACATTTAGTGCCTCCTACTGTTTCATTTTCAGGATACCCATCGAAAATGACTAGAGCAGTTGATTTGTACTTAGTACAAACATATGTCACATAATTATCACAAATTGATGAAAAAGTTGAACCCCTTCTCCAGATGATTCTGTGCAGCAAGTATCCTCCATCAATAATATACACACCGCTTTCAGCATTAAAATCCCTTGTACATGGCTTGAAAGCTTTGTATAAAGAGGATTTCGTGCCTTTTCGCATTACAGCTGCATCAAACAGAGGTAATGGAAAGGGACATAGTTCAAATGTTAAGACGTCCTCTAGTTCATACGATTACTTTGTAATATAAATTATCTGGAAAAGCGTTGTAGGGTTGATACACTTTCATCATGTACCTTGATGGCATCACTTATTAGGGCTAGTGGTTGCACTCTGTCATTTCTTTTGAATTTCACAGTATTAAAATTATTTCCTTCGATTCTTTTGATACCAAGAGCAGGTAGGGGACAATAACAGGGCTATGTTTAAGCTTCCTAGCTTATTAAAAAATTCGTGATATTTACTCTGTTGTTTACTTCACAACCGCGAAAGCCAGGTAATACCAGGGGTAGAAAGATTTAGAAGGAATTTTGTGCAGATTATGCAAGTATACTCATAATATAACTGTTAAAATCTTTATTTGCACAAAGAGGTTTACGATAGAAAAAGTATATTAATTAAGTAGGAATTTATTTAGTAAGACAGATAACTTCGCGCATACAGATTGGATGGTTCGTTGTTGTTCAAGCCGAGATAGCAGGCAAGTCAAACATTCGCCAAACTTCAACCAGTTATAGCACTTAAACGGTATGCGTAACGAAAAAATAGCATAAACATGAATTGTAGAAAATTTTGTGCTGATTATTTTGATATATGATGATGCCATAAGAAAGTTGATAGTTTTTGAGATATAAGCAAAAAACTGGGGAAAGTCCATTTTTTTCATGTGTTTTGGCTATAATTAAAATTCCAACAAAAATCTTTGGTGGGAAACCTCAGATTCGTAATCAGCACCCCCAAAAACATATAGGAGCAAAAAATTACGACTCCACCAGAATTTGCTTTAAATCATTCCTTTTTAGCACCTAATGACTGGACTATAAGTGTATCGGAAGACGGGATTAAGATGTATGGTTGGGATTGATATGTAATGCATTAATTTTGTGGAAAAGATAGATAGGATTTCAGCATCATACACCAGTGTAGGAACATCTCGATCGAGAATGATCCCCAGAGAGGGTGAGTACTTCCTTATTAAAGAACGATTAAAATAGAGGCGAGAAGAAATTTTCTATATTAAAAAAAAACTAGCCGGAAAACATTTTTGCATGATTGTGACATCCGTTACATGACAACTCATTTTTCGATAGTGGTACTGATTTTAAATGACAAAAAACAAGATTATCTTTTGACAAAGTAAAAAAAATTAGTTTTTTAAAACTATAACTATTGAATTATTTTTATCTCTCTCTTTAACTCTTTTGTTGTTGTACCTTTTATGTTCTCAATATTATACTTTTGTTAATATACCTACTTCCCTCTTTTCTTAATTAAAGAGAAGTTTCATGTTTTTTGTTTTAAGTTGTTCATATTAAATTTTATATATTAATAGACATTTACCTTTAAAAACTATTATCTCCTTTTCTTAAAAAATTGGTCGTTACCTTAGCTTTAGTTGCTAATTTTAATTTTGTACATTATTTCTTAAAGCATTTTTAAAAAGTAGACTTTTCTAAAACTTTAAAGACTGATAACAACAGTTCCATTTTCATTTTGTTTTAAAGTATTTCATCGTATATTTATATATTAAAATATAAATATTTTCTGTTTAATTGAATTTTTTAAATCGTTATATTCTGAAAATTCTATTCATGTTCAGCATTTAATTTTTATGTTCAATTTATTTTACTAATAATAATTCTGTTGTTTGAGGTACTTATTTGTTTCGAATAAAGAAATGCTTAAAGCAAATTATTTATTTAATCATTGAAAATCCCATTAATCTTATATACTTAATAAACATTGCAAGAAAAGGTAAAAAAATGCGTTAGAAATAATTTTATTCCAGGTAATAATAAGAAATAATATATATAGGTAGTTTTAAAAAAATACACACATAACACATGCTAGCATCGCCAAGGCAGAAATCTCGTAACAATACCCGATTGCCGACTACCCAGTTCTGTACCGACAGGAAGGGATGGGTTATCGGCTGTATCAGATACAAAAGTATCAAGTAAAAGTATCAGGTACCAGCGCGTATCAGTATCAACTTATACCTGATACAGCAAAACCTGGTATCAACCCAACTCTACAGTCAACCCTTTGACGAATTTGGCCTAAAATTTGCTACGGAGCTACATTCCTGATAATAAAACTATGTACCAAATTTTATCAATCTAGGTATTTAAGTTTTTGAGTTATTGTGTTCGCATGAACACGGACAGACAGACTTCCCGAATTTTCCAAAATTTGATAGAAACCTACAAATTATGTGTAAAGATCACATACCAAATTTCATCCCTCTATCTCTAATAGTTTTTGAGTTATCGTGTTCACAGACGGGCAGACATAATTCCAAAATTGTGTTTTTCGGACTCGGGAAGGTCTAAAACGTGGAGAAATATCGAGTTCGAATTTTTTTGACGATTATTCTATTCTTCATATACGAGAAAGTAACAAAAATTTGAATCGTTAGCTGGTAACTTTAAGTGTGAAAAAATTCTGTAATCTTTCATTGGAACGCTTTTTCGCAACGATTGCTGTATATTGGAACCAATTGATTTCTACAAATGATTAATAAGTTAAAATAAGTCACGAGAAAATAAGAAAATTTAAATTGACAATCACGAAAAGACAAGTAAAATTTAAATTGAATAAAAAACTGTATTCCAAAATTGCCTTTTGAAAAATAAGAAGGCATTAGAAGGAATAATTTTATTTTAAGAAATAATTTTAAAAGAAAGATTTTCAGAATAAAAAATGAAATCCGAAATTTCTGAATAGATAAACTGTGTGAAGTGCTTAGTATCTTCTGCACTTGCAATTCATGACACAAAGATATTTTGCTAACAGCAGATTGTCCCCTTAAATTAACCTTGTCACATAATTGCCCCTTCACCTATCTGATAAGAAAGTATGTCGATCACATTTTACAAATCATTTCATGATAGCAAAGCGTAATTCATTGAGATAATTTAATAATAATTTACTACAAATTTTTATTATAATACGAAATGAGTTATGATGCGAATAAGTTATGAAACGAAAGGAACAATGCTGTCAAAGTATTGTCAAATTTGCGATGCATTGCGTTCTGATAAACATGTATCTCCTTATTTAAGAAAGAAGCAGTAATTGTGATACTGTGGTTTTATGAGCGTCGTTACTTTTTCCACGTTTTTCATCATCTCATTTTCTGAAGATAATTTTTTCCGGTGAAAGCCTTTTCTACTGCTTCTGTTCTTGTTGCTCCTAAATCAATATTTATTTTTAGCCGCAGACTTTCACACTCGCTGAGAGTTCCTTCTATTTTTGGTTCACGGCATTTTTTTGGCCTTTTTTTCTTAACGTGGTATCGGTATTTGTTGTTAGATATAAACAATGCCATAAGAAAAGCTTTAATTAACTAATCGGTTTCAACTGTGCAAAAAATTATTATGGGTAATTTTTCAGTTTATCGGATACCGTAAGTAAAAGAAATTAAAAGGAATAGTGGGAAGACGTATATTTTCGTTTTGTAGGAAAAGATATTTTTATTACTGATTACAAAGCTAAGTAATAATATTTGAGATTATATTTGGATGACAAACTTCGGGTTTTTCTATAATATTGTATTTAATACAGAAATTAAAGATTTGTTTTGAATTAAATTACCATCTAATTAATACATTTATGAATTGCCGTATTTTGTTGGAAACTGAATAATGAGCCATTACGTTTACCAAAGATAAACATCCATAAATAAATTGCTAGACATGAAGCAATTAATATGTAAATGATAAAAAAATATATTTCATGTTTGTTGTAATAAGATAATAGCATAATAACGTTATTGACATTGACTTTTATATAAATATTTTTAATGTGCTTTTCTATGTAATTAATTCACTAATCACAAAAATACTGTTTTGAGTATAAATTAAATTTATGTTTAATGATGAATTCAAATTTGCTCTTTCTATCAGTTTATAATTCTGTGTAATCGCAAGTTGATAATTTTGTTTATGAGAAATTTTAACTTAAATCAGCATTTTTATCTCATAAACGAATTCAGTGTTTGTCTTTGAAAACTAAGGTAAATGATGATACATTCAATCAAATAATATTCTAGTTTTCATTTGCTCTCTCCATCCAAACGTACCGTTTTGTAAGAAGTGTCACGCATCTCCATTTAATGTTTGCTTGCTAAAATCATAATTACTGCAAATAAAAAATAGTAGTTCAGTAAATTTAACTTCATATTAGTGAAAATAGACTTTCTAATACTTCATATTGGTTTACAATCGTCATAAAAGATTTTATAATCCCTGTAATATGTTTCAGTTACGGTGTACGAACGAAAACGATATCTACATTTTATAAAAGTACCGAATTTGAAGCCAAAACTGCTTTTTATAATACAAAAATAGATCCACTCTCAGTGTTGACATTCCGCCCCACTCGCAAATACCATCTCCTCTGCAGAAAACAGGCACGTCATTTTACTCGTTTGCGTGATTTTAGATAAAAATGTAGATCAAGCCTCATTTTCCATTTCGCGATAGTTTAGTTGCTTTTTTTTCTCCAGTAACTGCAATTTTATCATTAAACGAGAATGCATACATAATTTTTCAAATCTTACCATTTTAATAACATTTTTCTTCTTGGAAAGATAGTAACTTTTTTTCAACATTATGAGGTTAATGCATTGTTTCTTTTTTTTGAAGCTGATGAAATATCTTTGAAAAATAGAAGTAATTAAACTCGTATTACGGAGATTTACATGTATTTCCAGCCATTTGCTCTATTTAATTTTTTTTTATATATTTTGAAATTTAATCGGATGTTAAAATGCTTGAGCTCCAAGAAAACTTTTGATTAAAAAAGTTTTTTCAGAGTTAAAAGAGTTTCAGAGTTAAAAATTAAGGTTTGTATAAGAATAATATTTTCGCAATTTTTTTTAATGATATCACTTTAGAAAGTTTTTTATATTTTTGGTATCTTACTTTAAATGCCGACTTGAACTATTCGCCGTGTATTTTATTTCCCAAGATAGTGAAAGCTTCTGTATTAATTAAAATAAGAGAGTTTCTTTTATTTAATAAGATTAAGATTCATTATGCTCGTTGATAAGTACATACATATCTTCTTTATAATCAGATAGGACGGATTAAATTGCATATAGAACGAAATTGATATTCGCTGTATTTGTTGAATTCTTTTTAGTCATAGAAATTATTCCTGCATTTTGGTAAATTCTTTTTGGTAGAAAAATATGCTTAAAAATTATTACTAACTTAGTAGTATGACACACTGATAAATTCTGAGACATTATTAAATCTCAAATTATCTGTGTTCTGCTTGAAGAAACATTTGTTTACTACAAGCAATAAATAGTATCAAGTGTGTCGTTACCTTATAAAAATTATGTGTGTATTAAAAATAAAGTATAAAAATTTTCCTTGTATTTGTAAAATAACCTCCAAGAAGGAATAATTTAGGACTTGAGATAAGACGTATTTTAAATCAGGTTTGCTTTTACTAGGGAATTCTGGGAATTCAGAAATTGATGATTTTATTGAAAAAAATAAATATTTGTGTTATTATTATCGTCATATGAATAGAAGTTATATTCAGATAAATATATAAGATTATATAAGAGGCATTGAATGGAGCAACTCAAAATTTATGCTTGCAGCATTGCATTTATGCTTCTTGAAAAATAATTGAATCAAGAAAGTTTCGGCGCGAGTCGATTTGAATTCTTTATTTGGCTACATCATTCAGAGGGAAATGGAGAATTTTCAATTGAAACCTTTTTAATCACGTAGTGTGAACAGTTAGTGGTTCTTTACTGACTTCACTGACTAAGTGGTTCTTTACATTGTGATACGGAAGTTTAAAAAATCTCTCATTTTCTTTTAAATACATGAATTATTCTTGAATTTTATTTCATTTTTTTCCTATAAAACAATCCTAAAAATGACATGTTTTCTTTTCTTGATGTATTTAATTGATGGAGGTAGTTATGTTCAGAAACTTACGGGAAGGTTTATATTATCAATTACTCTTTAAACTATAACGGATTCGCATTACTTTTGAATATTTAAATCTAGTTTCATTTGAAAATTTTAAAAATCTACATTTAAACCAGATTTTTAAATTTGTGTTCGTTGAATTTCCGCACGAGGTATATATATAATCGTAAAATGAAAAATGAGTGCTAATTATATAACATGAAAATTGTAATGAAATATTTTACTGTGGGCAATTCGGTAATTATCTTCACTCCTGAGTAGCACTTCACTGAAAATTTACTAGAGTCCTTTTACACTTGAACTACAAACATAATAACTGAAGATCATACTTATAAAAGACACTTAAAAAATTGGTTCATAATTGTCTTCTAAAGTTTTTTTGTATGTGTTCGAAATGGCTATCATTAAATTTACTTTTTTCAGATATTTTTAAGTTTCTTTTTTAATCGTCAGAATGAAATTTAAAAAAAATATATCGTATTGGCTAAATGAACAGGTTCTTGATTCGATCCTCTACTTTCCTCTTCCCCTCTCTTGATACCCTCCTCTTCATCATAAATCGAATTCTTGCAGCCATTTCGTCTCATTTTTTGAAATGTTTTTTAAGTGAAGCTTGGGGATTATAGCTGTACAATTTTTCATTTTTTCCCCTCTTCGAATTCGCAATCTAATGTGATGAGGTTCAAATAATATGAGAAAAGTCGGCATGTATTTTTCCGGTTTCGTTGCTGGAAATGACGACGAAAAAAACTGCGTATACACTTAAACATTTTTCGAATGAGTTGTATCGTATTATAAACTTGTTTGAATGGAAATTTCTTTTGGAGCAATTAATTTACTATTTTCACGCATCATTAACGTTAAGTGAAATATTTTCCATACATTTGTTTCACTCTCCATTTTTTCACTGTCTTTTCGTACCATTTCTCCAGGACAGCACTTATTTTAAATTGAATTGATTCTCTCGTTTTTACTTTTTGTTAGAAAAGAAAGAGGATTGCTTATCATATTCATGAAGTTTTTATTTAATTTATTACTAAAACAATTGCCGGAAACAAAAGTGAACTCTGATCAGAGTGCGCATTGAAAAGTTTAACTGAGTTGAATGGCGAACAGGTCATTTTTCGACTGCCGATTTATCCGGAATTTGACCATAAGCGGAGGTTTATTTTTCAGTTGGATAATGTTTAATATTTTAAATTTTAATGTTGAGCTGAATGGTAATGAAGATATCTCGGTCGTGTCCTGTGTGAATTTCAAGAGACTAAAAAGAGATTAATTTTCGAGAGATTAAACTTTTAGAGTAAGATTTTTTTTAAAAAAATTTCGTTATGACATTTTTGCTATGGAACTTAAAAAGGAATACTAATTATTATTTTGTGAAAAATGTTTTTTAAATAATAATGTGTACAAACAAATCTTGATTGAAGCTTTCATTTCAGTACTTTTTGAAGTATTTTATTCTTTTTGCGATCATTATATTAGAAATCGTATTTATTTTATTTTTTTGAATTGCAATTAATGGAAAAACTCTTAATTTTGAAAAAAAACCTTTAATTCTGTATAATTTTTATTAAACATATCTTATATTAAAAAAATGTAAAACACATAATTTCATTTGTTAGGTTATTATCTCGTTTTGAATATGCAAGAGAGGATTCCACAATCTAGATTTCTTTGATCAAATGATGAAAACGGCATTTCAGCTGTCACTCCACTCTTCACACTTCCCATGAGGTCGCAATGGCTGAGTGGCAGTGTCTCTGAGTTGAGACCGGAGGATCGCAAGATCGGAACACGATTCTGCGAAAGGTCGGGCGTGCAAATTAAATCTGGGGTCAAACATCCTTCTGCTGATGTGGTACGGAAGTTTGAAAAGTTGTTCCAACTCAGTTGTTGTCTTCGCCGTCTTGACCACAAATCAAAATTACCAGATCCCTCTCAAAAAATGTCTTGTGTAGCTTTGAAGCGGAAAAACTCTAAGAAGTTAATCTTGGTTAACTAAATCATCCTTCCAAATCATCATAACGCGAAAAAGCTCACTCGCAACTAAATATGACGAAAACCAGACACACAAACTCGACGGATTTTTAGTGAAGCGGCGGTTTGAACCTGCGATCCTCAGAAGTCTTGCTTTTCATAAGGCGGGATTTTTTAAACCACTTAACTATTTCATGTTCTTTGATATCTAATAAGGTGATCCCTTCTATTTTGGAAAGGGGCTGTCGTTTTCATTCATCTCAGAAGGCATGTAATTATTGAGATGTTTATAGATTCTACATAATTTTTGTGTAAAGTTATAAAGTTAATTAATGATTACATTTTAGTTTTAAGACTAAAAATGCGATAATTTAATGCACGAGTATTTTTGGGCTTTTAAGTTAAGCGGTTAAAGTTCACTTTATATACAAAAAAAGAAAAAACAGCAGCATAAACTAATTGCCTTTCTGATGATGCTAATGTTTCTTCAACGGTGTGAATATTTCCGAAGATAAAAAAAAAATAAAGTTTGTTTCGAATTCACTTTTTTTGTCACGAACAGACCGACTTTGATAATAGTAGATATATTTTGGGTACAAAAATCTAAGTTCATTCATTAAAGTAACGAGAAAGGTCTTTTAAAAACTGGAAGATTATTTTTTACTGAAATTCCATAACACGGTGATAAAAGAACTATACTATACCGTTATAAAGACTATACCGTTCCCTCTTGTCATGATTACGTCACTGTCTGGTCAAGCGTTTCGATATTTATGGTTGGCGGTTGGGCTAAATCTGAATTGCATATCAACAAGCTGGAAAGAGCATGAATACAAATTAGTTCGGTCACTCATGCATGCCATCACAGGCCTTTGTTGCCATCACGATCCTTCGCGACTTTTTTTCTTCAGAAATTTTGAGTTTAACTGGCTATAATAGACTTGCTTCAATGGGACTAATAGTTTCTGATTCAGTTGAAGTTCGAATTATGGTGGCTAGTAGAGCATCTAATTAAAAATAATCGGGCGCTTTAGAAAAACTATAGAAGCGGGACTCGTTTCGAGTTAGTAATAAAAAGCAGTAAAAATTTTGACATCTTCTCACTTAAATTTAATGTTATTAATAATAAAACTATAAAAATACTACAAATGAGGCAGTTAATTTTATTCCATATTCTAATTGTTGACTTGATATCCGGTATCAAATTCGTATCTCAATTCCATAAATTAACGTACCATGATAGATTAGCGTGCCATTTTTAAGCTACGCAAAATCTATCTCGGATAGATCTCACAAATTCGAACCACTTTCTGACAGCGCACAGTGGTGAAATATACGAAAACGCTGGCTAAAAAAGTTTTTAAAAACTTATTGGTAAAGTCGTAAAACTTAATTATATTGATAGTCTAACATATTGCGCTTCTTTTTGTGTACTTTTCGACATGTTAAAGACATGCGAGCCGCCATGGCGCTTCAGTAAACTTCTGGAATCTTTTTCAAGGCTGTAAGTGTATCAGTTTTCTTTATTATTGTTGTTTTCATTTTGTTCTATTTCATCCATTGGCTTGTTTTCGATAAGGAACCTATGCAATAAGGTGCGTGCCAACTTTTTATCACCTATTAATAGGAAACAGTTTTTTTTTTAAATAAAAACTCGTCTTTTAAGTGCAAAAGAATTTTGTTATGTGTTCTAATAGAATAGTTTGGTATTCCAAGGAATTCTGACGTTATAAATAATTTTACATAAAGCTTATATTAGTAGCTCTCTATCTAAAACAAATTTTCGTGCTGCTTTTAATTTTTTCTGTTGTTTTATTGCATTAGTAACTTTAAAAAAATTATATGTATTTTCTTCAGGGAAAACTTCGTTCGCACCACGATCAATTATCCGACGATAACTGATATTTTTTATAAAAATAATTAATCTACGAACAAAAAGTGTCCAGACCGAAATCTTCTGTCCAAATTTTGCGTGGTTTTATACACTGATAGTGAACCACTGGACTTCGAAAAAAGAAAACTATCAAAACTAATTTCTGATTACCAATGAAATTGGAAAAACTGTTTATAATTTAAATCGTAAACATGTGTTCTTAAAATGTGCCATTAAAAGCTTTTGAAGACAGCGGAGAACTAATTATAGGAAGAAAAACTGAAGAATAGAGAGAGAGCAAGCGAGAGAAAACAGATGAATAAAGAGTCTTAAGCAGGCTGCTAAAATGAAATGGAAAATAAAGGGATACACTGAATTGTCAAAAATCTTGCTATTTGAGTACCAAAAATAGACATAATATCGGAAGACAAAGCCTTGCTACTATTGATTCATTGCAAATTTAAAAATCAATGCAATATAGCTACATCCACTTTGTAGGGTAGACCGGGACTAGTTGGGTCGTTTTTACTTCTAAGAATTTTAAAAAAATTACAATTCAACATTTTAAATTTTTTTCTTAATGCAAACACTATCAGTGTACCTTCAGGAAGAATTCACCATAATAACATTTCAAAATATTAACTATTAATATTAATTTAAAAGCTGAAACTGATACCAAGTCGCGTGGCCCAACCTGCCCCGACTACGGGGTAAGTTGGGCTATATCGCGGAGTAAATTGGGCCACATCACTTATTTAATATTCTGGTAAGGTAGAATTGAAGAAACGTTATAAAAAAAAAAAAAAAAAAAACCTTACACATTTTGCTTCTCATTTCTTGCGAACGATAACACAAGATAGCCTGGAGGGAAATCTCTTTCATACACCATTCCTTGATGAAGCCATAAATTGTAAAATTATGTGAAGCAAAAAACTAAGAGATTGAAACTACAAAATTAATAAGTTTTTTTGTTAAAAACAGAATTAAATGACTTCATCGTTACAATTTTCATTATTACAATTAATACAAACATTAAATACTGTTCCGCCAGTTATCCTAAAACAACAGCTTTCATTATTTCAGAAGAAGCATTCCCTCTATCCGATTTTCTAACATAATGGCAAACCATTTTAGCAGGTAGCCCTCAAAGAGAAACAAAGTAGCATGATGCTATTATCACAAAAAATTCTTCCATATTATTATATTTAAGGCACATAAATAATATTAATATAATAATATAAATAATAATATTAATTTAAATAACACAGTTGTGTTATTTTCCATGTTGTAGGTTATATATACAAATCTGGTGCATTTTTACTCAACAAGAACTGAGATGCAATTTTTAAATTCATCATAAAATAATAACAGCGCATTCTGTTGTGCAATTATAATTGAGATGGAATCAGCTTATTTTTTCTTAACAATTATCTTGCATTTTAAGTTTGGTGCATATCCCATAAATTCAGATATATTTGTATATCACACATCATGAAAAATTGTGTAGCAACGTCATTTGATTTTACAGCAACATTTAATAATTATAGTTATTAATTATAGACATGCCATATATTAATTTGGTGCAATTCCATCTCAAAATTAAAAGAAAATTTTAAAATCTTTAAAAATATTGCTGAAACTGAACTTTAAATTCTATATGCAATTAAAAATAATTTAGTATAATTATTGCCTTTTAACAACAATGAGATGTTAGATATGATTACAATTCACAAATTTTGACCATCATCAATGCTTTCTTCCTTTGAATATAGAAGAAATTAGAAAGAATAATTATAGTACATGAAATTGAGAGAACGATTATATACAGTGGCGGACTGGGTCTGAAACTATTCATTGCCAGGAGTCAGTGAGGGCCCATCCATATCTATAATAACATTAATTGTGTAACATAATGTATTTAATTTCTTTATATTTAATTATATTAATTTAAATCTATAATATTTAATAATTATATATTTAATTTTTCCGCATCTTTAAAATAAATCCGTTTTAACACCCCTTAATTTTCTACGTTTAAAATAACGAAATTATGATTAAAGTTATTTGATTTTAAATTCCGCAAGTTAAATATTTCGTATACTGTTTTAGAGACAAAGTATGAATAAGAAATGCTGCCCATTAGCAGGGCATCTGTTGAAAGAGCCATGAACCTTTAAAACTAACTTCTTTGGATGATTTAGAGTTTAGTAATTTGTAATTAAACTGGTATCATTAAAAAGATATTTTTAAATTATAAATAATTCAAAAATCATTTTGTTAGATAGTATTATTTGAAAACATTGCGAAAAAACGCCAAAATCTTGCTTAATTTTTAAGTAACTGAAATTTTAATTTACTTTTGGACTTACAAGTTGACAATTATTTTCATCTTTTTCTGAAGTTCATGCGTGCCAAATTTCATAAAGATCGAGCAAAACTATGGATTTGTACACAATACATTCTTATAATGTAAAAAACTTCATTTGTTGTATTAAAATGCAGTCCATTTTCATTGTTTCGCCAGTTTTTTTCCAAGTCCAGTCTTTTTCTTTCTTTCTTCGTTACTTAAATAAATTTAGTTTTTGATAGATTTTCCATGCTATTTTGATAAATTTGCTTTTTAGCAATGACCTTAAGCTCATCTTTCCACTTTTGGCGAGATAATCTTCTTTGAGATTATGTAATTCAGTTATTTGTTATGATGAGGTTCAATTTTCACTTTATAGTAAGCTTATTAATGCGCAATAATTGTAGATTATTTATTTAAATTTTGCATAATTATAATCTTCATTGAATCTCGTGTTTTTTTAGACTTTTTTAACAGTTCAATGTAAAGACTTATATCATTAGACACAAAAACATACTGCATCAAAATTTATGTCAAATGCTAATGCATTTCCTATCTACTATTTTTCTTTCTTTTTTTTCTTTGCACAAATGATTTTTTCTCGGTCTCTTGAAGCAATTAATACTTTCAACTTAACAAAAATTAAATAAGTTGGCGAATTTAAAGTTTAATATTGTCACGTAGATTTTAGAAATGATGACGATTTAGAGAGACAGGCTTTTATTTAGAGCACAGCAAGCGTTCAGATAACTGAACTGCCGTCAGCTTGACAGCAGTTCCTTATATACATTTTAAGAAATGAATAGTCCAATAGAACATATCCAAGAACATAAATTTACATAAGAATAATTTGCATATTTCAGAGAGTTAACATAAAATGTACGAAACATCTTCAATGTCCAAATAATACAAAAGTCATCACTTGGATTCGAACTCGCGATCTGTTGATTGGTAGTCGAAGACGTATCCTCTAGACCACCGCGTCACACTTCAGCTTACTTAGAATGTTACATTGTCCCTCCTTTAAAAGAACAGCGTCTCGCTGTTATGAGGCAAGTTTGGCTCTGGAACGGGTTGTTGGACCGGTGTACGTCATACGCTTTTCCTCAGGAGAAGTGGACTCTGGTTCGGCTCTAGGTGGATTAGTAGCTTGGATAATCCTTGGGCTATCTTCCAAAGAGTCTTTCTGCATATCTGGATCGTAGTATGGCTTCATTCTTACAACGTGAACAATATCCTTGATTTTCCGTCTTTTGGTTAAGGGGTCAAAGTCTTGAACCTCATAGGTAACTTCGGAAAGTTTCCGTACCACTTAATATGGTCCGAAATACTTCTTGAGAAGCTTTTCCGATAATCCGACTTTACGAACTGGCGTGAAAATCCATACCAGGTCACCAGGATTATAGTTAACTGGACGGTGTTTTGCGTCATAAATCCTGCGGTCTTTCTGTTGAGCTTCCAGGGTTCGTAAACGAGCTAGCTGTCGCGATTCTTCGGTTTGGTTGAGTAAACGCTGGAGATAGTCTTGTGTGGCTCCATCAGGGCTGTAAGGAAATATGGTATCCAATGTTGTCTCAGCTTCGCGGCCGTGCAATAAATAAAAAGGCGTTAATCCCGTTGTCTCTTGTCGGGCCGTATTATACGCAAATGTCACGAAGGGCAGGATTTGATCCCAGTTTCTCTGTTCAACGTCAACATACATAGACAGCATGTCTGCTAATGTCTTATTAAACCGCTCTGTCAAGCCATTCGTTTGAGGATGGTATGCTGTGGTCATTCGGTGGTCAACGTTGCAGAGTCGGTTGATTTCGAATATTAGCTTCGACTGGAACTAATGCATTTCCTATCTACTATTTTTCTTTCTTTTTTTTCTTTGCACAAATGATTTTTTCTCGGTCTCTTGAAGCAATTAATACTTTCAACTTAACAAAAATTAAATAAGTTGGCGAATTTAAAGTTTAATATAATCAAATTAAGACAATTAATAAGACGGACGAATCGGTTGGTAGCCGAATGCGGCTAGTGTTTAATACTGCAAAAGCAATGTAAAAATAGAGAAAATATAATTTCAGGTTACCTCTCAATTTTTTTTCTTTCCCTTTGCAAGATACTCTACGTATGTGTGTCTTTACTCTCTTCCGACTAAAAACAGAAATAACACTTTTCTCACCAATCATTTCCCATGAAAGATAGACCAATAAGACTCAGGCCCCCTTTACTCTTCTAAACGCACACTTCCCCAAACGCATAAAGAAAAACATGAATGTTGTCTTTTCATAGATGTCATTTGGTGTCCTAGTCACAGTTTTAGCCAAGAAAACCTTTTCCTACAGGCGAGTTCCCTTGTTTGTCAAATTTATGACAGTGAAATGAAACCAAACCAGCGAGAGTGACTTCCCCGAAACTTTCTCGCATACGACCAGTAATGTGGGGTGGGTAAACACCCAGTTGGTAGGTAAATATTTTTGGGGTATTTACCCAAGGCCTGGTTATTTTGAAAAAAAATTATGAATGGTGATTTACAATGAAACATATAAAATTTATGAATTCCCAAAAACTTAATATTTTGCAAAAAAATTTCGTATGTTCGCAATTTTTACGCGCGCTGAGGTACCACAACTTTATTTAACGTTCTTGAGTACGAAATCTTACTATAGATATTGCACAACATTTCACTACACCTCCGGTTAATCACAGGAGTCCATCTGGAGAATGTCAAAATGAAGTTTCGTTTTTGGGATTGCCATAATTTCCGAAGCGCGTGTTTGCGGCTCGCTACAATTTCCGCCAAGGTCAAACACCAACCATACTCACTTGAGTAAAATAAACGAAACGCTCGCCAACACACAGCCGTAATGTGCATATTGAACTAAATATGCAATTTGAACACCTGTTTTTAACCGATTGAGATGAAAATTGGGCACAGATCTATAACCAATGTTAGCATCCGCGATATCAAGTTTTATTTATCTATGTCAAAGGGCATATGAGATACAAGTATGCTATTTTACAGACCGATAGACAGTCAACCCGTTGACGGATTTGGCCCAAAATTTTATACGAACCTACATTCATGACGATAAAACTGTGTATCACATTTTATCCATCTAGCTATTCAAGTGTTTGAGTTATAGTGTTCACATGACTTTGGACATACAGACAGACTTCCCGTTGACGGATTTTGTCCAAAATTTGATAGAAACCTACAAATTATGTGTAAAGACCACATACCAAATTTCATCCCCGTAGCTCTAATAGTTTTCGAGTTATCGTGTTCACAGAAACACAGACAGACATGATTCCAAAATTCTGTTTTTCGGATTCAGGGAGGTCTAAAACGTGGAGATTCGTCAAAATCTCGAGTTCGAATTTTTTGACGATTACAATACTTTATCTTTGTATATTTCGTATACAGAGAAAGTAAAAAAGAAGAAAAAAGCACCTATAGTCATCTCTCACAAGAACCGCGCCCTTTCTGCACAAATGGGTGCAATTCCTTCCCTCTATCCAGGGGCTTCCGAAGCCAACAAAAAGTCTTAATGAGTATTGCGGCTCGACTTTGCACAGAAGAGGTACCTTGTTCCAATGGCCCGAGGGTTGGTGGAATCAGGAAGGGTGCACAAATGCGATGCGCAGTAGGTCTTTCCGCGCATGACGTCATATTGGGACAGATTTCTAAACTCTCCGCTATTCCACGCGGCTTCGAATTAAAGAAATAAAATTATTCCATCTGTAAGAAACGGTGAAAGTACCCGATTAATGGTTCGTTTTTGTATCTTCATCATTTTGCATCACAAGACTGCTTTTTATTGCTTATAAATTACGCGTCATGGATTTTTATTTTGAATGAAAATTATTCCTGATTCTCTCTCTCTCTCTCTTCTCTTCACTTTTTGTTTACTTTACACTTACAGCAATCACAAATGACCGATTCGCTTTTTGAGGATACTGTTTGCTTTTGTTGTTGTCGTCAAATAGGAGTTTTCGATGAATGAAAATAAAGAATATGATCTTTTGGGCTTATTTATGACTAGTCTGGAGCCGAGGTTTGTTTCTTTTTTCTCCTCACATTCCAAATTAAAAGGCGGGAAATTTAGTTTTATTATGAATATTTCTTGTTTGGTTCAATGCTGAGAAGGATGCTTGATTGCTAAAGAGTTTTTGAGTCTTCCTCTGGTTCGTAAACTAAAGATTGAAAAACGACTCTTTTTCAGAGCCAAATGTTTTAGTTTTACGGAACGATTTGAAAGCTAATACAATGTCTGTTTGTGCTGTTGTCAGATGTTCGATGCGTTCGAGAAATTCGAAAGGCAAAAACATTTCTTTCCGCTCATTTCCGAAAGATCGTGATATAGAAAATTTGGAATTGTAAAGGCAAAAGAAAAGATATCGTTAATGATGAAATTGCTCGAATTTTCTCTCAGCAATTCAGCGAGAGCGATTATCATCGCGATTTAAAATGTAAATGCCTAGTTTCCTGCAAAAATATGAATAGTAGTTCTGAAATCAAAAGCTATTCCTACATTATTTTTGCCATCAAATGAAATGATTAATTAAAAACTTAATCAGTTAGAGAGGAACACTCTAAACTACTGTGGAACATAATGTTCTAAAAAGTGCTTTGGTCTGGTTTCGCGTATGAAGCGGAAATATTCTAATCAAAGGTATTTAATATAAATAATAGAAAAACAAAACAAAAAGTTGAAAAGGAAAGATTATATATAAGAAACAGAAGATAATACAAAGAGTTTTAATTAATATTTAACTAATTAATTTATATTTAATATCTTTGTTAAACTTTGTTAATTATAACTGGTATTTAATATAAGTTTTGTATCATGTATTCTGTTTAAAAAATATAATTAGCAATTAGGCAATCGTTTCTCATTAATATAGCAAATATTGGATATTATCGTGTTCAAGAGATTTTATATTATATCTATTATTCTGTGTGATATATATATATATATTTATATAATTGAGGATGATATATATATATAATGCAATTAAGATTTCTGTGATGAAGACAATTATGCAAACAAAGTTATTTTTGTTATTGTTTATTCAAAATTATAATATATTTTTTAGAAATTTCTCAAAGATATTTGATTTTGTTTTTATTTAGATGAAGTAAATGACCAATATTGAAACGAATGTGTATTTCATAATTACAAATAAAATTATTCTTAATTGTTCGGTTTCTTAAACATTTTCCACAGACTAAATTAGAGTTGTTTTTATTTAACTGTATAAAAGTGTAATAGCTATAGACGTAATTATCTCCTTTCTTGCATAGAGACCATATGAGAAAGATCACTGCTTTTTATTAAAATTTTTTATTAAACTCTCTAAATTTTGATTATTTCGTAATGTGTGACTCTTTAACAATGTTTGTTGAAAAAATCAAGCTTTGAAAAAAGTGTTTCTGTAGCTAAAAGAGCTCCCAAACAATTTATTTATTCCGTTGCGTAACATTGAGAGGAAGAAGCGTGCTCCCAATGCGACGTCATCAATTCATTCGCTCTCTGTGAGCCTAACCTTAATATTCTCAATTAACCTTGGGTGGGATGGCTGCAACATTCTGGAAAAACATCTGTAAATGATCGGAAGGTCAAAAGAAGTGGACAGAGACCTCAGTACAGTTCCTACGGGCAATTGTAATTGCGTATGCGTCTTGGGTCTGTATTCGACCACTCGTTGTTCGGCTGGTCGAATTACGACGGCAATAAATCCCCAACGGCAGTTGTCGAACGAAGAAACATGGACCTTGGGTGCAGGGCTATTTTGTTTATTTTCTTTATATTAGCTTACTATAGAGAAAGAATTCTTTTTTCCTCTCCCACACTTCTTGGGGGGCCCAAATTGTCTTTTGTTTAAGGGGGCCCACTTGCCGTCGGACAAGCTGGCAACCTCGCCAGTCCGCCACTGGTTACATAAATCAATTGATTTCGAGAGTTCATTCGTTACAATCAGTGATGTGGGGTGGGTAAATACCCAGTGGGTAGGTAAATATTTTTTGGGTATATACCCGGGTATTTACCCAAGGCCTGGGTAAATACCCAAAAACTGGGTATTTTGCGGAAAAAAACATTTTCGAGTGCCGATTCACAATGAAACATACAGAGTTTTATAAATACCCCCCAAAGAAAGTATTTGCAGGAAAAAAGCGTATTTGTGAATGGTGATTCAAAATTAAACTTAAAATTTATAAATACCCAAAACTGGCTATTTTGTAGAAAAAGTATTTGAGAATGGTGTGATTCAAAATGAAGCTTTAAATTTATAAATATCCTTACATTGAATATTTTGCGAAAATAAAATGCATTTGTGAATGGTGATTCAAAATAAAACATATAAAATTTATAATTAGGATATTTAAAAAAAATTCAACTCCGAATGTTGATTCAAAATGAAACATAAAAATTATAAATATCCCAAAACTGGGTATTTTTTAAAAAAAGCATTTGCGAATGGCGATTCAAAATCAAACATATAAAATTTATAAACATAATGAATAGTTTTAAAAATTTTAAATTAAAGTTTTGACTAAATTATAGAAACAAAAACCAACTGCTATCAGGATTCAGAATAAAGTACTCTAAAACTTAAACGGGATCGGGAGAAAATTTAATTTTTACGGTTTGAAACTGTGACACTTAAAATGGAATAATTATGTTTAACGCCGTTTATGTTATAGCTATTCGGCGACCAGCTTGTTCGCCGGGAATATAATTTCAATTGACTCTCTTATGTATAGTTTGATATTCACGTTTCCCTCAACAAAGTAATTTTTATCTTCAGATTGCGATAGAGATTTAGTCCGCGTTCTTTACGTAGTCTTGCACTTGTTCTGTTCCTTGTGTATATGAAAGTCCCTAATGGAGTCCAGTAACTGTTCGTGTCAAGTTACATCTAATTGTAAGTAATCGAAGCGAATTTTAATTTTAAAAATTTATTTCAACATCGAAATACCGCGGCACGTTTTACGTCAAGCAGCATGTTAATTGGCTTAAAACATGCTGATAAAATGAATTTAAACATAGCAATCATAATCGTTCAGTTTTTACTGGATTATTTCTTTATATACTTATTATCTAGAGGACTGTCTTTACAGATTTCACAGAAAAATTGATCAAATAAAAAAGAAAAGAAAATCCAATAGAATATTATATTAGTTTTCAACGATGGAAGAGAAACAGCGGTTTGAATTTCGTTGTAACAATGAATGCCAAAAATTATTTTTAAAAATTTATTAAAATTAGTGAAAAATATACAATGAAAACTTAATTGATATATTGAAAAGATAAGTTTTTAAATTATCAGATGGTGTTAAAATAATGTTTGTGCTGTAATATTTTCGGAAATTATTAAGGAAAAACTCCAAAATTTCGCTTAATTTTTAGTTAATTAAAATTTTTTAAAAACGGTTACGAGGTGCACATTCCTACCATCCAAAGTATGTTTGTTCCAAATTTTGTTGCTCTAGGCCTAGCGGTCTGTCCTGCAGAGCGCCAAAACACACACATTCTCCTTTATTATTAGTAGAGATAGACAGTGCCAGTGAATCTTGTGATCCATAATTTACTCACATTGCCGTGCTGGAAGTCAACCATTCTTGTTTTGATTTAGTAATAATTAGTCGTTTACTTCACGTGTGAATTTTTACGTTAAAAATTTTAAAAAAGTAAAAAAATGAAAAAGAAACTGCTTGGAGCTTTTAATGTTAAGAAGGATAAAAGTATCCAATGTAAATATTGTAATGTTGAGTACAAACTTGCTAATGTAAGCAAAATGGAGAAACACATAAAAAATGTTTAAAAAGTCTTGTTGGATTAAAAAAGGTTTTGAAAGGAATAAAATAGCTAATGAATTTTCTTTTAATCAGATTCCAACCATGACACTTACATCAAATTTAGAGTTTTAAGAAGATTTAAGTATTTATGTTCATAACCCAGATGAATCCCGTCTAACCAGGAAATTGTGTGTGAGTGTGTGTGCCTACTATGAGTCAAATAATACAACAGATTCAGCAACAAAAAAATCTCATTACTTTTTGCTGAAACATTACTTTTTACTTTCTCATTACTTTTTGCTATTACAAAAATAACTTACCTCTGTTGAAAGTAATATGAGTGAATGTTACTTTCAGAATAATTCACTCTTAAAACTGTTAGAACTCAAACATCTGCTAACTTATCTGGTACTTTGACTAATTAATCCAAAAAGAATTATAAACAATTGTATGTTTCATTTTAATATCTATTATCAGCTCTTTGTCATTTTAAAATCAAACTCAACATTTTCTTTTTTTAAATTTAGTTGAGTTTTAAAAAGGATTGATATTTAAACCACGTATTTTATGTAAGATCCATGATATAGTATTGCGTTTTTGTTTTTTCTGATTCATTTTCTTAGTTTTTATAGAATTTAAAAGGTTCATATATTACTAGTTTTCTTTTTTTACCTTACCTTATGCTCAATATATATTCTATACGTATTTATATTATAAAGAGGCATCATATTTCACAGCACTGCCTGTGTTTTATATGAATAGAGTTAATTGAAAAATAAATACCCAGGTAAATACCCATTTTGGGTATTTACCCGGGTAAATACCCAGGGTATTTACCCTTAAAAATAAATACCTGGGTATTTTACATCACTGGTTACAATTAGGCTTCGTATATATTACGTGGCACGTCCGCCCGCCATTTCTACAGGGTCAACATTATACGGGGCAAGTTGGGCAGCCGGCTGAACGTGGCCCATGCGAAGTGGCTCAACTTACCCCATGTCGCCATTTTTGTTTCCAGTGGGTGTACGAATTTACTTTGAAAGTATTTCAGTAAACAAGCATGCTCTACAGTAACTATGAATAGTTATCTTTCAGAATATTATTTGTAAACATAGAAAAAAAAGATTATTTGTAAGGAAGGAAAGTTACTCACCTTGGCAAAAATTTGAAAATTTCAGCTATTTATTTAGTAGACGCTGCTTCTTCAATGACCTTCACAGGATCAAAGGGAGGAGGGATGACACATACTTGGCTGGATTAACAGCGCTATCTATCTGAAAATATTTAAAATATCGCGACTGACCCAACGTGCCCCTATGCCCAACTAGCCCCGGTCTACTCTACTCTAATTTTGAAGTCATAATCAAAACTAAAATGATGAGTTGTGCAGAAAACTTTTTTTGTAACTGAAGCTTCAACACAGGAGGCTTTACAAGACTTGCTTAATCAAACTGTAAAAGCGACTGATTAAATCGCTAGAAGATTATTTTTTGTTCTTCGATGACGATATTAATTATATTTTTTAATTAGTAAATGGGATTTTCACAGTTCCTCGAAGCAACTTGAATATAAACAACTTTTCGAAGATCTAACAGCTACAGATGCAGGAATTTTGTCACATCTCTAATTCCAGTAAATTAATTTTTTGCGGAATTGAGATGAACAATTACAGCATACTCTATTGTGGATAATCCACGGCAGTCTTCTCGATACTGTAGACCATTATGACTCCAGTTTGTTCAGGAATAGACTCAAATTCAAAAACAAGAAGCTGCATATGTCACAAACTATATAATTGATTTGAATCGACGGACATGAAAACCAGTCACAAAATTTTTAATTAGTCATAACAGCAAACACTATTACTAATACTAAACGAACAAAACATATAACAACATATAAACGAACAAACATATATGTGTTTAACCACAAGCAAAAAGTTCAATAGCTTAAAGTTTTGTTTAAAGGATTGCCAAATTAGATTCTTTTAATACTTATTATATTCTCCATATATTCTTACGTTATGCAAATGTCAAACGCGGGGGGGGGGGCGCGAGTATAAAAATACTGTTGAAATGTTAAAAAAATATCCAAGATAAATTTAAATTGCCTAAAATAGGTCTTGTGTAGTTGAGAACCCGAACCATGAATGAAAGCGAACCTGCACGCTCTCGGAAGTCAATTGCTGCTATTTTATTCATTTTCTACTGATTATAGTGTAAGAACTGTTTAAAGGTCCTTGAATATCTTGATTAATTGGCAGTTTCTTAATATTTACGTCAACTCCACATATCCTAAAGTGTTTAATACAAATAATTATATAATTTTAATATTTAAAAATTTTGGCAAACTTTTTCGTATATTTCATCACTGTGCAGCGACAATAATACTTCATCTGCCATCTTATTCTCCAGATTTTCATCCCACACCAGCAAGCGAATTAACGATCTGTCTACAGAATCTGTGCACATTAGAGTCACATGACATTGCAGAACTTTTATTGAATCAAGCGATGCTCTGTTTAGAAATATGTGGCTGTGACTTGGTCAAACAATGCAGCGGATATCGTATGACGTGGCTCACGCATCTGAAATATAACTTTAATAAATTTTGTTGTAGCGTGGAAGCTTAGAGTGGCAAATGAAGAATTGTTAATATCTGAAAGATGTTCAGAATTGTATGATGTACCCCCTAACTACACTATCAATTAATCATTCGCTGTCTGTGATGAGACTGACCTCGACAACTTTTAATTTCTGAATAGTGCTCTGAATTTTTCGTAGATTTATTGAGAATAACGAATAATATTTGCTCTGATCATAATATACAGGGTGTCTGTCTTCTGCAATTGTGGCCTAATAGCTAATTTCTAAACCGTCAGAGGTAGGCATATACTTCCCATTCGAAGAATGCTGTAAATGACGTAAATAATTATTTTATGTTGTTTAATAAATAAATACACTGCTGAAAAAATTACGAATTCTAAATTTTTATACAATCCCCCAGTCATAGTGTGTCAAGAATATTTCACTAAATATGAAAAATAGGACCGGGGGACTGTATAAAAATTTAGACTTCGTAATTTTTTCAGCAGTACATTTATTGACTCAGACAACATAAAATATAATTCTTTAAGTTATTTGAAGTATTTTTCCAATTGGAAATATATCCCTATCTTTAGCGGTTTAGAAATTAGCTATTAGGCCACGATTAGAATATGCACCCTGTATATCTGAGCTAGTGTACGAGGTGCTTCTAAAGCTATTTTGTCCTACCCGTACGAGAATAATCTCTGTGATAACAACACATTAATTTCCGAAATATGACACCATTACTAATTCAGATTACCACTTTAGCTTTCGGACATTAAGGGATGAATGGTTAAGACACTGATAACTCATGCAAAAATAATTTGTTATGATGTAAATACTTACAGCGATATTTTCCCACCGTGTGATGGAAATGTATTGAACATACTCGGGCTAAAGTAGTCATAAACTGCGTTTCAACGATATTAGTAATCACAGTGAAGTAAATGGGTTGAAATGTAGATTTTAGATAGTGTGAAGAATGTTGATAAAGTTTGACAACGTAATTGCGTTATGCGAATAATGTCTATTGGCATGGTTTGTTGCGAAAGCTTAGGTCAAAATATATTGAACTTTTTTGGTTTCTGATTTAACTTTTGGATCTGAGTGCAACTTTAAAATAAATATAAGTTCACTTTAATATTTGGATAAAAGTTTCTAAAAGTAGTTCTAATATCCATTTTATAATCAATATAAATATTAATCAAATTATTAAAATATAATATGCCAAAAAGTGCATAGCGAGTGAAACAATTTAAATGAGTAAATAATACAGAACATTTATTAACATCCATAACATTCATTTTGAGAAATTGTTGTTGAATTCAATTGCAATTGGTCCTTCTCGGATCGTGGTAAATGTTTGGAAAATAACACAATTGCTTGAATTTATACCATTGTTCGTTTGATAGTTAAACGTTTTGTTCTTTCGGAAGTAGCGACGTCTTTTCCTCAATAATCTAACGAGATAAAAAAGGCCTTGTTTTCTTTTATAATGGAGTGTTTCCCAATTGTATTTACTTAATTTGTCTTTCATATTTACATATCTCATTTTAAACTTATTTAGAAATCTTTTTATCCTTATCATGGCTCACAACATATGTAGCTTTATGCACTCATGTGGGGGTGAGGTTTTAGTTTGAACTATTACCCAAATTTAAGATTTAACACATAATATATTACATTATGCCTATTAGGAATTTAAAATTCATTTAATACCATATCAGTAAATGCACATGAATCTTAAGGCAAAAAGTTCGATTTTAAGAGTAACAGTTCATCACACCTGATTAATTTCAATATTCTAAACCAATGGCCAAATAAGTTTTTGCATTGTGTTGTTTTGATCTTTAAAATAAAACATCCAGGTTTTAAAATACAAATCTGAATAAGCCAGATCGGGATAACTCTGTAGAAGACAGTGTGTGAGAGATAAATGATGACGGAAACATTTTAGATAAACATAATTTATTTAAAATCTAATTTTCTTCTTGGCTATATAAATATATGCAAAATAACATTTCAAATCAGGAGAGGGCCCTTCAATATATATATTTACTCAAATAAAAAAAACATGCCTTCATGCCAGATCTGTACAAATATTTCTTTACTTCAAACGTGACAACCCATTTATTAAATTTACCAAAACTATGTCAGTAGGTACGCATATGTTTAAGTATATCGTTTCTGAGTTGATCTTGCATTTGAGATGGGCAGTTTAATCAATAATAACAAAAAAACATACTAGGTAAACATCTGTTGCTCTCTAGATTTAAATATGAATGGCTATGAATGGAAATTCAATAATATAAACACTCAAAAGCATCTGTAATTACTATTTTCAATTTCTAAAGAAAACTTCACTTTAATTGATATGTCACTTAATTGATATATACGTATATATATATAAACAAGCACTAGTTTTTAAGATATTAAAGAATTAAATAAGATAATAGATAATCAGTACAGAAATCATTTGAGCGAAAGCCAATTTCAGCTGCAGTAGATTTACTACATTTATTCTTACAAATATTGTTTTTAATAATTAATTTTAATGTAATAGTTTACTTATCTTGGCTGATTCTGGCAAGGCGACTTCCAATCCAGGGATTTGTGACTTTCATCTTGAGGAGGTCTTGTCGTCTACTGGTGGGCATATGGCTAAAGATGATAACATGATGTACATGACACTACTGGGATGAGTGACTGGAAAGGCTGGTCATGGCTCAGGAGTTATGGGTGAATCTCAGGCATCAGAGCATCTTCGGGTGGGTCACTGGCAATCAACAGACGCGCTACGCTCGAAAATCAGATGAGAATATGTAGTTGGAGATTCCACGGAACTACTGGAAGGCTAGTTTTCACTCAGGATGGAATCTGCAGTGTGCGGAAACACGATGATTGCAGAAACATTCAGTTTCCTAAGTTCTGGCTCTGAGTATTAAGCAGAATTTATTTGTTGGAGTAGACTGCAGCTCATAATGTTCTTTTTCTGCTGACGAGCGGGGCCTCAGCTCGGAAGGAAAATGATTTGAAGATTCTCTTAGGCCTTACACGCCTGCCGTACATGATAAACAACGCAACGGCCAACACCACCTGTGCCACAGCTAATCATTTGTTAAAGCGAAGTTATTTGGCAGCAATGTCTTTCAGCAATTTGTGATGAATTGCCATCTAAAAAACCTCTGCCATTGCTGCTTATTTCCTCAAAACATTTCTTTCGAAAAACCAATTTTCGTCTCCTCCAACAACGCACAAACCAGACATTTTGAATAACCCGGGAAGTCGCCACATCATCGCCAACAATGCCAATTTCGAATATTGAGAAAGCTAGAGCAAAACTAAAATTCTACTCGCCAAGCGGAGCCAAATTCGCTAAGCAGCGAAGGTGGATCTCCGAGTGGTTAAAAGTGGTTTTATCGCTGACAATTTGACCAACTGGAGTGAGCTCCGAGTTATCTGCAGCCAATAGAAGAATTTTCCTTTAATTGGATATAGAGCTTAACTTTAAGAAATAATTGCGACAAACTGTCATCTTGTAGCGGAAATTTGGGCGTAGAGCCTGTCATATGCTAAATATCCAGAGGGGGATGCGTTTCCGTCTGGCCAAGAGAAACCGCTGTCCTTAGGGGATTCGAATCTCAAAAACAGGTCAGGGGTCAGAATGAGAGGGGTAAAGAATACACATATTTCCGCTCTGGAAGGAAAACCAGTGACATCCGATTCTTTTTGCAACTTTCCGAAAGGACTCGATGCGTATTGAAACTGATAAGTGTAGATTTGATAAGAGGGTTCAAAACACAGAATCGGGTGCAGGAAAAGGAAAAGAAAAACAGCCGCGAATTTGTTTTCGCTCTCGCACTATGAGTTGGAAAATATGAAACAATGTTTCTAATATAGCACACAGGGAATGCAAGTTTTAAATCAAACAAAGAAAATTATTAATAATTAGGATTAGAATAGATGTGGATTTTTAATTATAAAAATTAGAAATTTGAATTAGTTTATAAAATTTGTATCTTAGTGAGCAAGTACAAAAAGAATTTTCTCAATGCAGCATGACACTCATTTTAAACTTATTTAGAAATATTTTTATCCTTATGATAGTTAATAAAATATCATAGTTTTATACCCTCATTTTAAACTTATTTAGGAATATTTTATCCTTATCATGGTTAACAAAATATCATAGCTTTATTCACTTCACACTCAAAATTTAGAAAAGTTCAGATCAAAGAATATTCTGTTTCAACGATATATACATTGCGTCCACACTTATTTTGGTCCAATAGCTAATTTCTAAACTGATATAGACATATAGTTCCAATTGGAAAAATGCTTTAAATAAAGGGGAGAATTATATTTTATGGTTTTTTTTAGTAATTAAATATATTTCTGAAAAAATTACGAATTCTAACTTTCTATACGGTCCGCCGGTCATATCAGTCATATTTAGTAAAATATTTTTGACACTAGAACATTTTCAACAAAAAAAATTCCCACTCTTCTGCGACTAAAACTGAGCGAGTTATGCAGCTTTGAATTTCATGATTTTTAACCAATCAGCGGCCTCGTCGAGCAAATGCTGCGAATTGACTGGTGGATCGTCTTCAAGACGGCTATTGAAATGGTGTAAAGTGGTCTAAGTCAGCGATATTCAAAGGTCTATAACTCAGTCGGTTTTAGTCGCAGAAAAGTGGGACTTTTTTTGTTTAAAATGCTCGAGTGTCAAAAATATTCTACTAAATATGATTGATAGGACCGGGGGACTGTATAAAAAGTTAGATTTCGTAACTTGTACAGAAATATATTTATTCACTCAAAAAACATATATTATAATTCTTCCCTTCATTTAAAGCATTTTTCCAATTGGAACTATATGTCTGTTTAGAAATTAGCTATAGGATCACGATAAGTGTGGACACCCTGTATGTATGTATATATATATAATATTTTGGTACTGAGCTCCCTGGTAAAAAAGTGCATTGCGTTTTTCTGTAGTTTGACGTTTGATTTTGGATGTCTTATCAAATGAATTATCTTCAGAAAGGTTGCACGATTTTTCTAATAATGGCTGTCACAGCTATTGTGTGTCTAGCATCCTTTTTTTTACTTTCTCGTATACGAAGTATACAAAGAGAAAGTATTGTAATCGTCAAAATATTCGAACTCGAGATTTTGACGAATCTCCACATTTTAGACCTCCCTGAGTCCGAAAAACACAATTTTGGAATTATGTCTGTGTGTCTGTCTGTCTGTGAACACGATAACTCGAAAACTATTAGAGCTACGGGGATGAAATTTGGCATGTGGTCTTTAAACATAATTTGTAGGTTTCTATCAAATTTTGGACAAAATCCGTCTACGGGAAGTCTGTATGTCCGAAGTCATGTGAACACTATAACTCAAAAACTTGAATAGCTAGATGGATACAATTTGGTACACAGTTTTATCGTCATGAATGTAGGTCCGTATAAAATTGTGGGCCAAATCCGTCAGCGGGTTGACTTTGCATATTTGATTTCTTCGCCATTGTACGACGTGAAAGAAAGACACTGCTGTTCCGGTTTCCCGTAATACGTTCTGTCTTGGCTCGCTGCCAAATTCTTCTCGAATAAAAGTGAATTAATTATGGAGTGTTTATCTTTTAATTTTTCTTTCACTTCGAAACATAGAGTTGCATATTTGATTTGCGGTTAGTTTTATTTTGTATATTTCGTAATGCATTTTTTTCTGAGTGAATTTTGCATTATTTATACTCTGACAGAAGGAAAGTAGTTGTTAAAAGTAAAATTATAAAGTAAAAAATCAAAATTAGTGTCAATTGAGTCATCAGTTCTGTTCTTCATGCTTTTTTAATTTCTTAAGCAATCTGCCAATGTGCATGGTATTTTCAACTACAACTATCGGTAGTAAATTTGTAACAATCAGATCGGAGATATTGCTGGCAAGCTAAAAGGCTGCTTAGATGTGTGCAAATCTTTTAGTAACTTACATTAGATAATTGAAATTTGGTATGTGGTCGTCTAATCTTAATTGTAGAATTCCCCGTGTCCAATTGGCATATTTGGTTTTCTTTGTCATACTATGACACAAAAGAATGTCGCTACCAATTGGCGCGTTTTCTGCTGTTTGGCTTATTTTTTCTCCACCTGTTGTCAGAGTGTATACGAGAAAGTTTAGGGGAGACCACTCCCGCTGGTTTACCATTTCTTTTAAGATTCCTGTTCGTCAGGTCGTTGACCTGGGCTTCCATCTCGTCTTTCTGATCGAGCACTTCTCTTTTCTGTATGAAACTCTTCACAACACTTTTTATGAGCTTTCTTATTTTACTTTTAAGGTGACTTCTCGGGAAAACTTTTTTTCCAACGATTTCCGATTGATAGCTTAGTAAAGTTCTGCTGCTTTTCCGCATGCCATGGTGAAGCTTGGGAGGAATCTGCAAAGATCTATTGAAAGAGGAGTTATACTTTGTGTGGTAGTTAGACTGTAGCTAAGATTATGTATGTCTTTGGAAAAACTGTCTTTTTTTAGTATGAGGAGCATAAAACATAAAAGAGGAAGCAAAATGTTTAGATTTATGCGTTTTTTTCTCGAACTCTTAGGCTGGGTTTGATGTAAAAAGAAAATCTTTACTTACTTTTATTAGCTTTTCGTGGTAATTTAATTTTATAATTGTTTGATGAAGTTTGTATTGTAAAATTGTCTCAATGTTGCATCTGACAATCAATTTCCATTGTGTAATCTTAATTCAGATAACAGATGACTACATATCCTTCTTTAAAATATGGCAAAGAGTTTCTGGATGTGGTATATTGTGGAAGCAAATATTTAACATTTCGATCGATAAACCTCATTGCAACAGTTCTAAAAGAGGTAGCTTTTCATTGCTCAACAAAACCATCATTGACTGATCCGTACCGACTTCAAACATTGTTAACTCAACAAACACATTATTTTTTCGGCTCACACACATGTAATTTAATTGTTTCTGTTCTTTGTTATTGTTACTTCTTGGGAGTTTGCTTAGTTGCAACACTATTTAAAGTTACTTCTGCATACATTTGCAACCCTATAAAGGATATAAAGCGCGAAATTTGCTTAAATACTCGCTGAACAACTATCGCACCACAGTTTAAAGCATAAACATTAACTAGGATCAAGAACTGGTAGATAAACTAAGGATTCAATGATTCTTTAATTACACAAGTCATTGACAAATCACTTCCAAATCTCATTGACTCATTAAATAACTACTCTGATTAGTTTATAACTTAATTATTCTAATCCTATCTGTAACTAGTTTGTGCCTTGTTTGATAGTTTTCATTTAACTTGTATTATCTCGCAAAGAATTTAAAATATAAAATAGCTTATTGTCAATTGATTTATCATGATGTTTTAAGTAAATTTTGTAAATTAAAATTTTAAACTTAAATGTTTGAGTTTCACTACATGTAAAAATGAATTTCGAGAAATATCCATATTTTTGTCACTTGTATAATAGCAATCGACAAAATAATGTCATTTGATAAACGAAATTTATTATTGCCCAGAAATGAAATGTGAAAATAATGAAACGTTTGAAAGAACCCAAAAACATTAGTTAGTTCTGCGTAATATTAAAATATTTTTCCTTATAGTTAGATCATTAATAGTATTATTAGAATATCTCTGTAATAATATCATAAGGATCATCAAGCAAAGCAAAATGATTTAAAACTAGATTTCATTTATAGCAAGGTAATAAAAGCAGTAAATAAAATAGTAATATATGTAAAACTATTCGTCAGGTATTGTTAAAGTTATTAACAGTGTTTGTAAGTTTTAAATTATTTGGTTTCTTTTTCCTGAGATTCTCTTTGCAAATATGTTCGTAAATTATGGGAAAAATTATTTTATCTATGGGCCATAAATCATGGCAATGGAATAAATTTTCAAATATTTTATCTCTTGATATTTATTTATATGCGCATTTCAATTCGTCCACAGCATTATAATAAATTCACTGACATTTTTTGAATATTATTTAAATTATTACAGTAGTTTATGTGTGTTGGAGCAATTTTAAAGCACTCATGACCGCTATATGAATCAAAGAAATCCTACTGAAACTATTAGTAAATTCCAAAGGAAATCGTAAAGCGGCATAATCTCAAAATTCACCATAAATTTTGCATTTAAAGCCTGGAAACGAAAGGAAACTTGTTCTTTTCCAAAATAATTCAGAAAATGATGAATAGTAGAGATCTGGAATGGAAATGGAAAATCATATTGGTTAATTAATCATCATGGAGTGTAAAGGAGAAGCGAGGGAAATTTACGAAGTGTCAGTTTAAGCTGATTTAATTGATAACGGAAACTACTTAAACTGACACTTCTTTCCTTTTTTTCCCCCTGTTTTGGGATTATGGGACCTGAGATGTTGTCATTAAGTGAAATTAAACCATTTCAAAATTAAAGAAATAGAAAATACGCGTTGTAAATGATATTCGGATGGTTTAATTTTAAATTTAGCTTATGACGAAAAAGAAATCGGGACGAGTTTTGAATGTACTTTTTATATTTACTTTAACACTTTGGAAGCGGGAAACGTAAATACGTTTTTCTCGAATTACCCAACATGAAAATTTTAATTCTAGAATTTGACTTACTAGTTTAGATAAGTTGGACATGTTAATAGATGTCTGCCGAATACGTTCACTTATTCTTTTATGGTATACACATTGTCTAGAGCAAGCACAGCTACGGTTTGTCCTTTTTTATTTGAACTTGCATCTAATTCGTATCCCGCGCACAATGTGCTAAAATATAGTTTGCAAATGTTTATTAAAGACAATTAATTTAGAACGTATCTTATTGAATATTCTATTTTTATGCTTTAAATAATATTCAAATTTTATTTAAAAAGTCAAGCCAGTAGTCTATTAATCATACTATCAATAAGTAAAAACATTCAGTTTTTGTAGATATTTTATATATTACTTTCAGCTCGGCTCAAATGTACACAATTTTATCCTCTCATCAAATATTCTTCGCCATTTCTCCAGGTCGTTTTGCGATAAATCAGTGTTTTTAGATTTAAAAAGTCAAAGCTTTTTAAGCACATTTTATCGGCAAGAATACAACCTTCTTAGAATTCTTTTTGAGTGCAAGGTCATTACATCGTTTTCAGGGTTTAAATCCTATTACAAATGATAAGCTTATGAATATCATTACTCACAAATCCTTTTGTTTTCGGTTGCTACAGGATTAAGCAATGCAATAAGGCAATTCTAATGAAGGTATTAATATTTATGGACATGATCTTTAACACGCAGTGCAGATGCTAGTTAATAAAGCTTTATATTTAAAAAAACCCTTAATTGTTAACGTGTTAATTTTATTCTGAGAAGTCTAATTGCTTGCTTAGTTTTCTCTCTTTTTCGGAATTCCAGGCTTTTAGATCATATTGCACTAAATTTGAATCGAACAATCTGCTTAATGAAATTACTGTGAAGCTTAATGCGATTTATAATACACTGTCTAATTTTATGCAAGTATCGTGAATTCTATAAAGGGAATTTATAGAAAATTCAGGAATATTTTATAAACGGAACATAAATAAATTTTTTATGAGAAACTATCTAGAAATAAATTTAATTAAAAACACATTTTAAAGACACACTTTTATTAGTGTATTAAACAGCAGAATTGTTTATATTTTAATTATTTTCAGCTTTTAAATCTTGAGATCTCTTGTTTCTCAAACTAACTTTCTGGTAGTGCCCCTATTACGGAATCAATATTTAATTCAATTAAGTTCCAAACATATTAAAAGAGCGTATTGTTATCGAGAATAAACAAGTGTAAAAAATTTCGATTATCTAGCACATAAGAAAGTGATTGAAAAATTATTGTCAAATATCCATCTTTACGATGAAACAAATCAAGTTAAATAGAGGTGTTTAAAAAGCGTATCAAACATATAACATGTTGTACTTATTAAGATTTTTTTGCGCCTTAAGATCATATTGCCTCAAATCTGAATCTTCAATCTTAAAATTCTGAATGAAATTTCTCTGGAATATTAATGAATTTTAATATTTAACGCTATCGTGTATATAATTATGCAAATTTATTGAATTCTTGTTTTTGAGAATTAAATTATGTATTTGGCTATTGGAAACTTTATATGAAAATTAGCTTCTGTCAAGGTCATACTGAGTTTACAGGGAAGGAAAAGTTTAAATAAGCTGCTAAAGCCGATTTTCTGAATTGAACGTTCTTTTCTTTCATTTTTATTTTCTTACGCTCATAGAATTACACTACGCAAAAAGTGCTTTGAATTCTTCGTAAACTCCAAAATAAAGATCACAAAAATTCGACTACCGCATTTCAAAATACTCGCGTAAAATGCAAAATACTTTTTTTTACTCACTGTTTGATTTACCTTGATTATTTAAACTTTTCCAGAAGGAATATAATTTTTTTTAACATTCACAAATCTCTTCCTTCTATTTCACGAGAGTCTTACTTAAATCTGCTTCTCTGTTCTCGTCGACTCCTGTTCACTTCACTCGAGCTCTTTCGTTGTGATGGTGACTTTCCAAATAGGACCTCCCCCATCTCCACCCGCCTCCTGAAGCGACAGACTGCGCATCTTATTTCTCGCTCAGAAAAGAGGTCGGCATATTAAGGTAGCAGTGGGACCATTCACTCTTAAAAAGAATAAAGAATAGGGACGGAAAAAAAGGAAGGATTTGGTAAGAAGCCTTGTTCCATTGTGCACTTAGAAAAAAGCACATCAAATGTTCTTTTTTAATATCCATTCTGCAGCAAATTTGAAAATGGGAAGCATCACTATTCTGATGATAAGCAGCGAATCCCTTACGATGGCTTAACGTATTTTTGAAGTTTTTTTGTTATTCATTGTCTATTCTCTAAAGGGAGCTTATTGGAGTTGGCGTAAAACAATTTCGTGTCAACTTACTCTCGAAATATTTAACAGTCCTCATATTTTACTTCTAGTCTATTAGGATTGTGTAGAAAATCTTATTTTAGTGGCTGCAACAGTCGTTGTAATAAAAATATATATTGATATAGTTTTGTGTATTATTTTTGCGTACAAATTCAATAATTTTAAAATTAATTCCATTGTGCACTTAGAAAAAATCACATCAAATGTTCTTTTCTAATATCCAAGCTGCAGCAAATTTGAAACTGGGAAGCATCACTATTCTGATGACAAGCAGCGAATCCCTTGCGATGGCTTAATGTATTTTTGAAGTTGTTTTGTTATTCATTGTCTGTTCTCTAAAGCGAGCTTATTATTGGAGTTGGCGTAAAACAATTACGGGTCAACTAGCTCTCCAGAAATTTAACTGTGCTCGTATTTTCTTGTAGTGTATTAGGATTGTGCCGAAAAACTCAATTTAGTGGCTGCAGAAGTCGTTGTAATAAAATTTGTGTATCATACAGCTTTTTTTGCATACAAATTCAGTACTTTTTACCATTGTTTAAAATTTTAATATGTATCACGTTTTATTATCCATGCAGCAAATTTGAAAGTGGAAACCATCACTGATGTGATTATTTAGTGAACCCTACCTTCGACCTAATGACTTTATATCGTTGTTATTTGTTCGATAAAAGAAGATTATTGCTTACACTTATTAGAATTGACGTAAAAATATAACCCATCACTTTTTTCTCAAGGAATTTTGGATTAATGGTAACAGTCCTTGCTTGCATTTGTCTAAGTGATAATAAGTAAAAAGTTATAAACGCTATGTTGAAATTATATTTTTTACTATCATATGATTTTTTTTCTTTCTAAAAACGGAACCATTTTATTATCAAGCCAAATTATACTTTTTTTATTGGACAAATAACGATGTTTGTTTCAATATACCTCCAGTATGAAATAATTTAATTTGATGTATAATACGAGAAAACTCTTGACACATGAATTTTTCTACTTCATAATTAGGCAACAAATTCTATTGGTGCATTTAGTACCATTTTGATCCATATAAGAATCTAAACACGCCTAAAATGTTTAACATGCTCCCTGCCACGACGCACGTCTGAGATTCGAAACATCTATCCGTGTTGCTTCAAAACGAGACGTTAATAAAACTCGAACCATCTATCTACACTCATGTCCATAAATTAAGGATAATTCAGAATCACACAGAAATTGAACTCTAAAATAAAAATTTCACCTGTAGAATTATCACACACATCTTGAAGAAGAATATGCAAATTACAGGAAACCACCAGATGGCGCGGATAGTACGTCACAATGACGAGAGTGTAAGAGAGGTGTATATAAGGAATGGTGGCAAAGAAGTAAAATTGTTCACAAGCGCTTTAAAAGCCTTTCAGTGCAATAACCGCATAGTTATGGCACAAAGGAAGCATTTGGATGATTTTTTACGTGGTAGAATTATCGGACGACTGGAATGTGGACGTACCCAGCTGGAAGTATCCGAGGAACTTGGAATCGCCCAGAGTGTCATCTCCAGGCTTTGGCAACGATTCCAAGATGATGGTAATGTGAGTAGATGTTACAGCACAGGTCGCCCCCGAGTTACAACGCCGAATGAGGACCGGTATTTGGCAGTTACTGCCAAAAGAAACAGATGGAGCACAGCATCAGACCTGTCTCGTCAGCTCTCTTCAGCTACCGGTACGACAGTTTCAAGGCAGACCGTGTACAGACGCTTAGGGCACATTGGTCTATATGCTCGTAGGCCTGTCAGATGTGTTCCACTTACCGCAACTCACTGTCGCCTGCGATTAGCCTGGAGTAGAGAGCATGCATTGTGGACACCGCAACAGTGGTCTTGTGTGATGTTTTCCGACGAGTCCAGGTTTAGTTTGCAGTCTGATTCTCGCCGGACTTTCATATGGAGAGCGCCAGGTACCCGTTACCACCAAGAGAACACCATTGAACGACACCGTTACGGTGGTGCAGGATGGCTTGTTTGGGGAGGAATTATTCTTGTTTCCAGAACTGACCTGCATGTTCAGAGTGTAACGATGACAGGCCACATCTATCGGGATGTCATTCTGGAACAACATGTACGTTTGTTTCGGGGCGCCATGGGTGCTGAATTTCTGTTTATGGATGACAACGCCCGTCCTCACCGTGCAAACATTGTAGATGAATGCCTTCAATCGCAGGATATCACCCGTATGGATTGGCGAACATACTCACCGGACTTGAATCCAATAGAGCATGTGTGGGATATGCTTGGCCGACGAATTGCAGCCCATCAACCCCCTCCCACCTGTCTACCGGAACTTCGGAGAGCATTGCTTGATGAGTGGTGTAATATTCCCCAAGATCAGATTGATAATTTGATACTCAGCATGCCTAGGCGTTGTAAGGCCTGTATTACATCGTCCGGGAGACATACTCCGTATTAACCATCATACTAACCATGTTATACTGTTTTTTGTAAATAGGTTCTTTATTGAAATTTGCTCCAGGGAGTAAAAATCGCAATTTTTATTAATTATGTCAAACATATAGCATCTGTTTTGCTCTTTACCTTTTGTTTAATAAATAGACTTTACAAATAAGTCAAATTTGTTTTGCTTCTGTCTCTTTCCTTGCCTGAACTTCATTTTCCTTAATTTATGGACATGAGTGTAAATAGATTATACCTTCTCTGCTATCTGTTAACTACAGTAGAGAAGAGGTCACCTAATTAGATAAAATGTATGAATAGTATTTGATTCATTCTGAAATTAACATGTTAAGCGTGTACACACGGTTTTCCTGTATTAAATTAGTTGTTAATAGCTCAGCTACAGTTTCCAGAGTATTAACCCTCCCTTAGTCGCACTATCTAATGGATATGTATGCAGTCTTCATCTGTTAGCTGTCTTTAATGCAATGCAATTCGAATTTTTCTTACTGAATTCTAATTTGCATTCTCATCAGGACTAATTATTTTAATTATATGGGCCAAACTATAAAAACCGTATGAACATATCATAGAATAGATCTAAATCTGCAAAATGCATTGCGTCCATTTAAGGATTAAAATGATCGCGACTAACGGAGGATTAAAAACTATATAATTGGATGCCCGAGTGAGGCGTTACATTTTAGACTAAGGTGTCAAATAAGTGATTATACATCAGTCAGAAGTTACTTCGCAAATTTCAACTAATTGCGAAAATTTAACCTGATCACACGACACATTCTTTCTCGAGTTTTGTCACTTTCTGCTTGTTTCAGAAAATCACTTAATTTCGACCAGCACTGTCTTCGGATTGTGTAGAATAGGAAAACTAATCGCCTTGATCGGTTTCGGGTGAAAAGTTATCTTTATTATTTCAGGCTACCATCAAACTGGTGTAGACTCGCTAGGCTTTACAAACTTAGTCAATTAGGAGTATTTGGTTTTCGTTCCCATGACTAATTTCATCGAACTGTTCCCATCTCCACTTTCGAGATTGGAAACAGTTCGACTGCAACTTATTCTCGCTAAATTGAATTTCTACGATTCGTCTGACAGGAGATTTTAATAGTCTTTCATTCTAGAGTCAATGGATACGCGTTCATAATTTCTCTCGGGATCATTAGAGCTTTTCCATATGTACTCAGAGGTCACGTTCAAGCTAAGATCTTGGAAATTGCACTCCTTAACGGAGTGCAATGTTGGGAGAGAGTGGCTGCTGAAACACATGGATGAAGTGTAAGTTTTTGGAATTGAAATACATTTTAACTGTTATCCGTATATTTTGCGAAGCTAGTCTGCTATCTCTTATCAAAAATAAAACTACTTTTTTATTGTCTATCTACCAGGAAAACTCTCATACTATCCAAGATGTACTTGTCTGTCCTTCTTGTAAACTTTTCATAATTCTACAAAGTACAGACATTTAGCTGAAAGCAAATCTTAGAAGCATAGGGTACTCAGCTCCTCTCTGGTAAAGGTCGTACCAAAACATACAACGAAGCAAATGGCATAAAGAGAGTTGAGATGCAAAGATATACCACCAGAATTCAAAGAATTAACTTTCCATTTGATGTTATTTGTTAAATTAAAGTCTCTTTTTGGAAAATACATACTAGAGAGCTATTAAGAAGAATCTTAAATTTTCATCCACAATTCTATAGATGACATAGATTATACCCGAAAGGTCCGTCCCACTCTCGTGATTCCTTATATTATCAGCGAGAGGACATTTTACTCATGACATGATTAACCTCCTGATATTAAATGACGAATTAGATACGTATTGAATTATGTAAAATTTATATTCGCAAATTAAAATTGAATCACTCATCCCGACTTAAAAGAAATATTATGAGAAATACTTAAACATCATAAATATCCTTTCTGATTGTTGGTTGGATCGAAATAACAATGTATTTCTTAAATAGAACGAGTTATCTAACCCTATACAAAGAGGATTTTAGCAACCAGAGGTGTGCACGACTTCCACGTGTAATAATAGATCTTCTGTGGACTCGGAAGATCAACACTCTTTTCGCAGATAACGAGACTGAGTTTCATACCCAGGTCACAGTGAACTTTAATTCAATTTTTTATAGATGACATTCGGAAGAAGTTCATTGAATACTGACGTGCTTAGGGACAGAGCTGATAACAAAATCCGATCAAAGCTTTACCATATTTACTTACTTGACTTAATATGATGCTTATGCCTGTTGCCCAGTACTATGCCGTGGATTAGCAAGGATAAATAGTGCTCGGGATGAAGTATTACATTTTTTTTAACTCTACCAGCATATATCAGCCTTAGAAAGTGAAATAAATGCATTAATGTTTTATCCCTGCCCCTTTACCTCCCTGCCCGCAGACTGGTGCGCATGTGGCGTCTTTCTCAACTCTTTGATACTATGCAGGCTTTAAGTTTGAGATAATTTCTGTGACAGACCGTATAAAACTCCTTACTTTCAGTATGCAGTTAAGTCATATGTAAATGTTTGTATAATTGCAAGGAGTGAGGAATGATTTTCCTGAACGTCGGATGTTTGAAAATGTGTTGTCCGTATATCCGGGTAATATAATAACTCCCAGAGGAAAAAAAAAGCTGTAGTTAATGTATATAATCGACAGTATAGAGTAATTATTTTCAAAATGTATATTAAATGCTATTATATGTCAGTATAAAGAGAAACAGGAACCCATATATTTTAAGAGAAAAAATCGTATCGCATCCAAAAGACTGGAACGGAGAAGTGCTGAATAAACTGTGACAACGTTATTACAAGAAACTCTTCCTAGCTGTCGATGAACGAAAAGGATTTAATACATTAATTTTTCAATGCTTACTATTAAACTCTGATCGATTGTCATATTCGTGAATTTTTATTTATAAATAAAATGGAGCTGCAATTCGTTTAATATAAATTGAGAAATGTGTACGCATAATTTATTTAATATTATATTTTTTGTTGTAAAAATAGATACCTTGTAGTTAAGCGTTGTTATATTAAACTTACTTCTTGATATTAACGTCAAATATCGTACCTAACGATAATTTTAATTCACTGGATTTTATTTTATTTTTTCTTTGTGACTCTAAAAGGATAATCATATAAAAAAATAAAGCAACCTTATTATTTAATTTCTCATTAGAGGAATAACCGTAACGAGTATTTTGATGAAGTAGATTCAATTGCAGATGGATTTGGATCTCTCTTTTACTACTATAATTCTCGCAATCAAACTTAAATGCTGGCCTTAATACTCAAAATACCACACATGGAACAGACGGCTGTTTCAATAATCCTGTGTCAGTATTTAAAACGGATCTGAGAGGGAGAGCAGATCTCATTCTTCAATTATCTCTGTCGACAACAAGGTCGAGGAAATTAAGACGTTGTATATTAAAAAGTACTCAGTTAAAAAACTTTGTGGGGGATCATTGTTGGTTGTTTCTTCAGGTTATTTCAAAGTTCCATTGTCAACATTTATTAATAAAAAAATTAAATTTAATCATACTAGTTTCAAAATTAAAACAAAATACTTCCACTTACAGTTATTTTTTCAAATATAGCAAATAAAATTTCCATTCATAAGATTCACTAGTTCATCTTCATGATACAGTTACTTTTAAGCAAAATTCAACAACAACTGCTCTTTTATTTAAGATAATCGTCAGATCGGTCCAGTTTTAGAAATACTCTGCATGAAATAGTCTTCTGAAAAATTGCCAAGTTTAGACTTCCTAGTTCGAATTTTCCGATTTTTTGGTAAATGTTTTGTTTTCAGTCCATCTTATATGAAGCAAAATAATTTACATTTTTCATCCAAAATATAAAAATACGTTGTTTTAATACTTTTCTTAACAAATACAGGGTTCCCACTTATATCCGTCACACCCCCCTTAACTTCTAAACGGTGACAGCTTAGGCCATAAAGTTGGTGTCTAGGTATAGTAAAAAGGCTATGCGCTACTCGATGAGACAACTTACCACGCCATCTATCGGCAAATTTTGGAATTAGCGGTCCTATCTCGTAAACGGTGAAAGATACGAGAACAAAGTCAATTAGAAAGTTCTAGAGCACTCTCGATTTAGTACGAAAAGATACCTTGCGCACATTAATATTCAAAACAGAACGCTTAAATGCACATTTGTTTGCTGTCGATTTCCAAAACTGTGACGTCTCGAAAGGGGTTTAAAAACGAAAAAACAATTAGTTATCACAATATACCTTTATTTTCGTTCAAAGTGTTTTCCGTCATCTGCAATACAGATTTAAGCTCTTGTTTGAATTTCACTTTGCACACGTTTTAGCAACTAGTTGGTGCGTTAGCAACAGTAATACGTCTAGTCCAGTAACTTTAGCTAAAAAGTGGGTGTTTCTTCGGAAAAATTTTAACCCAAGGTGTTTCTTCACAGAAAGCTTCTTTTTTCTGTCATTCTAAATGAAATCTCAAAAGTCCCCGACTTTTTGCTGTACGCTTCCCATATTTTTAGGGGGGCGATGGGAAGATAACTGTGTCGTCGAAATCTGGTCATTTTCTTCGGGAAAACTTTAAAACCAGGCTCTTTTTTTACGTAGAGACCTTTTTTAACTCATTCTAAATATTATCTGAAAAGTTCTCGACATTCTGCAGTGCGCTTCTCATTTTTCTTTTGGGGAGAGGAAGTGGAGGAGTTGGGGGGGGGGAGAAAATTGTGTCTTAGAAATTTGGGCAAATGGGGTATCGTTTTATATGTATTTTTAACGCTGAATTGAATGAAACAAGAACTTCATTGATATGATGAGTATTTTGCCGCAAGGGTTTGTGTTGAAGAAAAATATACTAAGATACAATTTTTTAAAATTGTATTTATTATAGATTATTAATAAAATAATATATTTACAGATATAAAAAATGTATACAGATATTGTTACATCGGTTATATCTCGTTTGTCATAATGTGTCAACAATTGTTCATTGGGAATCATCAGAGTTGTTGCTTCACATGATAAAGTAAATTATTCCCTACAAACTGTACAAAGGCTGAAAGAGATACCAAGTGCCTTAGAGCTAACCAAAAATATGCAAATATCGATCAAAATTTACGATAATCGGGGTCTTTAAGGATTGAAAAAATATTATTCTGGAACAACATGATTGCAGCCCAACAAATTATCTTCTGTCTGCAGAATTCAGATGTCATGTGGATTTATGCTAAATACACTGGTGAAATAAATTAAGAGAATTTGCATATTTTATCGAATTTCATGAAAAGAACTGAACTGAATGCAAAACCACTGCTTCTAGACGAAAATACAAATCTTGTACATCAAATACGTAAGTGTACACGTGTGTGTAGGCGGAGCTAGTAGAGAAACAGGCTTGATAAGCGCGCGTAAGGTAAGACGCATTTCGTTCGCTAGCACACCTCGGCGAATTTCTTGGTGTTATTTTGCAGCAATCGGTAAAATTCAAACTGTAACAGTAAAAATGAGTAATCACCAGCGTTTAGATGATGGAATGAGGTGGAGAATTGTAGGGAGGCTAGAAGCAGGCCAATCTCAAGTCCAGATTTGTAGATAGTTCAATTTAACGCCCAGAGTCGTGTGTAACTTATGGAAACAGTTCCAGGATACCGGATCCATCGAGAGAAAGCCTGGGCAAGGTCGTCCAAGAGCCACCACGGTCACAGAAGATCGTTATTTGTCCATTATAGCGAGGCGTAACAGGAGTGCTACAGCTTCTCAGCTCTCCCGTGACTTGTATGCAGCCACAGGAACCCGTGTAACAAGGGTGACTTTCCAAAAAACTTCATGAGACAGGGTTGTTTGCAAGAAGACCTGCTGTTTGCGTCCCGCTCACTTCTACGAACAGGAGTATGCGTTTAGCATGGTGCAGAGAGCATAGAGATTGGAGTATGGATCAATGGGCGACCGTTCTCTTCACTGATGAGTCCCGGTTCAGCCAAAACACCGATTCTCGCCGTACGTTCATATGGAGAGAACCAGGGACCCGCTATTTACCCTCCAATGTCCGCGAAATCGACTATTATGGTGGAGGGGGTTTAATGGCCTGGGCAGGCATCATGTTGGATGGCCGAGCACCTCTCCATGTCTTTGAAAGAGGCACTGTGACTGGTATAGGGATGAGATCTTGGAGCCCTATGTTCGCCTTTTCAAGGGTGCAGTTGACCCTGAGTTCATTTTAATGGACGATAACGCGAGGCCACATAGAGCTCTTCTGTTCGACGAATTTCTAGAGAGTGAGGATATTCGCCGGATGGATTGGCCAGCCAGATCTCCAGACCTCAACCCTATAGAGCATGTCTGGGACGCTCTGGGGAGGGCAATTGCAACTCGCAACCCCCCTCCGGGAACCACCCAGGAAATGAAAACAGCGTTGCTGAACGAGTGGGACCAATTGCCACAGGAAATGATAAACTGCCTTATTTCAAGTATGAAGTCACGCTGCAAGGCCTGTATATCTGTAAGAGGGGACCATACCCCCTTTTAACCCATTTTTTTTGTTTATTCTGCAACCGCTGTTTTATAACTTCAGACTCCAACGAGTGTTACGCACGATCATGCGTGTGTATTACAATTGTTGAATGGTTATTTGTTTTGTATTGTATCAATGTATGTACATATCAAATTTCATTAAAATCGGTCCAGTAGTTCTAGAGATAATCAATCAAGTCTGCAAATTCTCTTAATTTCTTACACCAGTGTATAAGGAAGTACTGCAATTTCATTGATGGAGTGGATTCATGGAGCTGTTGACACAACATGAAGAGCACTACAAATCACGCGGCGTGTACCTACCTTTCATAAACAGTCCTGTAAATGTTTAATACCATTTAAACTACGTTGTTATATGAAGATAGTCTCAAATATGGCCACGCTACTTGCGTTACATCATTTGATCAACCGCTTTACATGAAAGCAAATTAAATCGTGTCTTCATCCGCTGAAAACAATGGGGTCTCCAAAATAGTGGTGCGACTCGCAGGTTTTCATATGTACATGTCCTTTCTTGGATCGATTGGCTTCACCATGGCCGGGGTAGTGGCATGAAAGCAGTATTGAGTACTATTTACGCTTCTCATTCTTCATGTTGACAGGCCATGCTTACTCTCGAGCTGTCAGAGGCCATACACTTCTGCTAATAGTTCTGTGTAAAATAATTTTCAATGAAATTAATCTGTCTAGTGAGGAACAACAATTAATGGACGCTTACCCTAATAACTTGAATGAAGAAACGCCTTCATTTTGAAAATAAATGTTTCCAATTAAAAGAGAGAGGTCCAACTTCGAAATTATGGGTCCAGTATTAGGACATGTCGTTAATCCTCAAAGAGTTTATTAGAAAAAAGAGAATGGGGGAATGAACGGCATATTTGTCTGCAGTAAAGAGGATCATTCCGTATTTCCATGCCACAGGACATCTTTTTGTACTCCAAAAGTGACCAGTTGTTTGTACAAGATATAGAAAATTTGGAAAACACAATGGATGCAGACACCTTTAAAAATTTACTTCGGATTTCTTTACTATTAAGCAATAAGAATTTTTTTAGTGGAACCTCAAGTGTTAAGGTAATAGAACAGTCGCTCATGAAATCTTCATAGATGTAAGGAGGCTTTGTGCACGGAAGGAGTACAAAAGAGAGTATTTTAACCAAGTCCGTTGTTGGTTTGTTAAGTGCAAGACATTTCTGAAGAACTTGAAAACTTTTGTGGAGTTTCCTTTGTAAGTGGAGAACAACATGTGGATGCACGGGGATTTCGATTCAAACTGGACCGAGAAGACGACAAGAAATCATAAAAAGTGGTTTTGTGCTCACAATCCTTTTTCAATTGGAAAAGGATTGTGATCTTATTTCCTAAAATAGGGTTACAGGCAATGTGGAAAAGATAAACTGTTTCTATGCACTGAACATTGAAGCAATTATGATGAAAAAAATGTGCATCTCGAAATGAAACTTCATTGAATGATTACCGCTATCGATACTTTACCAAAGGAATGACAAAAAATGAAGTGGTCGATTTAAATACTCTACCACTCACTTCAACAGCAGCACAGCAATATTTATTTAGGGTTTATTACCATGTACAAACATGGCTTGGAAATAAACTTAATCCCGTGTAATGGGGTTGGAAATATGACTGATAATTTTTTAGTTCCCATTCGAACAACGCAGCCACCTGCTCCAAGTTCTTTTTTAAACATGATTTTCTGTTCCTGTTATAAAAGTTACGTGGATATCGAAAGGTTGGGGTTCCACTGCTATATTTCTTGTGAAAATTTTCACGGACAATCCTGTTTAAACACCGTACCAGTAGAGGGAATTCATGAATGGGAAATAATCATGGGAACAAAAGAAATAGATGTGACAAACGAGATAGACATGATGCAATTATTTATCAGTCTGTACTTCTATATCTATCTAAAAAAATTTTATATCTGTTAAACAGTTTTTTTTATTATTAACCTATAATAAATACAATATTAGAAAGTATATCTTTGTATGTTTTTATTAAACAAAAAACCCTTGTGACTTGCAAAATACTCTTCATATCAATGTACATCCTGTTTCATTCAATTCAGCGTTAAAAATACATATAAAACGATAACCCACTTGCCCAAATTGCTAAGATACAATTTTCTCCCCCCTCTCCCCCCAAATTAAGAAAAATGAGAAGAGCACTTCAAAATATCGAGAACTTTTCAGATATTATTTAGAATGAGACAAAAGAAAGGTATATACGTAAAAAAAGAGCCTAGTTTGAAAATTTTTACGAAGAAAATAACATATCGACGACGCAGTTTTCTTCCCATCGCCCCCCTGAAAATATGGGAAGCGTACAGCAGAATGTCGGGGACTTTTGAGATATCATTTAGAATGACATAAAAAAGCTTTTTGTAAAGAAAAACCTTGGGTTAAAATTTTTCCGAAGAAAAATGCTAATTTTACTGGACTAGTCATCGAAAGTCCTGTAATGTTAGCGGAAAGGTCCATACACCTGGTAATTGAGTTATTTCTACAGGAAAAATATAAATGGGTTCATTTTGTGTCCGAAAAATAACATTTTCTCCTTTTGTTCATGTCTTGTGTCATCTCAATTTTGGAAAATGCGAACAAACAAATGTGCATTTTAAGCGTTCTGTTCTTCGTATTATTGTGTACAAGGTATCTTTTCGTACTAAATAGAGAGTGCTCTACAACTTTCTATTTGACCTTTTTCTCGTATCTTTCACCGTTTACCAGATAGGACCGCTAATTCCAAAATTTGCCGATAGATGGCGTTGTAAGTTATCTCATCGAGTAGCGTATAGCCTTTTTACTATACCTAGACACCAACTTTATGTCCTAAGCTGTCACCGTTTAGAAGTTAAGGGGGGTGTAACGGATATAAGTGAGAACCCTGCATATTAAACTAAACTCTTACAGGGAACTATAAGCATCGATCTTGAACTTATAATCGATGGCAGGTTTCTGGTATAGTACCCGGTATCCATACATTCTTTCTTTAAAAATCAGTATCGTCTTTAGAGATTATATATACGTATCAAAATGATGGACCTAATAATGATATCCTAATGGATGTCAAGTGGCTTTTTCTTTTATAATCTTTGAAATGTCCTCCCAATCTATATGCTATGACATTAATTCATGGTATTTATTCTCAACAAATTTTTTGAAACATGCTCTTCACACATTGACTATTTTATTTCTCCCGAGTGAAATCCCCGTCTATTAATTCATATTTGCCAAATCTCTCATTTGCATCGGCGATAACAAGATCCTATTCATGGAAATGATTGGAACGTCCACCAACTTATCATCCGCTGGATACTATTCCCCCTGTCCTTTCTCATCACATAATCTTCTCCAGGGACATTTATCCCAGAAGGGATATGATTCTCTCGAGTTCCCTTATATCATCCTTAACTGTATGAATGAATTTTTCCTCATTCGGGCCCGTTTCTGTCTTTGGCCATAATCAAACGACTGGGTAACAGCAGCGGCAGTAGAAGGAGTTGAAAGAACGAATGGCTGATTCGCTTATTCGTACCAACCCCTATTATTCGCATTGGCTTGGATTCCTTCTGGAGAGGATGGGGAGGAATGAGATGGATCCGCGTGACCCATCCGATCGATAACGGAATTCCCGGCGTATCCGAGAGCACTCTTTTTGTATGTAAGCAAGCTGCCTTCTCCGAACCTTACTCGAATTGGCGGATGTTTTGGTGGCAGGGATGTCGGTAATTAGGAATGATCTGAAACAGCATCTGCCCTGCGACGGGATTCGTGGGTTAGACAACAAAGCCGAAAGTGTCCCAACTATTGGGTGTCCGAGATAAATTGCACCAGGCAGTTAGGCTGCTTGGATGTCGACATGTGAGTGAATGTTTAAGGGAATAAAATGCGGAGTGATATTTTTCATTTATTGGACGATAAACTCTGCTCACAGTGAATGAATGTGTTTACTTTTAATCAACTGTTAGAAATTAATGTAAAAAAATGCAAGAATATTGTCAGTTGTCGCACATTTGGGCTTGTTTTTATTTAAATAATTGCTGTCATTTATTGAAAGTTCATCGCCAGCGTTCGTTGGAAGATCTTCAAAGGATATTTACAAATGTATTAATACATCATTAAATTAATTATGTGTTATAAATATAAATCTTCTTATTAGACGTAACACTAATAAGCCTTTTTCGAACCGTACCGGATTTGTCGGATGTTTTAGTGACAGGGATGTCGTTAATTAAGAACGTTCTGAATTAGCAACTGCCCTGCGACAGGATTCGTGGGTTACACAGTAAACCGAAAATGTCCCAACGGTTGGATATTTCTGCTAAATTGCTTCAGGCAGTTAGGTTGCTTGGATGTTAGTGAACGTTAAGCGAATAAATGCTGAATGTTTTATTTATTAGGCGACAAACTCTGCTTATTAGTGAACGCGTTGGCTTTAAATAAAATATAAGAAAGTACTGTAAAATATACAAAAATATTTTCTATTCTGGCACTTTTGTATTTAATTAAAATTTTTTAGCCATTTGTTCACAGTTCATTGGCAGTATTCATTTGAAGATCTGCAGGTGATATTTTAAAATATGTTAATACCTCCTTTTGCATTCAATAATTGCTGCAGTTTAAGACATTATTATTAATGCGAATTAAATTATTTCAAAACCTTGGTTTCAGACTTGGTAAAAATAAACCTTACAATTAGTTTATAAATTATCGCTTATTTTTCGAGAGCTATTTCTTTCTTAATTCATCTGTGTTATATTTATTTATTAAAATTTGACGTAGAAACTCTCTTCCCTTTTAAGAACCAGACTTGGACGGGTTCGCTAGATGACTGGTTAAAAAAAACCTTGGAAAATTTACCATTTAATGTTTTCTGTCAACGTAGAAACGGCTATAGTTATAGTTTATCTTTCAGGAACCTGCTATAGTTCTAGAAATATCAATAAGTCTATTTAGCAACAGTCTCTTTTGTGAGAGAAATATCTTGAGTCAGAGTGCAGGGACGTGCACTCACTCGAACACTGTTTGAGAAATTCATGAATCCTTAAAAGTCTTGAAAAAAGTTGGAAATATCCACGAAAACTATAAAGATATTCAAAGAAAGATCTTTGTTTCGAAATATTAAGTAATGAAACATAGCTGTTTACTGTAGAATCAGAAACAAATCCTACAATATCTTATAATGTGTTGAAGATGTATTTATTAATGCAATAATTTTCTTACTGAATGCAAGTTTAAAGTTTATGCATTTATCAGACAGAAAGGAATTAATTAAACCTTCAAATAAAGTAAAACCTTTTCACAAAAGAAAACACATAAAAAGTATATTCTGTTTGAAACTGATAGATTATGAGGAGTGACTGTATAAATTACAATTAATTTATTGAATAGTTTCATCAATAACGGAAATGAGTTTCTTATTTTTTGGAAAATCCCCTCTCTCTTTAAAATCGCTCACAAAAAATTATAAAAAAGATTTGTGACAAATGTTTTATACAAACATGGGGTTTTTTTTTGTTTGTTTCGTGTTGATTTTATTATTAATTGCTCTTTTATTGAATAAAGATTTATTTAATGACGTTGAGAGAAGCAGAGAATAGTATAACAAGTAAAGGTTTTAAATGGATGAAACTGATTTAAAAAATGTCAGCTGGTTTAAAATAATTCTTTTAATCATTTTCGTGTGAGATTTTCTTTTTTGTTAGAGATAAATCACTTAGAATGAAAATCAATCAGTGATTATATATATTGAAAAAATATTGCTTCTAAGAAGTAAAATTTGTCCTTTCTATGTATTTTGGAGGAATATTTTATTATTTGTATTTATAAATATGTTTCATTGTGTTATTCCTCATTATAAATATTGACAACATTTTTTTTCTCCGAATATTGACTACTGTAGAATATAAAAACGAATATTTTTGTCGTGCTATTTTTAATATATTATTCTCGTTGAATTATATATTTTCCATATTTTTAAAATTATTTAATGTCATGAAGTCTTTGGATCTAATTCAAGTAACTACGCTTCAATTAATGCTATGTATACGGGCATTAAATAATAAAGCATAAAATAATGTTAAATGCATTCAACTATTTTAGCATTGTACTGTGTGAAATATTCAATTTCTCTGTTCTAAATATTTGATTGATTAAAGAGTTACAGTAAAAAAATGTCTGGCGGAAGTTAAACAACCAGCAGCTGAGAGATTTCAATAAATCAAGGTTCTGTAAAGTAACTAGTTGGCAGATGATGTAAGATTAATGAAACAACCTCTGAACCCAAGTTCATTATCAATGCAGCTACCAGCAACGATACGATTATGTTTAATCTAGACATCCACGATAGGTTACTTATCCTTCATCTATAGACAGTTTTATTTTCATAACCCATGCATATCCGAACTTTAAAAAAAGAGAGATAATTAATGACGAGTCCCTAACGGTTTCTTTCTTCAGTATCGGTTCTGTCCTTTCCTCACTCCATCATCTTTGGCTCCCCTAAGAGTATCCATACTCGAAAGAAAGCCGAGATATTAGAGGAAGGAACGGTTGGTTGAACTTGATTTTAGTTTTTTGCCCTGCCCAAGGTATCTGAAGAATGGTCCAGACTAGCTTTCTCCCACAATCTTTCTAGCTGACGTAATATAAATGAAGCTAGCCGGAAGCCCCCTAGCTTGTGGGACATGACACGCTTAGCTGGACTTTTCCTTCTGCCTCCCCCCTCCCAGTTCACACTCTCTCGCACATGCGAGGGCAAGGGGGAACAGACAGACGGACTCCACAATAGAGGGGCGCCATCGATTGGGCCATCCCTTGTTCCAGGGAGGGGTCTTCAAGGATCCTGAGGAGCCGTGGGGCCAGGTGCAGTTATGGATGATGCATTCAGACCCCCTTCCACTTTTCAGAGTAACCAAGAGAAATTCCTTTTCTTTTGGCTTGAGATAGAAACACATGCATTTCTGGATAAGTCGGTGACACTGGCATAATTTAAACGTTGACTGCTTGCGGTTTATTGGATTCTTTTTTTTTTTCGCTTTCGGATGTATGGATATATATATATATACACTTTTTTTTTCATGACAAATGATGAAATAGAGTGTGCAGAGCTCGGTCTTCTTGTTTAAGAGCCATGAATGAGAAGCAAGACCTCAGTTATCTGTCTGTAAAAGTTCTAACACGATCAGAAATGCGATAGTAAATAAAAGTTATTGCATGATAAAATTATTGTATACGAAAAGTAAGACGAGTTTCCTCAGTTTCTTAACAAGATTTACTTAGGAAGCGTAACTTAGAAAGATTCAAAATAGAGGTTTAAGTTTAGTCAAACAGTTCCAGAGTTTGAGAATATTGATCTGTGTTTGTTTATAATAAATTGCAGTATTTATTCGTCTTTGGTTTGTCAGTGCCGTTGATTATTGTGTTTGATTTACTGCAAACTAAATATTGTGAAGCAAGTTTTTGTTATTGACCCCTTCCGGTAAGATTTAATCATGGAATGGTGCTTGTATAGCATGAAAACTAATGACGAGCTATACTCGTCATTTTACCAAGAAGGATTTAACGAAGTTATATTTCATCACAATAGTAGATGACTAATTTTTGAAGGTGAGTAGCAGTACTAGTGCACCAAAAAAATCCGAAGTTGGATTCTTGATAGAAGATGAACCAGTTTAAATTTTAGTCTCAGACATAACAAAAAAACCACCCACTAAACGAGAATCCTACTTTATTCATAGAGTACGTGGCGAAATTCAGAGATTAAAATTTTTTGTATGGAAGAAAATGTTTATAGAAAATGAAAAACTAATTGGTTTTGAGAGATGGGTCCAAGTTTGTCAACTTTCTCAGGGTCTAATAACAATAATTCAGAAGATCTTATTGATGATAAATAACTGCTTGATCAGATGACAGTTTAATTAAGAGTTGTAGTTTTGCTTCGGCTATCAATGATTAAAAACTAATTGAGAGTTAGGCACTTTTTAAATTAAAGGAAATATCGTAATTCCTAAAAACGAAAGTAACTAAAGGGTAAAACCGGTTGTCTTCTGTTATATATTTTACGTCCGGTTGTTTTAAGAACACACGTTTTTTTCAGTGCCATCGAAGCTATACTAATTACACTAAGTTGATAGAAACTGTAAGATCTATGATAAATTTTTATCATAGAACTGTGTGTATCAAAAAATACTGAGATGTTTTAAACATCTTTTTTATAATTTGGTATTTATATTAGTCACACGAATTGTTTGTCAGTTCGTCTGAGATTTAATTTTTATTTTACCGTAAACAGAAACAGTTTTCACATGCTATACTTTTTCTTCGCAATCACTATAACTTCTTTTACATGTTTAATCAGAATTAGACAACATGCATAAAGTATTTCTTTCAATATCGGACACCTGGAAATGAACATTTCGTAGAAAACCAGTAAAGTTACATCCCTTTTTAACTCTCCGAGCGGTGCAAACGTCTTTTCACGTTTTTCAGTTCAAAAGCAGATAGCTCGTATTTATATGTATATTTTTTTATCATGGATAAAATATTCTTAAGATTTAAGAGATATAATTAAATACAAAAAATTGATCGATTCATTTATTTTAAAAGCTAAGTTTTCTAACCTGAGAGCAAAAAGTTCAAAATAATTGGGTGCTCAGAGGGTTAACAACAAGAGAATGCTGCTTTCCTTTTCAAACTTTTATTTTCGTGTTACACTTTTAGACAAATTCCTATTTTTCGTTTTAATTGGAAATGTTAAAAATAAATAACGCAATTTTAAAAAATTCGAGGTATGTTTCATAATATATGAAATGAGTAAAAAATGACATGTCAAAAGGTTTAAGCAAAATGCCGCTGTGGTTCCAAAACCGAAAAACTGACAAGTTTTTTCTAAAAGTATTTTTTTAAAAATACTTCTAATTTCTTGAGGTTTCATTAAGATTCAAATTTTCTACCTTGATAACTTACTCAGATTTAAATTGAAGTTATAATGAACATGGGTAAAAGGTGGTTCTCCGATGTTATTACGTTTCTAATTTTCAAGTTATGCATCCCATTTTAAAATTCACGTGTTATTACTTTTTAAAGTTATTTTTATGTATAATAAACATTTCAGAATAGTAGCTTTTAAAAATTTGAAGTACTGATATTAGACATGATGTCGATGAGCTGGTTTAAATTACTTTTACAACAAATTTTATAGTGTTTCACAGAAATCGAGTGTGATATTAATCAAGGAAAATTTTTATACATTTGTGTGCAACTGAAAAATTTTAAAAGGAATTTCGCTTGCTTGTTTTAACACTTGAAGGTTTTAATTTTTGAAAAGAATACTCTCATGGATACTCTCATATTTACATTGAATGATTACAATAAATATGAGACATAGATACATGCTTTAGTACATTTTAACCGATATCCAAAGAAGGTAGAATTACTTAAACCATTCTTTAAAACTGTACATTTCCTTATGTTAAGCGATATCTTGTCTTAGAGAGGTCAATATAGTCTGTAAAAATATTTATGAAGAGATACCGCTTCATAAACAGTAGAAATTTGGACACATATCTTGATTATCTGTCCTAATTGCTACTTTTTCTTTAAAAATTTTTTTGTTTTTGCTCTTAAATGTTCTAGTATATTTTCTTTCGCTTCTCTATTTAGAATACATTTGAAGGTTTCAATGTATCTTGCGGAATTCACAGTTTTTTTCGAATAAAAGCTAAATTTGTGCAGCCTCGGTGCCAAAAAACAAGTTACATAACATAACACCACAGCATACCCCCGAACTCGGTGTCTAAACAGCTCCCTGTCGGTTGGTTGAGTATGTGTCAAACTTTATTGAAAAAAAAATCACATCACGATATATAAAAGTTAAAGTACCTTACAAGTTATTTTTACAAAAATTGTACTTTATGGGCAGCCCCTGTGTTCGATTCGCCTGAGGGAGGGCATACATGTATTACATGAACGGTATCGTCCATATATGCCTAATGAAAGCAAAATTTTTCCATCCCCGTTTGCTTTTATAGCTTTGAATCTTTTCCATTTTTTTCCCCCCGTTTTCTCCAAAGTGACTGCTGAAATGTCTTTTTCCCGGAAAAGTTTATCGCATCCCGAGGCAGGAATAATATTAGTAATATCTTCTTTGTAACATCAACAAACACTTAAACTTCTTATTAAAAGTGCATTTCCTTGTAAAACCTTTAAATTGCCTCAAATACTTTTGTAAAGTCAAGTTAAAAATAGATTACCTTCCAATTTTTATAAACAGCGGGTCCCGTTTCCTGTTTATTGACACTCAACAAATTCCCATGTCTCCTCTGCTTTTTCTGTATTTCAGTTTTTTTGCTCTAAAATATTTCCGAACATCTGCTTGATTTTTAATAAAACAATTTTTCTGAGTGGCTTTTGTACGATACAAAATTTATTATTTAGTCGCTATTTATTCGCGCTTTAGTTTTCGTAGAAAAGCAGCTAGCGGCTGAATATTGATTTACGTGTGATAAATTTAATATTTCTATTAACCTATGTTAGCTTCTTACTAACGTTTCAGTAATTTTTCATAAATATTTGCGAATTTAACTTTCAAAAGTTTACCGAAGGTTTATGTTTCATTATAAGTGGTGCTAAAGCCATGTGGCTTTCTTTATATTTTCATATTGTTTTTCTGATTGAACTTTTGTAGCACTAAATTAAATTTTCTTGTAAAATGGTGTAATATTGGCTTCGAAACACTGGAATATTTGTTTAGTTCGTAATACTTATTTAATAATCACATCTGTTTATAAAATTAATTTCATGACAATTTTAAAATTAAATGCTTTTTGAAGGTTATTGTTCAACTTGTAGGTCAGTGATTTTGAAATATTCCAAGGCCATTGTATCAAATTCTAGTAAATTGAATCTCTTTTTATTTTAAAGGAGGAGATTGCAATATAGTTTCAAAATTGAAATTACTTCATTTTTTAGTAAGCAAAATTTCGCAATTTTTAATATTTGCTTACGGGACATTCTTTTTACTGAACCACATGCATGTTTACAGCGCAAGACAATGTATAAGAAGGGGGATATGAAAACCAAAAGTGGAAGTGTAATAATATGAACTAAGTAAAAAAAGATTATAAAGCAAAATTAAAAGCTATATTCTACTATTTCAAAAATGAAATGCCATACTTAAAAATCGGTTCATGTGTAGAACAGTCGATTCTTTTACAGCATGACATTCTTATAACCTCGTTATAGGAGGTATGAATGTATATGTTACCGTTAATGTGATTAATAGGTTATTATTCATAATAACTGGTTAAAGTGGTGAATCGATTTATCACATTGACCGATTGTTATGAATAATTACTGGTAAAAGTGATAAATTGATTGATCATATTGACCTGTTATTATTCATAATAGCTGACCAATTAATCACATTAACATATATACAAGTAATACATAATGTACTTTAATACTAATTATTTAAAATTCCAAAAGTCATTGGAAGGAGAGGTTGCTGTTAAAATAGATATGGAAAGTTCATAACCATTAAGACATCTTTTGCATTCATATTTTTCTAAAATGCCGGCTAATATTTTGACGAAATTTATCAAAACAAAGAGGAAGATTAAAGAAAATGTTTAAATGGGGGTGAAATTGGTTGAAATGTGTCAATGTTTCCCATTTCCCGAATACCTGAATTGCTACGTGGAAGATGATTTGCTTGGAAATCTTTTAATGGATGTAATTTTTTTTTCCTGCTGGGAAACGTCCATTATTCCCTGCTCCCTCCGCTCCCTAACCTCCCGCTTATCTAATTCTAAAAAGTGAATTTGCGCTTTCTCATTTTTGCATTTACTTTACCTTTTCCACGAAAGTAAAAGGAAAAATCGAAATTAAAAATAGCTGCTGCTGAAGAGACCCGGGCTGATCTGGATGTAATTTTGGAAATAAACCGGTCTTTTCAAACATTTCAAATAATGTATGCAGTTCTTGTATGAAACTGTCTGCAGATGACATATGGTTTGATTCTACTACATTTATTTTAATGCGTCTTGGGAAGGAACTAAAATCAGCAATCTTTCCCATTTCAAGATTTTAAATTAAATTAATTTCCCACAATTACATCCGCTACCGAGGGTACGTATTCTCTACTTAGATTAGCAGGATGACAGTTTACAAATGAGCACTCTCAAAGAAACTGCAACTAAATACAGCCTGATTATTCTAACAGTACTGAAGAGATTTAAACGGCCGGCACCAGCACCGTGGTATAATTGGTATAATGTTGTTAGACTGCAATTTATATGGTTTAAATAATCTTCAATTATTTTAACGAAAATGAATAGCGTTTTAAACTGAATTTAATGTTCGTTTCCTTCTGTGTGACTAAGCATTCACTTCTTCGTTTGAAATGATTTATTTAAACTTCGTCGTCACGCATAGCGGTTAGAGAGGGATAGTTTATATATTAAAGAAGCTGAAGGTTTCTAAAGGTGAAGAGATAATCAAGGGTAATTAATTGCAGCTTATATATGAATTAAGAGAACGTAAAATTTTGGTTCTTATGAGAAATTATTTATTCTTTTGCATTTCACAACAAAGCGCATACTATTTCTTTTTCTACCTGATAGACGTAAATAATTTCGACAGCATCGTCCAGAATTTTTCTTTCCGGTCTTCTAAATCTTCAACTGGAAAAATTAATGAGTAAAACTGTTTTTCCCCGCCGCGATCTGTCGTTTAGCAGACTGCAAGTGAGACATATTTATTGAATCGTGTGTTTATATCTGTTCGCCGTAAGTATAAGGCCCGGTGCACACTAGCCGATTCGTGTCGTTGAAGCTATAAAAATTCCCCCTGTGTGTCTCCACAGGGGGCATGTGGGTTACTATTGTTATTGTTTTTTTATTAAAGAATCATCAGACCTTTTAATGGCTTTGGATAATGATAATTGAAGGAGAATATTTATCAGCAGCGGCAATACTTAAAACCTATAAACATAAAATCAATAAAATACATCGCATCCACGCCTGCTAAGCAAATCCTTTTGTTCATAAAGCTGCTAATTTTAATTCCTGCAAATGCAGGAGAAGAGGGTCCCAGGTTCAAGACCAATTTCTACTAAAGAACCACCATATACATGGGTCTGGTTTACGTTAAACCTGTCGATGTCAAATGCCGTAACAACGGTTCGGAAGTTTGGAGATGGGTTGCTGCTACAGATATCGTCCTTGTTATCTGATCACGGTTTTAAAAAATTACGAAATTGACCTTGCGTAGCTTCAGACGGGACGTTAAGCTAGTTAAGCTAAATTAAACTGCTAATTATGGCTTCAATGTCGCAAATTTATTGTCGTAGATTCTACCTCACGTACCTACGTTTTACAATTAGCAATTGATATTTCTGGATTTTTCGCTGTTTCGGGTTTTGCACCCAGCCTATCTACATTTACTTAGTTGTGAAGTCAAGGAATGATTCTTCTGTTTTCGGAAATTAATAATATACTTTGTTGTAATATCATGAGCCGTGAAAGTTATTCGTTGAGCTAAACTACAGGTTCCGAGAATTGCTGGACACTTTCAAAAATTAATAAAAAAAAACTAAATGTTTCAACTATGATTTTTTTTTAAAAAAATGAGAGCGCATTAAATTTTTTTCCAGATAGGTTTCACGCCGTTTCGGTGGCCCAGGGGTAGTAAATTACTAAAAATCAATTTGTTTAGAGCCATTATCTGCGAAAATATTAAAACTGGAAGAAAAATAAAAGCATTTGATTATTACTCCTTCTCTGCTATCTCTTAACTATAGTAGAGACGGAGACATCTAATTTGATAGTTCAGTTTCAGTCACCAGTGACAGATTTCCATTCGCAGTGGCTACCGTTCAGCAGAAGCCGATGCGCGCTATCTGGTTTCAGTTTTTCTTGAATATCTCGAAAACTCTTCAGTTTTCACATTACATGTGAATAAACAAATTAAAGACCGTAAAATTCCCTACAATTACATGCTTTTATTTTTCTTCCAGTTTTAATATTTTCGCAGATAATGGCTCTAAACAAATTATTCATTTTTAGTAATTTACTACCCCCTGGACCACCGAAACGGTGCGTTACCTATCTGAAAAAAACTTTTTCAAATGTGCTCTCGTTTTTTAAAAAAATCGTAGTTGAAACATTATTAGTTTTTTTATTAATTTTTGAAAAGTGTCCAACAATTCTCGGTCACAATGTATTTTAAATGGGTTTTAACCATGTTAAAATATATTGCATCACCATAGTTTTCTTTGTCAGACTAGCTACTTGAATGCTTCTTAAACAATATCTCAGAATTCCTTTAACGACGTTTTTCTGGGAAACTAAGTTAGTTTCAAAAGTACTATTTTTCACAGAATAATTTCAAACATCTAAATCACATATTCGTTCTCGATTTAATTACGTATCTAATCTTGGCGGGATTGTATGTGAATTTTCAAAGAAATATATTTATTCAATATGTTGCAATATGACTTACAACGAGATTTTCAAGGTCTAAGAAACACCTCCCTATTTATTTGAAAATTGTTTTGACATTCATTTTGCGCAGTAAATAATTGCTATTAATCTCTTCTGATTTGAATTTTTTTTTAATTGTTAAAGCTTTTAGCTTGAAATGTTGGTTTCTGTAAGAGTTAATGAAAGATTGTGAGGCTTTTTGAGCATTTTTATCAGCTTAGATCTTAAGACCTATTTTTCAATTAGATTTCATAATAGGTTCTTTAGGCTACCAGTTCTTTCTTATTTTAGGTTTACATTTTAGTAATTAAAATAATTATTTAGGTTTTTATTTATCAGGTTTATCAGAACAAAAATGCATAAGACTATTTTTTCATTCCTAAGATATTGATTATAAGAAGTCAACTACAAAAATTTGGTTAAGTTTATCAGCACAAAACGAACGTCATTTTTTGCAACTGAATGTTAGTTATCCAAATGGCATTCATTCCAAATATTTGGATGGATTTAAAATCTCATTCTTTTAAATAGAAAATTACTGGTATCAGCTACCCAAACAATGTCAATTACTAATACTCTTTCCCTAATATTATTCAGAAATCTTTGTTTTATGCATGCTTTACAATTAAATCCTTAAACAAATTCACTCCAATGCAATTTATGCTGATGAACTTAAATGGTGAAAAGATTCATCAGATTCCAGAAAAAGCGCTCGTTTATACCATTGTGTTTCTAAATCAGTGGTCATTAGTTTCCATGGTACTTATTCATTCTTCTTTTGTTTGTGCTTCTTTTTGAGAACAATTTGGCTCACGTTTTATAATTGCATTCTCATTTGTCTTCAAATTTCTTTTAAAATTCAAGAGCACTCATTATCGTTAATTTCCTCTGAGGAACATCCTCAGCTGTATCAAAAATAGGAAATAAAGTCCACAAACACAATCCATAATGATTCCAAATTTAACAAGCATAAATATTTATATGTGTACCGACGATTGTATTTTAGTTTTAATCAACGCAGGATAAGACACTTATCCATACGTGTTAATTTTGTGAAAATGAAATATATTGCATTTGGAAAAATCGAAGAGTAACCGAAAGAATGAAAGCATTACTTTTGCACCACTTTTCTCAAAATAAATCCTGTAAAGAAAGATCTTGAGAGAACATATTCTCTCTGTCCTAATCAATTCCAGTGTGCCGAAGGCCATAGGCGGAATAATTCAACTAACGCCTCAACTTCAGATAGATAGATAGCCCTGGTATTTGGGGATTAACCTTTGTTGACGTGAATTTTCTTTCTCTTTTTCCGTAACGGTGCTTCTTTTGAATTTAACGAGGTGATTAAAATAAAACTTGGCTTTTCGTCTTGTGTGTGTGTGCGTGTTATTGTGATTTCTTCCGATTTGTTCGGAGTTTGAGTAAGACTGTTCTTATAATTTTTTTTAAAAAGATTTTTTGTAGTCGTCTCTCAATCAAGCAATGTTATATCGGCTTAGCATCCTTATTAGCTTTTGATGTATTAAATTCGAATAATAAATTCAGATGCATGTGTTGTTTGGGTAAGAAGAAATGTTCTTTATTTTTTTCCTTAGAATAAAATGGTAAAAAAATATGGGAGAAGCAGTTGCATTAATTACCTGTAGCTGAGTTGTGATCACTAATAGCTTCCTTGGACCATTGTCTGAGATTTTAGAATTTTAATTTCAAAGAAGTTTTAAATGTTAAAAAATGATAATTATTGGCTTGGTCTTCTTAAGAAAAAAACGTGAACTCGTTTGGCTGGGAAGCCTTAAGATTCACTGGATTTATTAACAAGCCAAAATTGAATTTATGTTGCTTATTGTATAATTCATCATGAAGAAAACATACGAAGTTGAAAAGTTTTTTCTAGAATCATTTACTATTAAGATATGTAGGTTGTATATTTAAAATCGCAGGATTTGTAAGAGTTACGTATATGCTGAAATGCCTTTGCCTTTTTTGTATAATTTACTTCTTGTTAACCAGGTAAAAAGAAGAAAATATTTATCTCCTGATTATATTTCGTTAATATCGAATTTATATTGAAAACAAAATTGGTAAACAATATTTGGTGTATTTCAGATTATTTTCCATAACAATCTGAGTATAACAAACCATTAATGATAGGTTATTTATAAGCATCTAATGAGGTAATCTGTATTAAAATTACGTCTAGATAAAATTAAAAAAATATTTGCTGTTATCAGTTTGGTATAAAAATTCAATCTCTTCCTTTCGTTTAAAAGTTTCAGAAATTCTCAACATTCTAAAAATAGAAATCCACAAAAACGGCGAAATTCCATTAGCTTGAATTGTGTCTTTTTAAAATGGTATATTCAAACGTTTTTTCCTGATAATGTGAATATTCGGTCTTAAACCAAAAGTATAGATAAAAATTAAGAGGAAATTGAAATAAAATTCATTAAATGCACAAAACTTCTTCAAATTTTATAACTTAATCAAGAGTAAATCATCTGATTTTATTTGCTGATTGCTTTTTGCTTTTGGAACTTTTATTCATAAAATTATATTCTAGAAGAGAAACAGATACTAGTGTAAAATTATTAGTCAAAGTTAAATTATATAGCTAAAATTATACTTTAATGCTTGAAAATTCAGAAGGTATACATCCAAACAGTAGGAAGAAAATGTTTCTCGTTCACCAAATCCGTTCAATAACTCAATTTTAGAATTACAAAAATGCTTCCTTTTATAATAATGAAATTCTTTGTATGATAGCTAAATATTCATATATCTCTTTTGAGAAAAGAGATTCTAGTTTTATTTTTTAAAAAATCATTTCTATAACTGAGAAGAGAATAAGAATTTTTTTTTTCTGTTTAGATTTCAAAATTTCTCCTTTATCGCTTTTTTCTGAGAACAGTCCCATTTTAGTTTTTGTATTGGTCATTTTTTAATAATTAATGGCTTTAAATATTTTTTTATTGTGGATATTTTATAACGGACATTTTTATTACATATTTGTTTTATGCTTTGATAAAACTAAACTTCGCTGGCTGCACAAGAAATTTTTCCACAAAGTGCCTATGGTATCAGCTCTAAGATTTCGTTTTTGTATAAAGAAGTGACAAATGTATAATACTTTAACAGAAATCGCTACCCATTTTGCGTTAACGAATTTTTTTTCTTTGGTTACTACTATTTAACTACTATTAACAACTGCGAGATGTTTTCGTTTTGTCCATTGAAAAAGTGTCATTTTCCATTTCTTCGCCGTAACTGTTTTCATCTCGGTTTGTGTATATGTTGTTTCCTGCCTACAGGTTGAGCAGATGCCACGATCTCCTTCAAAGATATCGGCACGACACCAATTTATCTTCCAAGCAACTTGGAGCACGAAAGCTTCGAGGACACTTGAAATCCCGTGTGGTATTCACAGGCAACGCGTAGATTCTCTGCACTTCCAATAAACGGATCGTTTTGTCATTTTTGAAAGCAATTTTTATTTTCGTTTCTACTTTTCTTCGCAGAAAAATTCCTAACAATAAAGTTTTCCCAATATGAAACTGAGAATGTTCTATGGTGGCACGTGGTACATAATAATGCACCACTTGAAATAGTGGCGGTTATTTCTTTTCTGTTTTTATTTTCTTCTTCTTATGAATCTTGAAAAAGTTATGTTGATATTGGGGGGGGGGGGGGGTGTTAGAACCGATGCTGTTTATAAATGATGTGTTTTCTCGGGTGATGGCATATTACAAATGAATGTTTTATTCCGCCGTACATATTTCGGTTCTGAGCCAGAGTTTATTATGACGAGTAATAGAAATCTTCTGTTATCCACTTATTACCAAGATAAAGAAAACCCATAAATATAACTTCGAATTTCAAACTAAGTTTATTAAACTAATTTTTTTAAAATAGTCTCTGTATATATGTATATCCAAATGTAATCTATAGTATAAGTCAGGGGTTCCCAACTTTTTCCCTCTCGTTCCCCTTGATTAGTCTTTTTATTTTCGCGTACCCCTACTGTCATATCCCCCCCCCCACCAACCATTCGTTTATGCAAAGAAGCTTTATATAAATAATGTTAAGGGCTTAGGTTAGCTCAAGTGTCAAGTGACTCGAATTAATAACATTTGCTAGACTTATTTTTTGTTTTACATTTTATTGCATTTTTACAACAGTATTAATTCAACTAACTCCAAAACAAATGAAATAATTATTATAATGATTTTGCATTAACTTTTAAAGATGGCTAAAAATTACACTCTGTAATAGTCAACTTTACAAGTGGTATAGTTATTAAATAGCAAGTATTAACTAGAGGAACCAAAATTCTATAAATTTTTGAATTCCTTATGTTTTCTTGTTTCCGCCATTACCGACTTTGATTTAGCGTACCTGAAGCTAGTCCTTTGCGTACCCCCTTGGGTACGCCTACCACAGGTTGGGAACCTCTGGTATAACTGAACAGGATTGCATACTACATATTATTGTTTAAAGGCATTGTTTATTAGATTTGAACTTTTACTAATATTATTTTAACTTAATTTCACGTTAATTAAATTTAATTATGATAGTCTTGAAAAATCATTTTATGAATTAAAAATACAAACAACACTGACAAGTACATGAAGAGAATAAGTAATAAAAAATAAGTTTAATAACATTAAAAACAAAAGTAAACTACTCTTAATAGTCGTTCAGGAATTAATATAAAATTATTAAAATACTTATTTTAATGCACTTTGATCACGTTGGTACAGGCACAACGTCATAATTCACCTTTAAGTATTTCTGTAAAACTGGATTTCGTAAATATTTGCGTATCTATAAAGATACACCCCATCCTTGCCTAAGAATCCTGGTCACTGAATGACAGGATTTCCGCGACAATAATGCGGGTATTGTGGTCAGTGACAAAATGACCCTCACCGGCGCATGCACGAACTCCTCCTATAGGTGGTACGTCCCGTCATCGGAAATGAGGCCAACTCAACCACACCACCATTATTGTGCTCTCTAGGGAAGCAAAAATCAGCTTAATTTCGGCGATTTCTCATCCCCTTATTTCATGTACCCCGCCCGAAGGGATTCCAATATGTATGTAACCTCAAAGAGCATCCCCCCTCCGACACTTCCGTAGCGTCCGCTCTCCACTGAAGAATGATCGCTGCTAAGCTCGGATACTAAAGTTGAAGTCCTAACGACCATCGGTGAGGGGTGACTCAACTCACACCATTACTATGTGTACCAGGGAAGCGAGAACCCGCTTACTTATCCGGCTACTTCTCATCCACGAACTCGTGGTGCCCCCCGGTGGGTTTCAATATTTATATAAAAGGAGCATATCTTGTTTCGTTCATATTAAGCCAATCGACTGTTTTCTTTTAATCTTGAAATGGATCATGAAAATTTCCTCTTGCAATAAGAAACAACAATAAAAAACATATTCTGTAATTTAAATCAAAGTTTTAAACTCTGTTTTTTTTTAGCTGATATGCACAACAACAAAAGGCATAGGCTTAAACAATTAGAATGATTCACTATATTCTGAATAAATTTCTTCATTTTATTTTGACTTTTCTATTCTGCTTTTCTCATTTATATGATATAAATCGTTATTTCGCTCTATTAAGGAAGTGACTCTCAGAGTTTTGAGATTTTGAACTCAAATTCCTCTATTGGTTTTAATCGCCTTCTCTTCAAAGATTTAGTTGAATTATTTTCCTTCTTCAGTGAATTTCGAATTTTAAAATTATCCTTTTGAAAATACCTTTGATTATTTATGTGTATTTATGAAGTTACGTTTTTATTAACTAAAATGCATCTATCTTACATTTCTTCAACTCCCATGTACCATCAATGAAACTATTCTTGGATTAGGAACATTGTACCATATAAAGTATTCTTCCTTCTAAATTTGTATTTTATGTCCTGTTTTTTGGTTAAAATGGACTGAAAAGGCATGGACAACACCAAACTTTTGATGCATTCTGAATAAATTTCTGAATACTAGCAATAGGATTTTTATATAGCTTCTCCTTTTCTGGTTCTTCTACTGATCTAAAAGAAATCTTTCATCTCTCGGGTACCATAGTTTAAGGTCGATATCGTCAGGGCAAAAGAAAAACATCCTACTTGCTTTCCACTTCGATGCCTTCCCAGCTTTCCTGTTGCCGTAAAGCTTGAGTGATTGCCCAGATCAGAAGAGACACATGAACGCTAGACTACGCTTGTAAAGTAATGCCTCTGCAAATAAATGCCATACTTTCTTCTACTTTTAGGCTCAATTCCTAACATAAAACGGAATTGCTAAAAAACGAAATGCCTGAGTTTTTATGAGTAATTTCTGTAGAAGGAAAACGCAGTTTTCTGTACCAACTGCCGCACTTACTCGTATCGCTTTGAATTTTTCCATTTCCAAGGTGAGAAATACGAAGGTTGTAGTTACGCAACCGACATGCTTGCCTTATTTTTTTTCAAGAGCGTGATAGATTATTATGACTGTTTTCCCATGAAAAATCCAAGAGAGACTTATTTGGGCTGAAAGTATTCGGTTCAAGTTGTACCTACTATACTTTTAAGAGTCGTGCTTTTCAAAAATTATCTTGCGTGTAGTTGGACGTCGGAATCGTGAAGTTTACTACCTAGACTTTCCTCCCTATATCCATCAAATAAATCTGCACGGTTTTCGGAAATGTCGTATATTTGAAGGATCTTACGGTAATGGATCATGCATCAAGGAAAGTTGAAAATTTTTTATTCAAGCTCTGAACTTATTGGGTTTCTTATTTGAAATTGAGACTAGCTAGTGAGGTGGAATGTTTTCCGAAATTGACTAATTTTGGAATAAAAGTCATCTAAAAACTGTTAAAGTTAGAAACTCGTAAAATACTCATCATCTCCTATTGTTGAATAAGAAAAAATGACATTGAGTAAGAATCGTAAATTTTTTGTCATTTGTCTTCGCTTCAGTTTTAACAATGCTTTCGCGTGTTAAGTATTCATCCTTCTTACGTTCCCTGTATTATTATCTTTATAACCCTGATTCTTTTAGTGCCTTTTCACCTTTTCAATAGCATCCAAAAAGTAACGTAAATTCATCTATTCTTTTGCCATATAAAGTGAACGTCAGATTGCTCGTCAAGGTGTCCTTAGAGGTCATTCTTATCTCTTGAACCTTAGTTAAGTTTTTGTTATCTTTATAACTGGTAATAATATGGCCAAGCCTGTCTCCATTCCTCTGGAGTGCAGAATTGAAATTATGCGGCGTATCGTAAGGAGCATGAGTACTGTTCCGGAACGGAGCCACTCAAGCTGTGCATTTCCCGCTTCCTCTGGTTTCATCTTTTGGAAGAATATCTGAAGGCAAAATTCATAAAATTAATTTATTATTCTTCGCAAGGTTTCGAGATAAATCAGCTAATTTTCTAAAATTGTTTTCTTCTGGATGTCGTAGAATTTCCTTATCCGCACTTAACAGATATACCATTATAGTCAATGACAACTCAAATAGACGGCATAGGGAAGACTACAGATTGAATTATTACGTTTAGTTAAGCAATCTTGAATATAATCCTAATTTCTTAAAAGTAATTGATATATTTCAGCAGAATTTGGATTTAAACAATTTAGAAATCGATATCCTGTGTAATTAAGTTCTGTGTTTAAGACATAAGTTGTTTATTTGATGGCACTCTTAAGATGCGTAGAGACATATGTTGCGTCAAACACCGGGAATACGATTTTTAGTATCTTGATAAGCAATGTTAACTTGAATTCCTACTGCTATTTACGGTTTAACACGTTGGCTGCCGATCACACACTTGACTCCTGCCAGTGATTTACACCTATCTAATTAGATGGCTCCTTCTCTACTATGGTTAACAGATAGTAGAGAAGGGGTCATTCATCTTTTTAGATAGAAGATCCGAATCTCAGGCGTGAATCATGGCAGCGGATGTCTTAATAAATTTCTGAGCGGACAACGGTGACCTCTTGGTAAGGTCTTGGCTTGGGAATGAAAAGAGCAGGTGTTCGGAACTCGATCTCATTGAAGATTCGCCTTGTATAAGGCCCCTTTCACATTATGCGGTTCCAACCGTTACGGCAAGAACGCATTCGGCCGACTCTTGATGGTGAACTAAAGAAATGAGTGGGAGCTTTTACACTAGCCGAACGCGTTTGAAGCCGTTTGTTGAGGTTTGAAATAGCCGCGTGCGCGACTGAATAAAACGGCGCCGTAACGACTTCGTCTTAGTAGTAATGTATGTAATTATGCTGTCGCTTTCACACTGCGCGAATTTTATTCGCCTGCCGTCCGTCGCCTTCACAAGGTCACTTGTTCTTTTTGCCTTCTCGAAGCTTTTGCAGTTAATTAATGATTCCATTATTTTTATAGAATGCTTCAAAATTTAATTTTACTATTGTCTTTGTCATTTTTAAATGATTTCATTGTTATTATAGAACGCACTTTCATGTAATTTGAGGTGTTGGCTGTGTAATTTTTTTTAATGTTTTAGCTATTTTTTCCTATTTAAAATTTAGCTATTTTATTTTATTTCGAAATATGCCAATGCTAACGAATTTTATGTATTTTTATATTGTGTAAGATCAGGGCCGTCTTAAGATATTTCGGTGTTCTCGTCTAGAGTAATTTGCCGCTTCATCAGCATCCTAACTAGGAAACTGAGTGCTATGGCCCAAACAAAATACCTAGCTAAACAAATAATTCGGGAGCATTATAATGTTATAATAACATTATATTTTCCCAAGTTATTTTATTAACAAGGTTCTATACCATATTATAACATAAATTACAATTAAATAAATTTTTTTGGTTCAAAATCAGTATAGAAAGTTTTTATTACTCCCTTGGATCAGTAGTGCCCTGTTCTGCCTAATTTGCCCTTTGGATAAGACGGCCATGTGTAAGGTATTGGAAACGAATTATATACTATTTCGTGTAAGTTAATAAAAATCTGGATAGCAGTGTCTTATAATCATGACGTGAATTCTAAGATAACAACATATGTTTTATTTTTGAAATTGCAATTTCAAGAACTTTAAACCTTTTGTAAGTAATTCCGACAGTCTTATAGAATTCTTCAGTATTTTGAACTCTTTATGGAGATATAAGACCATTAAAGTTTCCGATTTTTTTTATGATTTTATTTGAAAATTTAAATCATTCTGAATATATTATGGCAATGCACACGAGTGTACTTTAAATAGTTGAGAAGATATAGTCAAAACCTATCTCAATATAAAGAGATGTTTGGTGAGTGATTTATACTTTAAATACTTACGCACAGGATTTTTAAAATATTTTTCATCAAACACACAGAAATTTCCCTGGTACGTTTATACAAACACAATGAAAAAACATGCAAAATCAAAGCATTGCGTTATAGTTTTTTCAGTGCGTGGTGTCTTACATATAATTTTCAAGAAAAAGGTATACTATTTTAACGTCATAAAATGTAATTAAAGCATATCTGAATATTTACCATGTTAAATGATTTTAAAGCTGTGATATTTTGAAGGGAATTTTCATAACATTTGTTTGCATTGGTTTTTTAAAATCCTGCGCACAAATGAAATCCATGTTCCACAATTTATGTATAATCGATTTACGTAATATATTATTAATATATACATTTGCAATGCTGAAAATTATTACACTGACTTTAATATCCATATCTTTTGAGGAACTTATGTTATTATGGTAAAAACAAAATTTATAAGTTTTTGTTAAGTAATACAAAGTCGCACTTTCGCTGTTGCTTTTTCGTTGTTAAAGGGCGTATAACCCTTTATGTTTTAAACACAAATGATTTAAAAATAAGTGTCAGTTACTTGCGATTTTGTTTAGTTATATTAACGTCCCGTTTTGAAGCAACACGAGGGCTATTTTAGGATGGACCTCGTCACATGACGAGGACGACACCTGAGCTGGCACCCCCACAGCAGAGGGAGGACATTTCAACCCTACGTATGATTTAACACAGAGTCACAGCTGCCATTTTTGTCGGTTGAATGGAGTTCCAAATTTTAGTATTTTGCCGCAGAGTATAATTTTTCATTCGGTTGTGGAATTCATCAAAAGATGCTACAGACATTCATCTGCACATTTTTCTTCCAAAAGTGAGGCGATTCTAGTCTCGTTTCTTTTGATCGATGGGTGCAAGACCATATTGCTGCTACAGTCTATTACTGAAACAGCTAGGAAATGAGAAGCCGCACCCAAATACTGACGGCGCGAATCGTCAAGTGTGAAAGCAAACATGACTCTGCAAAAAAGTAAACAACTTTGCGCCGTAACGGTTGAAACCGCATAATGTGAAAGGAGGTTGCTGCCCGTTAAATCTGCCGGGTGAATCGAAATGCATTTCATAACATGGGGGAACGAATAGAAAAAAAGTACAGAAACACCTGGTGAAATAACATTTGAGTACTTTTTACCTTAGAACTCTTTAATTTATCTTGTACGTTTAAAAAAACTTCTCTTTTGGTATTTATGGTAATTGTTAGTATCTATTTCACTCACTTGCACTTCCTAATTAAATAGGATCACAATTTTCATTGAACTATGTTTATACTTGGGTCTGTGGGCAAATATTTCCTTCTCGTTCATTATTTTTCTTTTTTGGCGCGACTCTTTTCCCCATACACCAAATAATCTCATCGAGATTTGGCATTATTATGACCATCGCTTATTTTCTCTAGAATGTTTTGAATAGGATTAAATTCTTACCATCCAGCATTTGATATATTTCTTTTGACCATTTAGCTTTTATCTCATTAAATTTCAATACATTAAAGCATTATTTCAAATTCACTTTTCCATCACTAAGTCGAAGTTGTTTGAATCACTAAATTCCAAGAAAACTACTTGTGAAACTACTTCCTCCTTTTTGAGATATGGATTCTCAATCGATGATAATTTCACTGGTATCAAACACTGCATTAATTATGAGCAGTGTATTTCCATGTCATTTATCATGAAGTTAATAATCATCTTCGAATGCAGAGTTCATAAATTTATAAATCCATAAAAGACGTCGTCCGAAATTTACACAACTGCATTTAAAGAGAAGTCATCCATAGAAGTTGCCAAGATCTCAGTAAGTTCTGAATATCCTAACTAGTCCAGTTACTCAAGGAGAATAATTGAAAAACGTTAAATGTAATTTGTGTGTACTATTCAGTGAATTTCAGAAATAATGAAATAAATCTCTTCCAGACGGTTTGTGCTTTAAATTGTCTTTCAAAAAATGTTTTAAAATTCTGAATATTAAGAGAATTTTAAGTAATTGTGTGAATAATTTACTTTCTTGTATATAACAAGTACAATAAATTCAAGTAATTGTTTGAGTAATTTACTTTCTTTTTCTTCTAGGTACGTACTGAACGGTTCGTTTCCCTACAGTTTTCTCTCTTAAATGCGTAAAGGTAAATCAAATTTATATATTTTTTATTCTTAAACAGTTTAATGAATTGCAAATGTTTAAAGTAGTTTAATCCTAGACACTTCGTTGTCTAAAAAACTAAAGAGTAGACAGCCTGTGAATCTCTAAATATAGATCGCGATGACCTAGTGTGGTTGAGAGAATGTCCTCATCTAAATCAGAGTCTAGGTCTGCGCTCACGGTTGGTATGGCATGGAAGTTTCCATAATGGTGTGCCAGTTCAAATCTCTGTCTAACTCCGATTATAAAACACTAGGTCTGTTCCAAACTATCCTTTGTGTAACTTTAAAATGCGAAGGGAACAAATCCACTATGAGCGCAGTTGTGTGCTTTTAAATTATTTACTTTCACAGATATTCAATAAATTTTTTTATACCTTAGCCATCCTAACTAAAGAGACAAATTAATAATGAGAAAATAATAGTATGCAAATGCGCTTTGTAAAAATCTACTTAAAAAGTAAGAAATGCTCTTTAGTATAAATCATGTACATTTTAGTGTAAATCCTACAACATAAATCATTTAGAGTAAATTATATACTTATCTTCCAGCAATTCCTGAAGAAATTTCGGAATTATTAATGATTAAGTATGCACATCCAGGCAAGATATTAAGAAAGTGTTGCGGAGAATAAGTATAATAATAGCCACTTTAATCTTTCCAAATTTTTAAAAAATGTAGTCGACAAAGATAATCACTTTATGCCTGTTTAATTTAGGAGGATCAGCGACTGGACTGCGGCTTCGGAGTTGTTAAGAGGATTAAATATTAGAGAACAATATTGCATAATACTTCTTTCTTTGTAAAGTAATTTCTTGTAAATAAACGGCAAAGCTATTTCTTTTCTTGCTATTCAGGAAAATTTAAATTTTTTGAAGAGCATTCTTTAAATATCCCAGTTTCACTTGACTGTGATGTTAATTCTAACAGAATGTTCCCAGATTGTCGAGCCCAAGTTCAGTGCACGATATAGAACCTCCACTCTGAGACCATGCTCAGATATCCAAGATTTGTATATTTGGCTTAGAATGTTTAATTTATTGCAGAAAATGTTGTAGGGCACAGAATCAATCTTTTTTTTTGAGTCAATATTTGTTGCACTGCCTTCTTACGACGTTTTAAATCGGTAGTTAATTTTCATTGTTATTTCGTCTTTGTCTCTGTAACTTCAAATTAGACATATTCATCCTTGCATATTCTCTAAGAACAATTCGAACACAAAAATATACTGTAAAAATGAAAATAGTATCTTGAAGCGAATTTAATTTTTTTTTCTGATAATGATGAAGACACTTATCTTCTTAAAAGATAAATCAGTAATAATAATCCACGACTCCATTCCATTCCATTTGAATGAATTCTAATAGCCTTGAATCGCAGAATATCACCACACAGCCAAGATTCCTTTTCATTAAAACATAATACATTTATAGATAACTTTTCCTTTATAATCAGTATTGTGCATTTCTTGAATGTGAGTAAGTACACTTCAATTAATAAATCAGCTTGACACTCTGGTAGAACAGCAAAGAGTTCAGCATACTGAGAGACGGAATCAGACACCTTCACGTAGAAAAATAATTACGATTAGGAAAGTGAGAAATGACAATATCTCGTTAAATCAAAATCATTAAAGAAAAAGAAACTACATTAGAATGAGGATTGCCAAGTTGAGAATTACAAAACAAACTAGACTATTAAACATTCATTTCCCTCTTAAATCAAATGAAATTTGCACTTGACAAAAAAAAACAAGTAAAAGATTCCGAGTCCAGATTACATCCACTGAAAAAAAATAATACTTACGAATAGAAAATATTCAATCATTAAAAATTAACAACATTGAATTGCAGATGCGAAAAAGAATATCGTTTCCGCTGCCATCTATTGAAAGAGTTCAGTTATTAAATGTTCATTTTAAAAATTCAAACGCAAATTTTCTTTCTATTTAGTTTGATAAAACTTTGAAATAATAATGATCTCGATCTTCTCGATTATTTTACACAATCTGGTGCATTGTGTTTATTTTTTAATATAGTGAAGAAAATCCAGTATGCATTTTGGACCTGTTACCGACTGATTTCAAAAATTAAGGCATTAACGATTGGGTGTAAAGGCCGCATACAAAATTTCGTTAATGGATTTGAGTTATCGCATTCGCAATAATAGAGAGACTCTCAGGCAACCCATCAATGAATTTCGTCCAAATTTGATTGAAATCTACAGTTTTGGTACAGACTGCTTACAAAATTGCATCTGTCTAGCGTGTCTCGTTTCAGTGGCGGCGATTGAGTGGAAAAAGTGAGGGGGCAAAAAAATTTGTAGACATCTAAAAGACCCGGGAGTATAGGGGGATAGACTATAAAATTTAGTTAAAAAATTAGCTAGTTTTCCCGAATGCTGTTTTTTTTTTATATAATTTCTAGTTTTAGGCAGCTAAAAGGAAATTAAAATTTAATTTTTCCCTAAAAAAGTAGGGGGAGACTCCCCCCTTCCCTCGCCTCCCGACTCGCCGCCACTGTTTCGTTTCTGAATTATTGTCTTCACAAACTGTCAGACCGACATGTAGACATATTTCCAAAAATGCCTCTTTTTTTTTTATTTCGGGAACGTAGAAATTCATCAAAATCTCGAGGTGGAATTTTTAGACGATTACATCATTTCTGCTTCGTAAACGAGAAAGTACAAAAGTCTTTTAATAATTTTTTTATCATTCATAACCTTTAAAAAATGTATAATTCACCTCAAATAATAATTCATTATTCAATCGAAAATTGCAATTTTTCATATATTCAGTATAATTCCCTGGAACTTTTCTCAAAGTATGTATTTGAAAAAAATTTCAAAAAATTTCCTGAAGAATTTCATTCTCTCTCCAAGACATGATTTTAATAGGGCCAATTGTACAACATCTTTTAAAACTGCATAGCTGTAGCTATTATTCTTTCTTTGCTGAGGCATTTATTCCATAAAAGTTGAAATTGGATTAAGGGATTTTTATTTCACTGAAGTTTCTGGAGTTGTGTTAAACCATAGCAAATATTCGAGACAAAAGGTGAAAAAAAAAAAAAAAAAACCCAGTAACCTGAGGAGAAAAAGACGAACAAGCAGTAGGGAATGGGGAATCGGGGGCTAGGGGTTACTTTATTCCCTAAAAAAAAAAATCGATACTGTAACGAATCTGCTGACAAAACCGGAGCTGGGCAGTGCCAAGAGAAGGAACTGAATCATTTTTTAGTTGGTAGGGATTTTTTTAGTTGTTTTTTTATCTTCTTTCTCGAACTTCCATTCAGAACTGCCTGCAAATTTTGCCTTTTTCTTTTAAAGAAAATGTTTTTTCGATTACTTGTTTTTGCAGGCTTTTGTAAAACTTTGAGTTCTCTGCTTAATGCAGCGTTCTATTCTAGATTTTTATCTAAAGTTTTCGTTTCGATGTATGCGATTGCTTGAGTCCGGAGATCTATTTTGTCAGATATAAATGCCCTCTCGTCAGGCCTAGTTAACTTTTTCAATTTCGTTCAACATTATTATTGAAATTGATTTTTTTTTCTGCATTTATGATGTTATGTTTTCTTTTTGACAAATGGAATTTGTGAAGCAAAATATTTTTGGGTAGTTACGTGTACTAGTTTCATTCTTATCTCTTCTACCCCCTCTACCCCCTGGTTGTAAAAAGAGGTAATTTTGTTTCTGATTCTTGGATAAAACATTTCGAAATCTTATTTAGAAAGTGTATAAATCAAATTGAAAATGGCATTCCAAAATATATTTGTTCAGTGAAGCATATGGCAGATTTCCCCTCAAAAAATCTAGGAATTATCTCATAATTTACTAAAATTGTAATGGCTAAAATTACTTTTATAATTCTAGAATTTGCATGACTGAAACAATATTAGAACAGAGTACACTGATTCATTTTAGCAGTTCATTTTTATTATAAATTTTTTTGGATCTCTGATATCTGTTATAGATTTGAATAAGCCATACTTTTGACCATGTTATTTAATTTTAGGATATTTTGTATAGAAAAGTAAATTCGAATAATTTGACATTTTCCATAAATAAATTAATCGGTACTGTTATATAGAAAGAGCATCGTCACATTTAGTTTTTTCAAAACATGTAAGAAATATATGTAATAATTCTTACTTATCCGCGTCTTTCAAAATATAATCACTTCAACTTTTACTTTCTCAGCTTGATCATCTATCCCGATAAGCTTCGCGAGCCTCTTAAAAATACAGAGTCAGCAATTTCTGAGCATGTTCTCTCCGATCAAACCGAGTGCAGTTCAAGTAAAGTCTCTTTTATGGGGAACTTTCCTGATGTTCTTGATGGAAATTTCGTTGCTCTCGCACAACGAATCGAGTTTCATGAACCATGGACAGCATTGCTTGGGGTTTTTTTTTCCACTGTTGATATATGTCTACATCGTTACAAGAGTACAGAAAGAATTATGAACAACTGGGAACTGCATCTCATTCAGACGTACTTGAAATACTGAGGTCTATCTATCCCCAGTTTGAATCCATTACTACTAATTTGCCACTGAAATGGTATCCTGCCATTTCGTTAATTATTCAGTCATGAAATTTCCCGACTAATTTGTACCCATACCGTATTTAGTTTATTAAAAAATAATAATAATAAAACAAAACTTTAAAAAAAGTTATAATTAAATTTTCTCTATTTCATTTCTATAGGCATTCTCACAATTGGTTCAACCAATAGGCCTAAAATCACATTTTAATCTGCAGAATAGTGAACATAAATATGAATGAAGCATAATTTTGCTATTCCGGTTGAATGTAACGCCACTCTCAGTATGCGTAATTTTACTCTACCCGTTGATAGTGTTGTTAATACTTTTTTCAAGTCATGCACATCCATAGAACGAAATTTTTCGATACTCTACTGAAACGCAGTTTACTAAAAGCACTGAAAAAGTATATAGAGCTCATTTTTGTCAATGTTGTTTAGTTCCGCATTCATTTAAATGTCATCAACACTTCCAAATTGGCTTCATTTCAACCTGAAGTGCAAAAACCAAGAAAAAATATAGTTACAGAAACGGGTTATGGTAGTAAAAGAGGGTCTTGAGCTATGGCGTCTGTTAAAAAGCCAGATATGTCCTTATTTTCTTACTTTTAAGCGTGGTAATGATTAGTTTTACCTATTAATTATTGATAGTTCATGGATTGATAGTTCATGGATTGAATAATATTCTTTATGATAATAAGCAGTTATTTGTCAGCAGGTGGCACATTTTTTTTTGCCAATTAATCTAAATAGCAGGTTGTTTTGAATATTTGTTTCCCATTGAAAAATAATTCGTTAGAAGATATAAACAGTTCTTACGTCAGAATTATGTAAACATAAAACTAAAAGTATGGCGCTATAAAAATAAAATTTTATTCAGAACGAAACATTGTTATAATAAAATAAAGACCTTTTGTATCAAAATAACTTTATATGTATAAAACCATGTACAAATCCCACCTTTAAACCTTTTTGGAACAATATTAATTCTGAATAATATTCTTCTTTTCCATGTCAATAATATTTTTAATGCTGTTGATACCAAGTTATATCAAAGACAAGCTGATATTTTGCCTCAAGAGATATGTTTATTTAACTGATTACATTCACGCTGTTAAGACATTTTGTAACTTACTGAATTTCATTTGTCACCAATGATCATTGAAATTTTTCCAAAGATAGAAAATTTTAAATTAATTCGTACGTTACATGATTCTTATCAGGCAGTGTGCGAACAGGTTTCCGTTATTTGAAAAAAGTTAAAAATAAAACTGAATGCTGTTTTTCAAGCGTTGGTTCTCTGTTTTTGACAAATCTGGTTGTTTTCCTGATATCTTTACAAAATTTGTAAGAAACAGTAATTTTATATCAAAGTGTCTTACTTGTGATTCTTCTTGATCAAAGATTTTATTACACATTCTTTTCTTTTGCTACATGTTTCTTTTTTATTTGGCAATGCAGATGTTTCCTTAGAAAACGAAAAATCTATATCGATCCCCAATTTCAATAACTTCAGTGACCGACAGTTTCATTTAACTTTTCTTCTCTAAAACGTTTCTATAAATGAAGTGACAAGTTTGACACCAATTCATAATCAATAACTCAAATGATTGAATCATAGATAAACAGGTTTGAATATTATGTAAACATCAATGATGAGTTGCAGGATTCTGCGTTCAACAAGCTGATAGCTTGAACTTTTGTTCTTCCAGCTCTGAGAGACTTGTTTCCTGCATTTACCTTACATTGTTTACTCCCTTCTGTGGGAGGCAAACAAAACAATAATATTCGATGCGTTCAGGTGTAATCGGAGCAAAGACAACTATTCCCATCCCCCGTGTCTCTCTTTAAGCTAGGCAAAATGTTGGTCTCCCTTGCGAACATTTCCTCTCTCCCTTGAGACCCCTGGCAGGAATAAAGATTTTTCTTTTGCCAACCGAAAGTTCCTTCCCATTTTTAGAATGGTTTTCCTTACTGGTAGAAGCATAGAAGAAGCAGGTACAGGCATCTGTTTTCCCTTAGACAATGCGGCTCCAGTTTTCCGAAACTATATTGAGCACAACCAGAAATGGCCTGTAATCTGTTTGGGTTTATTATTTCATCGTCCCGGTTGCTGTTCCCTTACAAACAAAAGAAACTTTATTAACGTTTCTTCCTTTAACTTTATTTCCAGAGAAGCTATTTCTGAAATTTTAATATTGAAGTCTCAAGATTCCATTTGACCAAATTCTGTACCGACGTTTTCATGAATTTTAGATCGTATCTATTGCATTGCAGTTTGTATAAAATGACTTATGTATTTGGCTTGGCACATACATCATACTTGGTACATACTTGGCATCTTGGCTAACTTATAGAGCTTATAGGATAAAGTTTTTCTCGTGAATTTCGTAGTTTTCTTGAAGTAACCAAAAAGTGTATTTAAGTTAAGCACGAAAAACCTTTTCAGTAGGATTGAATCTTATGTTTATTTTTAGAGATAACTTTCTTAGGAATGCTGTAGATAAATATATATTATACATTGAAAACAAATTAAAGAATGGTCATGGACAAAATATTCAAAATTTCTTTGTTATATTGTGAACTGGAATAATTTGATATACACAGACTATCCCAATACAACTGTCAGTGGTGCTTAACTAACGACAGAAAGGACTGCGGGGTAGTTTGAATAAAAAAGGAGATAAAGAAGTGAAATTTGAAAGCAAGGCAGAAATTTCACCATCAAGATTTATTTTACAAGTAAAAACTCGCTATAAGTGTCAATATCATCAAATTTCTGCTTTCTCTCGATGTATTAGCTTGCATAGAAGGATTTATGAAGACTCTACTTACTAAATGGCAAGAAAGGATACGCCTGTATCAAAAGTTGGATTCATCTTCCAAATATTGGCATTAGTGAAGACACACTGTTCCTTGTCATCTGGTAATCATGGTCTTCCTAAATTCTAAACCCAATTTTGATTGAAACCACAATGACCCAGCCTACCCGGATGGGTTTAAGACCTGAAACGGTCCAGTGGGAAGAAGTGGTATTGAATGAATGTTGTAAACTTACTCTTGAAATTTCTACAATTTTTTTCAAACTTATGTTCCTTACCTCTTGCACCAGTAAATCCCAACCATCCTTACCTTTTTAACCAAACTAATTCGCAGCCTTCTCTTTTGCTAGCTAAGTTGAAATATACGCCTACTGCGCTATCGGTTAGTCAGGTAGTGATTATTCAGAAATACAAGCGTCGATGATAATCATTTTGGAACAGACTATGTAGCTTCTTTACACTAATCTGACACATGATAAATTAATGGAAGTTTGCCTTTTTATGTACAATGAGTTTCTTAACGACTCTATTATTAAGAAAACTGACTTGTTCGAAATTTGTAATTTCAGCATTAAAGAAAATTATCTTTTTAATGGTATTGAACATTTTAAACAGATTTCAGGCATTCCGATGGGTTTTACATTCTCCATTTGCTAATATCGTCTTGCACTTTTTTGAGGATAAAATTGTTAGAAATAATCTAATTTATGGATACAGATATATATATGATTTGTTTATTTTAAATTCTGACAACTTAGATTTCATTATTAATTGTTATCCAAAAGAACTTAAACTTAATAAAACGAACTCTCATAAAAATAAAGGTAACTTTTTAGATATTAAAATTGAAATTACTAAGCAAAAAACTTTGATTGGCCTATTTGATAAAAGAGCTGAATTTAATTTCAAGTGTAAAACTCTTTGTGATTATCATTCCAATATAGATTCTAGAGTTTTAGAAAGGTAATTTTTAGTCAAGCTAACAGAGTTAAAAAAAATATGCAATAAAAGAAATTATTTTTTAATGGCTTCTAATGTTTTTTTAAAGACTCTCATTGACAACCATTTCCATTTTAACATTTACAGCATTAACGATCTTATCCTTGAAAGCAGTCTGGAATATACATTCTAAAAAAACTTCATTCATTTGAGACAAAGATGGAAACTTAGGGCTTTTTTTAATTAATATGTCTAAATAGTTCCATTCCCTAAAAAATTCCTGTTTCTACTCCTTCTATTTTGTTTTCTCAAATATAGATGGCGCCATAGGACTAGTGTTTCTTTAAAAATTTCCTGATTCCTTTTTTAAAAGAAAGTTAGCGTGGGATTGTGATAACGTGAGGACATTTTTTCTCTTTTTTTCTCTATTCTGTCTATGGGGTAAGTTTATTTTATGACGGCTACTTTTATAAACCAGATGGCTGATATTTTTAAATCAATCTTATTGGCAGTTTTATGTTTTGTGTTTGGTTTTTCTTTCTTTTGAAATAATGCTTTTGATGTACAGATTTCCTTGTTTTTTTGGGGGGAAATTTCGAGCTAGGAGAAGCTATATTTGGCGTAATGAAAGTTTCTTACAGAAAAATTTCCCAATTATTATTTTGAATCCATTTCGAATAAAGTCCTTAGCCCTTGAAAAAATGGACTAGAATGAATTCCTTGTTTGTTTTTTCGATTCCCTCTGAGTTTATCTTTGTTTTCTGGCTTTCTTTGAATTATATTGATTTCCATTATAGCTTCTTCAAACATTTTTTTCTGATCTTCAAGTTATTGCATAAAGGTTATATTAAATCTCGAACGAATTCTTATAACTGTTTGGAATAACAGGGTGAGAAAAGTCATCGCACTGCATAGTTGTAACCTGAAGCCATATATTCTATCTTTATGTTAGTTATCTATATCTCTTCTTTGAATTGTGAACATATACAAGAGATTTCTGTTTCAATCTTTTAAGAAAGAGGGTGATTTTATGACAGTCGATGTTTCATTAATAAAGTTGTCGAAGACTTGTGAATCTGTCATTTCAAAAGTTCAATTCCTTTTTGTATCAAATAATCCAAGGAAGCTGTTAATAGTTGTATTCCATAACTTATCTAGGCTGTGGGTTAACTAATTGTATTAAATACAAAACTAAAAATGGTTTTGCAATCGAAAATTTCTTATTTGATTACCGAGTCCACCTAAGATCTAAAGTGCGTGCTCGCCTAGTTTATATTAAATCTTATGCTGTGTCAAATGTCTTAACAGTGTTCTAGTGCGGAAATTTTGGGAGATAAATACACGTTTCAGGAGAAAACTTATAAAATGGTCATGACTTTAAGAAAAACGAGTCCTGATTCCAAAATCACTCGTTTGTGCTCAGAAAAGAGCACCAATTTACACTTAATTAAGTCAAATGTAACCTAAAACTGGATTTTAGTTTAATAGTTCATTAGAGCTTTCAAAAATAAATTTATATATTTTTTTACTTGAAACAAGTTTCACCAAGGAAATAGATTTTTTGCGAGTCAAATCGAGTAAAATCCAGATTACTTGGGACTGTCAGGGAATTTAGATTTTCACATTAAATATTTCATAAATCTAAAAACGATGTAATCTATATATTTAAAATAACTTGATAAAAAAACTTCGAGTGGTCGGAGCTGGCGAACTGTTTGAATGTTTTACCTTATTATTTTAAATATAGAGATCTCAACAGCTGAATCAAAATGGCATGTTAAAAATATTGTAAAATACCTATTGTAGGTGATGGAAACTATTTATTTAGGGCGATATCATTCTGCATTTATGGATCTGAAGACTTTCATGCCGAAATTCGTGAAAAAGTTATACAAAACTTTACAACTAGATGAGGTTTATTGAAAGATTTTACAATTTAAAAGGAATCTGTGGTTAAAAATATGAAATCTACTATGTTTTTATGGTCTGTTCCACTGATTTCATGCAGTATTTAAAACTGAAGAAAGTAGAGGCTGACAGCCTTGAAGCAGCCAGGTGGCAAGGACAGTGCTGAGCAAAGTGGGTGCTGGGCGCGAACCGTCTAGATATGTCATCAAGGGTCGCTTGCCCCCACCCCCTATTTACGAACGAAATTGAAAAAAACTCTTCTCTAAACTTTGTCTGTGCGTAAACCTTGTAGAAACGCCCCATACCCAACCACCCGACGGATTTCGACAATTTTTGTTTTAATTGAAAGGTTATGACGTCTAGATGTGTCATCAGGGGTCGCCTGCCCCCACTCCCATTTTCGATCGAAATCGAAAAACCACTTCTCCACCATACATTCTCCATATATTTTTTTCGATTTCGTTCAAAAATGGAGAGTGGTGGGGAAAGGTGACCCTAGATTACATAACCTTTCAAATGAAAAAAAAAACCGAAATACGTCGGATGGTTGGGGCTGGGGAATTTCTACAAGTTTTACCCATAGACAATGTACAGAGGAGAAGTGTTTTTTCGATTTCGTTCGAAAATGGAGGGTGGTGGTGGAAAGTTGACCCTAGATGACATATTTAGACATCATAACCTTTCATAGGGAAAAAAAATTATCGAAATCCGTCGAGCGGTTGGGGTTTCCGAAGTATCTGAAATTTTTACCATATTAATCATATAGAGAATGTATGGTGGAAAACGTTTTTTTCGATTTCGTTCGAAAATGGGGGTTGGTGGGGGACAGAAGACACATGATGACATATCTAGACGTCATAAGCTTTTATATGAAATAAAAATTATCGAAATCCGTCGAGTGGTTGGAGCTGGCGAACTGTTTGAATGTTTTACCATATTATTTTAAATATATAGATGCCAACAGTTCCATCAGAATGGCGTGTCAAAAATATTGTAAACTACCTATTGTAGGTGAGGTGTAGGTTTATTTAGGGCGGTATCATTCTGTATTTATGGATCTGAAGACTTTCATGCCGAAATTCGTGAGAAAGTTATACAAAACATTACAACTAGATGAAAGAACTTATTATGAACAACTTATTGAAAGAATTTACAATTTTAAAGGAATTTGTTGTCTACAAAGAAATATGAAATCTTCTATGGTTTTATGGTCTGTTCCACCGATCTTCATGCAGTACTTAAAACTGAAAAAAGTAGTGGCTGAGAGCCTCTAAGCAGCAAGGTGGCAGGGGCAGTGCTGAGCAAAGTGGGTGCTGGCCGCGAACTCGCTCAAAGGGCGGCGAAAGCGGCTAGTTCTTTTTTAAAAAATAAAGAGGATAGTAAAACGAACCTCATCCATTCTGAGAAATATGACCATAATATATCTCTATTATTGGGAAGGTATAACCAAAATATTTTTCAAATTCAAATTATTCAGCCAATATCTCATTTGCATCATTTTTTTAGAAATTGAGTAAAGTCCAAAGTGATTATTACAGAATTTTATTTAGTTGGGTATTAAAAATTTGTTTTAGATGGAAATTTCTTTCAAAGTCTTTCCAATCCAAATTATAAAGTGAAGATGTGATAAAAACTTATTTTAAAGATGCCCGAAAATATTTGAAACTCATTATGGTCTCGGTATAATTTTGAGCACTTTATGCAATCGGTTTACGTCTGCCTTATGATCTGCATATGATGTTTACAAATTTCATTTTCTCAATATATTGGGCCGTCTTTCTTTATCCATTTTTCAAAAGAAAAAAAGAGAGTTAGAAATAGGATTCAGTAAACAAATTCTTTACAGGAAATATTTATTGAAATAAATTTTGGGAAATGGGTCAAAGAATTACTTATAGCTTTTTGTTTTATGTTTGTTTTTGAAAAATCGGATTAAACTGCTACATAGGATCTAATAGTACTGTCGAAGAAAGCTTATATGGTGGAAATAGAAAAATCTAATTTGTATAAAAAGTCTTGAAACATGTTAATATTCAATATTCTTCTTTAGTTTATCACAATTCACGTTGATCTTCGACTAGCCAATTTATCTTAGAAAAATTTATATTGTTTTTCGTAAAAACGCAGAAAAATTCTTCTTTTAAGAATAATAAAAAGTAAATTCATGTCAGAACCGTGAATTTTCCCTCCTCCTATTGAATCTCCTTGTTAACCTTCCGCCGAAGAATAAAACAAGAAATGCGACAAAAAGATATCGGTGTTCAAGGCACGCTTAATATAAATTCTATTATGCAAAGCAACGCTGTTTTTCACTTTCACAGAAAATATAGTTGGTAAACGATAAATTTCTTACGAAAAATTCTAACATGTTTCATGGATCCATGGTCGGATAACTTTGAGGAATCCATGCTATACTTTAGGCGATTGAATGATGTCTATCGTCTTTTTCAAGGGTTTTTTTCTGTTAGGAGTTTGTGAACTGGTCGATTTTAGTTCCCTTTCAAAGAAATCACTTGTCTTTTAGTTTTCTTTTCTGTTATAGTTTCCCTCTCTACTCCTAAACTTGGATAAATCGTTTTAGCAAAAAAATAAAATAAAAATTTATATCCTTATGGCATTTTTTCCCCTTTCATACAGAACTCAGTGGCTTTCTTTTTACGTATGGGCGCTTCACACAAGGCTACATCTGTAGAAAGATTTCGTTTTACAGATGAAATACTTTCAAAAGGAATATTAAAAAAAGTACTTCGGATGGAAGTTTGAAAGAAGCCAAATGAAGTTAAGGAATGAATACCAATTCTCTGAATAGTTTTTAATGTAACCAACTTAAGAATTCATAAAAAATAAAGACTTTTTTTCAATTCGATGTCATAATAATTTATTGCGCAAATGTGCTGTCGTCTTTTGATTTTTGACCTGAATTGAATTGAAAAATTTTTGACTTCAGTGTTTACAGGAATTGAGGTATATAAAAAGGACAAAGAAATATATTTGATTTTGACTGAATATCAAAAGATGAGGTGGAATTTGAGGATTGCTTAACACGTTAAGCGTCTTGCCGTCTCGAGGGACGGACCAATGCTTCGCTTTTCGCTGACTGCATTTTAAACGACAATGCAGGTATCATAATCGACGTTTTACTGAGGGCTACTTTGCATTTTAGGAAGGCATTTGCTTTTTAAGATTTCAACCCAAATTCACATGCTGCAGTGGAACTGAATGAAAATAGGTGGTTTGTTTCAAATAACATCAAAAAGAAGCAACAATCATTACTATTATTACCAATTCGATGTCATCATAATTTATTACGCAAATGTGCCGGTGTCCTTTGATTTTTTTACCTGAATTGAAATGAAGAATTTTCGCTTTTCGTGTACAAAAAATGAGGCGCAAAGAAAGGACAATGAAATCGGTTCGGTTTTGGCTGAATATTAAAAGAGGAAGCGAAAATTTGCGAACGGTGCTGTCGTACTAGGCCCCGCGCCGCTGACCGATTTTGCAAAATGCACCCTTTTTAGTTTTAATCCGAATATATGTGCATTTGAATATAATCACGCAAATATTTGTACACATTTCACGTCGACCATCCTATTGGATGCTTGAGATTCACTACATAGCCGACTCCAGAGTGAGAAAAGTCAAAACAATGTGTTTTTCATTGTGCTCGAGCGTGTTGTAACGGCGATTGTACCTTTTTATCGCGAGGTGTGAAAAAGAAATAAAATATTCGTATTTAAAAGGAAAAAAAAATGTTTAATGTAATATATTATTAAATTTACTGGATAACATATTTCTTTGTTGTAATCTTACTACTAAAAAAGTGTTTGTAATTTTTTTATAATATTGTTTTCCAACAATTTCGCAGTATGACTAGTCGAGATAGAGATACCGGAAGAAAATATTGGCGTGGCTCTATTAAATTTAAGAAAGAAAGAAAGGCAGAAGAAATTGCGGAAAAGGGTGCAACTCTCTTGCAAAATTTTAAAAAATCAAAAAGGTACAACAAACTAAATAAATGCATAATTCACAATTACTAGAAAATCAAAATCGCGGAAATCAAATAATTACGTCGTATGACATCCACGAAAACAATCCTGATCATCAAAAAGCCATCTTTTGTCTTAATGAAGAGGAAAGCGATTGTAAGAAATTGAAAAAAAAGGTAAAATAACTATGAAGCTGAGAGAAACCTACAAACGGAAGTGTTTTTTTTTTGGTAAGAACAAGATGAATTATTCCGGGGATCACAGCTTCAACATAATCAACAAAGCGTCCTAGACGAAAATGTCGAAATCAATAATCCTGGTACTTGGCTTGAAATTATAACTGATAAATTTAGAATGGCTATCATACAAAATGGCGTGAAATAAATAAAAAACTACAAATCGTTTGTATTATGTACAAATGACTGTACTAATTTGTAAATCATTATGCACAAATGTTTACAACTTGAAAAGGATTTCAGACTGGGGAACACTATTGACAAAGAACACGAAAAAAAAAAATATTTAAAAACGAAACACAGCGTTAAAATGTGTTTGTAAAGGAATAATGGCTACAATTTTATATTTATCAGAGCATAATTTGGCGTTCAAGGTAAGTGGCGATGCTTTATTTAAACCGCACAATGGCAATTTCCTAGGTCTCATAACATTTCTTGCAATATTTGACCCATTCATGAAACAACATTTGGATCTTTGTGTGGAACTTTGAAAGTGATGCGAGTATACAGGAACGATTTATTTGTTTTAAAATGGTGAGAGACTCGACAGGAAAAGGTTTATTGGTCAAAATTGAATGTCTATTAGAAAAGCGAGAAATTAATTAGGGAAAGGGGTACGATAGCTGAGCTAATATCAGAGGCTTTATATAAAGATCGCTATCATGCAAAAGAATTCCAAAGCACAGTATATGCTTTTCAGAAGTCATAATTTGAATTTAGTTATTAGAAATATTTCAAAATCATCTTATGCAAATTCATTTTGTGTGTTTTTATAAAGCATACATAATAGTTTTGCAAGTTCTGTGATAAGCTGGGATATGTTAAAAAAGCCTGTCGAATATCTTACTCCGGAACCACTATCAGAAACGACGTAGAAACGTCGTTTTGAAAAGTGGGAATTCTGAAAGATACTATTTACCATAATTTTCTCTGGAATACCTTTCCTAAGTCCTAAATCCAATCAATCGAAAATAAACATTTGAATTTTCATTAAGTTTGGTCATTTGGTATGACATACTGAATGAAATAAATATCGTGAGTAAGATATTTCAGTTTAGATATCAGTACTGAAAATTCACATTTATAAAGCTTTTCAGTATTTTTGAAAACTAGCATGAATTTGGATTCGTATCTGCTTTTAATAACTGCAAAGAAAATAGTTGAAGAGTTAATTGAAAGCGACACCCGAATTTAAAAATCAACGAACTGGAGGGGGAAAAAAGAAATTTTGCTTTGAAGGAATCGGCCAGCCTGTTTCATCCGGAGAATAATATTTACTAATTCAATATTTTCTAATCATGATCAATAGTGCTATTTTTTCTTTTAAGAAAAGATTCGAAATTTACCAAGGACATGAGACATCGTATGGATTTTTATGTAATTAGGGTAATATTTATAAACTTACTGAAGATGATCTTCTTAACTTTCAAAGATCTAAATGTGACTTTGCAAGACGATCTTGATTGCATCGATTTATTTAATGAAATCAAAATGTGTCGTCAAATTTTGCCCTTCAAGGTTGCAATATTACAAAATTTATTTAAAACTAATTCATTTGAAATGTATCTAAATTTTGTGATTGTTCTTAAAATATATTGACTTTACCAATTACCGTCGCATTTGCAGAAAAATCTTTACCGAGATTGAAAATAATAAAGAATTACTTGTGATCTAGCATTTGTCAAGAACGATTTATCTCCTTAGCCATTTTATCTATATCGGATCCGAATTTGCTATAAAACATGTCAGAAAATGAAACAAAAGTAACATATTGTAGCCATATTCTAGCAACTCGCATTCCGCATTGCATTTTATGAGTTTCTAAAGCAATTAATTTTATTTGATTTATAAACTATTTTGATTGTAATTGAAATGTTTTTAATGATAATTTAATTATTTATCATTTTCATTTATTCCTGAAGTCCTTAATATACCAACTTGTGCAATGCAATAAATGGCAAAATGCAATGAATTATTATGTTGTTACATGAAATTTGTTTCAAGGCCCCACAAATCAACTTTGCACCAGGCCCCGCTGTTGTTCTGGCCGGCCCTGCTTGCCAGTCTCCAGAGACCAATGCTTCATTTTTCGTTGACTCTACATTTTAAGTGACAACGCAGGTGTCATAATCAATATATTACATTAGGTCACTTCTTTATGTTTTAAGAAGGCATTTTCATTTGAAGGTTTCTACCTAAAATTCAAATGTTGGGTGTATCTAAATGAAATTAGATGGTTTGTTTAAAATAACGCCACAATGAAGGATTGAATAATTAATCACTTCAGAATTGTTCTTTAAATATTTTTGATATAATAAAAAGGCTGCTTCAAACACGATAATCATTCATTTTAAATACACATTTGAGACTGATAGCGACAACTTCAACCTATTTTCTTTTTCTGGCGATTAAATCAAAAGGAAGAACGTAGTAAATGAAGAGCAGAGAATGTAGCACATTGTTCGTAATTTTACTATTAAAGATTGAAATGACGTAGGAAGGTAATTTAAATCAAAAGTTCTTAAGGAAAAGATATCATTAATATTTCATTTTTTGATAAAAAATGCAGTGGTATTCAAAATAATCTTAAGTTCTTCTCCAAGAATCTATTTCTGGATCGAAATACTTTGACTTAAGTAAATTCGGATTGTCGAATTTGTAATTCGATTATTTAATCCAGAAAAACTATATGGATGTATAGATTTTAGAACTTTAAAAGATATAGCTATATATTAATGACCTAGTTTGTGATTGGTAGTGTTCAGTTCTATATGCATGTAGCGATATGCAAATCATAAAATTTTTTGTATCATTTATATGTGCATCAAAAATATATAAATTATTTGACTGGTCGTTGTTAATTATGCGGTGGATCATTAGCGTTTTGGGACGATATTGTAAAGCAACAGCAATAGTCTATTGTACAACGACTCAAATGAAAACACTGTCAGTCATTTCCAATATTATGAATATAACAATCGGATTATAAATAAGCACATTCAAAAATCAATTACCCTCTATTAAAATGTTGCATTTGATTCGAAGTTTCATTTCAAAAGAAAAACAAAAAACTTTCTCTCAACCTCAATATTAAGTGGATTTTGAATTTGCTCCGTGTGGGTCACTTGATTCCGATGATTTCTGACAGAAAGGATCATTTAATTCTCTGTTGTCATCCCAACCATCTTCCGTTCAATGACCAAGAAACAAACACTCTTCTTTTACAATCTTTCGTTATTAGTTCTGGAAAACTTGTTTTAGGAGGTCCTTATCTTTCTCCGGGATTTTCGCTTTAATGTGCCATCTTACGTACTCTTCCAACAATGGAAGGCGAGTGTTGTGATGACGGTAATGCGTTCTCTATCGGAAAGAGGATTAACTGGCAGAGGTCGACTTCGTCAATTTACTACGGTATTCGGAAGGAAAAATCATTGGATCCTAAGCACTAATCTAATCCCTTCACCCACAACCCATAGATCACTGGCCTACTGACGCTCATTACTTCGCGAGAGTTGATAGCTAGTTGATAGCTGTGTCGTCGCTGAACAGTGACGATTTGTTATAGGAGAGGTGAGAATTTTGTTTCTTTCAAAATTTATCTTTCACTTTAGCCACTAGGACATAATAAATTTCAGGCAATTTACTTTCTTTCACGTCTTTTGGTTGGAGAGAAATACATATTTTAGGAGTAAGCATTGCACAGTTAGTAATACCAGCAGAATTTATAATTCTGCTAGTATTTTGTATTTCTTTTATGCAAACATTTAACAAAAGTTTCCCTCTTAAACGTATGGTGGAAGGATAGTTTTACTCATTACGTCATTTCTGAACAAAATTAATGAACTAATTACCTCTTTATATTAGAGAAAACTAAGAGAACTAAAATTTTCTGGAAGATATTGTAAAGGAGGAAAATAAGATTCTTCAAATTTATCCTTTAAGCAAGTAAATAAAGTCTCCTTGTAGTTGTACGGTCGTTTAAAGCAATCTTAGCACGCTAGCAAATACTAACTTCTTTTTGAACCGATCTATTTTTCTATTTTTCAACAGATATCGTCATTGAAACCCTTGTAAATAGAAATTTCGGCTAATTTTCTAAAGGAAAAAAAATGCTTCTGCTTATTATAAATACTAACTCATTCTAATAGAAAACTTTCATACAAATTCATAATTATACATTTGCTTATCAGGATTGTGTGTACGTTGTTGTTATTTGTTCATCGAGCATTGTGAATTGCACCGAGTTTTCTATGGTTTCCTAGCTGAAATTTTGCATTTACACTATTTTAATAGCCCAAGAAAAAATGCCTATATATTTTTGAAGCATCTTAATGAATATAGTGAAGTTCTTGGTATTTCCCCCAGCATGAGTTATGAATTAGTATAGTTACAAGAAAATTTTGAGAGGATGGATATTACCCCAACACATCTAAATGGCGCCATAATTTCTAAATTCCACAGTATCTCACAACACTTTTTAAAACTCAAGTTAATCACTCTGTCGTCCTTTTAGTTTCAAGTCCAAATCTTTAATACATGCTTTTTTAAGTACACCATTGCTTAAAACAAGAATAAAAACCGAGAGGAAGTTCTGAATGTCAATTTAGTTTGCAACTGTGTTGAATGAGTTTTTTCCCCGTCAGGTCACATTCCTAAGATATTCTTGGGGGAGAAAGTTATCCGGAGTTATGAATAACTTTGTCTATTTACCATTCACATGTATTGTTTAGATGTACTACCATGGCCTTAATAACTTCTTTGTTCTTTCATGAAATAAAATTTCAAAAAATAACAATAAGGCGCAAGTTTTCTTTTATTATGCTGTTTATCCAAGGGGGGTGCGTAAATGCCCACACTCCCCCCCTACTTACTGGCGTCAAAGACATGAAACATTAAAGAAATTCTATTCCTCCTCCGACTGCCGTAACATTTAAAATTTTTGGTTTATACTTCGTCTTCGATACTGAATTTTAAAATTCCACAGGGTGTAATATTTTCGAATTGATATAAACCACACACCGTTTCTTCCGAATGTCACTTACTTGGCCAATCGTAAAAACAAGTATCAGGAAAACAAGCAATCTTTTTCTAAAAAGTATTTGGCTGTCTGCACACTATTTTTATCGGTTTTACTTGGGAATGTTAGGTAAACAATACCCAACTCGGAAGGAAAATAAAAACAGTGCGCATTTTAAAATGAACCCGTCTTTCTGCTGCCAAAGGCTTACTGGAAGAGAAGGGTAAAGAGATAAAATGCTATTTATGCACGCAGTGGGAACTCACTTTTTTAAAAAAGAAGAGCATTCTTTTTTTTGGGGGGGGGGAAGGTTAGCAAATTCCCGCACCTGCTGCATTTGCAGAAATAGGCCATGTTTCATGGAGAACCCAGCACACATACACACAGAAAAGCTTTCTCCCGCTGTTTATGCGGTGGTGGCGTTCCAGTTTATACTACCAATTTGCATGAGTCGAATGCTTGTCAAGGTTTCCTCCTCCCCCACCATTTCGATCAGGGATTCCCCCACTCCTGATTTGCATTAAAAGCGGCAATCTGGAGACGGATCCAGGTGAAGGAATAATTGGGCTTTTCTCCAAGGGGAACGTCTTTGGAGCCTTTCTCCAGATGCTGTCCCAATGACCGACGCTTCAGTTGGGAGAAACAAAAGTAAGCGATCCGTCATGAGAGATCGATGTCGAAGGCTTGGAATTCTGTTAGGCATTGTTTTTATTGTCCAAAGGGGAAAGGTGTCACGCTAGGTTCGCTGCTGCGTTAAATAACCGTCTTTGGACTTAAATTCCTAACTTTTTTTCTTCTCATAGAAAGGAATTCTTTTGTACAACATATCTAACCATTTCTTTCTCCTTCCAAATGAAATACTGACACATATTTTCTTTTTTGCAATATGCTTAACTTGTATGAGACAGCGTTTTCCAGAAAATGTGTCGCATTTCGATGTGTTAAAGTCATGATAGCATTTCAAATATTATCAAGTGTGACTGCTGTGAGGAGTTGATGCATCAGAGCTATTTAAATAAAAGCAAACCTAATACTTGTTTTTTCATGATTATTTTTGACATCCATTTTCGTTCTGTTGTAACAAAAGCCTATTGCTAACTTTCTTTTTATCGTTATAGCATTTTCTTTTTTGGTTGGTCTATTGAGATTTTAAGACTACTCCACGTGGGAACAAGACATCAAGTATAGATCCTAGTCTCGTCTGCGTTAACTCGAAATCCAAGATACTATTGCCCCTGATTTGAATTCCCCCGAGGGAACTACAAACTTAATTCTCGTTTGATACATTTTTTCCATTCAGTGTTTCATAAACATTTTCAAAGCCGCATATATGGTCCTTTTAAAAAATTTGTGAGATTATGACTCTAATATGGTCTTAGTTTACACAAACCCTATTCTGAGCGGCGTGCTCAATTTAGTCAAATATGGTTCGAGACAAGTACTGAAGGGACCATAACAGAATGTTTCGTATGAGGTTTTCTCTAATTGATATCTGAGCACACGCAGTCTTATAACGCAATTACATTCATGTACATTTTATTACTATATTTCTAAATTTAAAATTTTAATAATTGATAACTGAACTGATTGATCTATTAACTAATGATTTATGATAACCTACAGGGAAACATTTATCTATAGTCACAGATTAACAATTTTCCCTACGAATTTTCTTCATTTCATAAGTAGAGTACCCATCCTATTTGGGATATTTCTTATTCTTTCAATCCATTTACGAACTTAAAGTACTTCACTTCAGATAATTCTTCATGTCCAAGTGATTTTTTTAAATTACTTTCACTTAATTACAGATTTTAATATCAAAAATTCTGGAATTCTAACCACGAATAGACACATCATTGTATGCGAAAGGATTCATAAATATTTACTCCAATTCTTGTCTCGTCTTTTATGTTGGTGTGACGTGGGAAATTTAAATAGTGTTGTATCGAATCAAATGATATCTGACACTGGTTTAGAATTCCGTCGCAACTTAATTTTAAAACTGAACTTTAAAATCAAATTTAAAATGGGCGATTGCTATATTTTAAGATAAATTGAGCTACGTATCCCCCCCCCCCCCAAACATAGGAATTATGTTTCACAACTGCAATAAATTCTCTGTGTTAAAATCCTTTGCATGGTATTAGGTTGTGTAATTTCTTTTACCACAGTTGTGCATAAATATTGCGTTCTACTACGACTTCTTGCAGTAGCGTCGTCCTTTTGCACTTGTGCCAAGTTTCATTACTTTTCTCCGAAGAAATGTCTGACAGGAGAAAGAATTTTCTGTTTAACCATTTAGTTCACTACTGCAACATTTTAAGTGTCCGAGGCGATCTGGCAAATCTTATTTGCTTTTTAATGAGCATAAGATTATTATTATTAAGATTATTATTATATTGATTATTTTCTTAATACTTTAAAATGCTGATTGCTAAGTTTATCTTTAAATAGCACAAATACCTCTTATACAATTTTATTATTCGAACTGCTACACTTCAGTTCACCCAAATCAAAGCATTTCATTATATGGGTAGTCAACGACTATTACGTCTTGATTCAGCTTTATACTTTAGTAGATCAAATGAAAAAATGTGCTGCAAAGCTGACAAGATATCACTTTTATTTATTCGTTATCATTATCTATTAATTATTTGATTATTCAAAAAAACATTGCGTATTGACAAATTTAACTAAAATGTTAATAAAACTTTATATTTGTATACGCTTACACTCGAAGCATGTAGCATTTCTTCAGATTTTATCAACTGCCTCGGCTACGAAAAGATGCCTTTCCTCTGATGTTTTTATCAAAAAATAAAATTTCTTAACTTGAATAAGGCATCAACAACTGAGCTGAAACTGAATAAGGCTGAATTAAGGTACTTTTAACCCTTTAATAGTGTTGTTTTCTGTACTGTCTAATTAGATGCCCCTTTCTGTTTTGGGAATTTGTTGTCGTACTGAGTCAAATAAGAGTCCATAGATAATTTGAAATGTTAATAGATTATTGGTCATTTTTGTATTGAATTATAAAGTCGATGAATGGCTTAATTTTAGCTTAAAAGGTGAAAAATGTCGTAATTCGATGCACGAACTATACTCGGGCAAAACAGTTAAGAGGTTAATACAGTTTAGGAAGACATTTGAGAAGTATTGGAGATGCTATCAGAAGAAAGACAGCGATTCTAGGCTTCGAGATCGAGTGATCTCAGATTTAAGACCTATTATTTTCTATGTAGGCCTAATGCGTGTTAGCACGTTCACTGCCAGCTACGAGATAACTCGTACTTGGAAGTCTTGTTCAGGACGCCGACTACGAGTTATCTCTTCGAAACTTAATTTGATTGAATCAATTGGATTGGAAAGCGGCAGTTTGCCATGGCAGTCAATGTGTTAAATTTGACGCCGGGGGTTGAACGTCCTCCCTTTGCTTTGGAATATAATATTAAAGACTAGGATGCCAGCTCAGGTGTCGTCCTCCTCATCCGACCAATCGTCATAATTATGAAATCTGCCTCGAAATAACTCTCGCGTAGCTTTAAAACAAGACAATAAACTGATAAATCAAATACTTGAAGTAGGGAAAGGGAAGCATTCAAATACTGCTTCTTTCTCAGGCTTCTAAAATGAACATAAACCTACATAAAAACAGAAGCAATCGGATTATCACGTCATTGAAAGACATCAAAGATTTATTTTGCAGTTTGTAGAATATGCAGTTAGAGTTCCTGTCTTAATCGAAGCCATCTGGAGAGGTTAGTTGAATATTCATAGCATGTTTTTGCTTTGCGAGTAATTATATCGTGGATTAACAGTCGTATAGCAATTTACGCTAAAAGTGGTCGTATTTTCTGAAATGTGAGGTGTATGTTGCCTGATTAAGCATAGCATTTTCATTAAAGTTTTTCGGGTCATGAAATTTTTGGAGTGGATGAAACTCCTCCTCTTATTTCACTTAAATAGGCTATGCCGGTAAAAAAAAAAAAAAAGCGTTTTGAAACGTTCTCGGTTTTGAAAATGAATTTTTGATCGGTGAATTTGAGAACTTACGTTGTTTTACGGTCTCAAGTGTCTAAGTGGTTGTTATTTCGTATATGCTGAGACAAACATTGTGACAGGACACAACTGTATGCGTAAATTTCTAAATTATGAATGCATATATGTGACGAGTGTATACGATGTTACATGAAATTTTATCAGTACTGTGCATATACAGTTCACATATGCAATTAATTCTAAAATGAAAATTTCGAAGATGAAAATCTAGATTGACCGATATCGCTATTAAACTTTGCATGTATAATATTTTATATGGAAATCTTTCAGACTGGTTTTTTATAGAAATCAGAAATTCGCTTTTTTAAAACTCGGGCATTTACTGTTTTAAAATATGCACATTTGGTTTGAAGAGAGACTTTAAATGTTTGAATAGCCAAATTTCAATTTACAGTTGTTCATGGATTTCGTTCATGGATTTCGTTTCATTCGTTTTGATTTTATAATATTAGTAGAGTATTGCTTTTCATTAAAATTAAAAGTGGCGCTTCATGCAATTTGCTATATGTGAAAACCAAACTATAATGGGTGCATACATTAAGGTATTTTTGTGAATTCCATTAGTCGAAATGCTGTTGTAGAAATTTTTCCGATTTTTTTTTCTATTTTTGTTTCCGTGTTTTTGCTACTAAACACCTAGCCCGCACTTAAATCTAGTTATGTGGGGAAAATCATCTCCTTTTAACACGCTAATTATATTTTCCAGCCTAAAACTCGAGATTCTCAAGCATTTGGATTAAGTTTCAGCATCAAATATGTAACTGATTTTCAGCAATGTGCATTGCTATTTTATTAACCCCCTTTATTTTTTGTGTTTTCATAATTTAATGGCCATTTTGGAAAAGAAAGTGGTGGCTTTTTAATTATGTTTTCTGTATACATCGGCTCGTAAAAGAAAATCTGTAACAAAATGGTGACCTCTTCAGAAGAATTTTTTAAAAAATACCGATTAAATCCTACGTCAATGCGATTAAGAGTTGCATAAAAAAACTCTCATATTTACCGAGCTATTTGAAACTAAATCTTGAAGGAGGCTCAATATTTATTGAACCTTATTAGACGGGTCGCTTTGAAGCGAGGTACTCAAATAAAGAGAAGAAGATATTTTATAAGAGAGAGAACGTTATCATTCGATACAAAATGATCGGCTATCTATTAACATCACAAGTGTTCTATGGGCTCTTAACCCCTTGACATACAATGACGTCTCTGATACGTGCATTGAATTACAGAATTTTTGCTATTTACAGTGGCTCATATTTGTTTTAGGAAACTTGTGTTTTTGAAACTTACTTATAAAAAATATCATCTAAATATTAAAGGATTTACTTCAATTTTTTTCATATAAACTTTCTTTTGTCTATAATAAAACCTATATATTGTAATGAAAATAAATTTAATAACTTTTTTTGAAAAAATTAATTTATCGAGAAAGTATTAAAAACAATCTTGCATAAGTAATTGGAAACTTTGAATATTCAACAAATGTAAACAAAAATCTGCAAATAACTAAACATTTTAATACTTTGTTGGGTATCCTTTAGCTGAAATTACACTTTTAATACGTTTTGGCATGGATTCAACTAATTTTTTTTGCGTAAGAATTTTCAATTTTGTTCCATTCCTCTGTTAATACTGCTTTAAGCTGTTGTTTCGCAGAAATATCATGTTTTCTTGTTATTTTCTCCAGTTCATGCCACACATTTTCAATTGGATTTAAATCTGGAGATCATGGTGGAGTCTTGATAACTTTGGGACAGTTGTACAGCAGCCATAAGCGAACATTTAGTGCTGTATGTTTGGGATCATTATATCGATACCAACTTGAATGTGTTTTGAATTCCAAGTTTTTGGACAGATATTTTCAAGTTTTCTTTCAGGATATTTATATACTCGTATTGGTTCATATTATTTTCAATTAAAACTAAATTTCCCGTAGCAGAAGCAGCAAAACATCCCCAAACCATTATGCCTCCACCTCCATGTTTGATAGTTGGCAATAGATTTTTCGGATTGAGCTCTTCGTTAGGCTTTCTCCACACAGTTATTCGCCCATCAGACCCAAATATGTTAAATTTTGATTCATCCACAAATATGACGCTTTCCTAAAGCGATATATCTTTGTCTACCATATATTTTGAAAAATCCAGACGTAACTTTCTTGTTCTTTTCATTAACGAAAAATTTTCTTCTGGCAACTCTACTGCTGTACCCATATGATCTGATAGCTCGTTTAACAGTTTCAGGGTTTTCTTTTATTGCAAATCTCTTTTCTAATTCTGTTGTAAGTTTTACTGCACTAAGTCTTGGATTTCTCTTGATTTTATGCGTGATAAAACTTCGAATCCTGGGAGTTAGCTTGTGAGGAGTTCCTAATTTCAATGCATTTTCAACAGTGTCACGTAGTTTCCATCGTTTTATAACAGCAAACACAGTTGAATGACTTACTTTAACAAGTTTTCCGATAGTTCTGATGCATTTACCGTCTTTAAAATATTCTTTGATTAAATTCCTAATAGAATTTGTTGTAACTTTGTAGCTCCCGTCTATGTTCACTTCAAATATAGAAATGTAAACAAAAAAACTTGTTGAATCCATGCCAAAACGTATTAAATTATTATTACTGAAATGTTTGATTATTTGTATATTTTGTTTACATTTGTTGAATGTTCAAAGTGTCCAATTACTTATGTGAGATTGTTTTTAACACTTTCTCTGTAAATTAATTTTTTCAAAAAAAGGTATTGAATTTATTTTCATTACAATATGTGGGTTTTATTATAGACAAAAGAAAATGTATATGAAAAAAATTTTGAAGTAAATCCTTTAATATTTAGATGATGTTTTTTATAAGTAAGTTTCAAAAATAGTGTCCAAAAACAAATATGAGCGACTGTATATCCGTATTTAAGTCGACGTAACAATTAATTTTAGGAAGTGATTATTTGCAGGTACTGTACCTGCGAATAAAACGTTATTTGCAGGTATACTATACTTATGGATTACTTGCAGCTTTTGTCAAATTCAATATGCTTCTGTAGAAATTTTAAAATGTTCTTTTTGTACAAAGTCCTTTGACTGCCTTTGTCATCGTACGTTTTGGCGTCTCTTGTCTTCATCATAATTTCGGCAGAGAGGGTAAATTTATTTTACACACTCTAGGATTTTTTGCCTCTTGATTTTTTCAAAATGTTTCTTGTTTTGAGGTAGGACAAAATTCAGGCCACAAAGGGTATATTTTTTTATTTATAATCTTACCCTTGACAGAAAATTTTGACCATTTTTAGAACTTCAATGGCGAGTGGTCTTCGAAAAAGTTCGTCATTCAAGTTCTCATTCATTCCTTCCAATTTGAATATTTTTCTTTTACATTCTAAATTATATTTTATTTTTTAATATTAATCGTTGTAATTTTCTGTTGATGCAATCACTTGATGCTCTTGCGTTGAGAGCGCAAAAAGGTGTATTGTTATCGTTATTGTTTAAATCTTTTGTTTCTTATCTATACTCTTTCTTTTTTTACTTTTGTTTTATATTTATATTTATTTATTTTTGTTTTTGTATTATATTAGAAATAGCTGCATATGCGCCTTACTATATAATACAAAAGAGTTTTAATTAATTTATGACTAATTAATTTATGGTTAATATCTTTGTTAAATTTTGTTAATTATAACTGTGCCTCAAGTATCCTTTACCATCTTAAATAGATTGAAATTATAAAAAAAATATTATCCCAAATGGGTGACGGCATCTAATTAAGATTGTATGGCAAGGGGTTAATTGAATCAATACAACAACATTTTCGCAAAACAGAAGAGGGTCATATAATTAGACGGTGCAAAAAACTACACTGTTAAGGAGTTATAATGAGAGGCCGTTATTATTGTAGTACCAAAATCAAAACAGAAGGAACCTAATATTTTAACCGGTCTTCTAACATGCTGTAGCATTATAATCTATTTTATGGCACCAAAGTCAGAACAGAAATAATTCCAAATTTACCTGGTATTCAAACCAGTTCTAGCTTTATTTTCTATTTGTATTTGTTTGCAGATTATTTTCTTTTGTAGCTTAGTAAGAAAAACGAGAAATCCACTGTTTAACTGGGATTTGAACCCGATCCCCTATATGTTCTAGTTATTTAATTTGTTTTACTTGGTATGGATTATTCTTTTTTATCTTTTTCAATTTAATGAATTTTCTGGAAATGAAATTCCCTTAACTTGAGCGATTAATTTACTGAGAAATATTTCAGACGAGATGAACACAAGTGCTGCATCAATTTTGTCATATTTTCCAATTACTTTGCCAAGCGCAATTTGTATTTCTTAAATAGTTTTATTTCAAAGAAAACTATTTCTTAGCAATAAGTCCGGAATGCTTATAAAATTAAATAATTTTTATATTTATCAAGTCCACTTTTATACGAATAACATTTCTAAAAAGCAATTTCTCATATCAGTTCTATGACAAAGAAACGATATCCGACGGAGAATCATATTATACAATACTTTCATCTCAATTAATAGGAATTTTGTTCCAGTGAATTTCCTACGAATAATTCTTCGAATATCTTTCTTGCTTTGATGTCGGATTCATACGATTAAAATGAATTCTAATTCTTGATATCAGATCTCATTGTACTCGTTGTCTAATAGTTAATTACATGAAAAAATCGACGCTCTCTGTAGTATTTACAATCGATATTGAAGTAATTATCTCTGAAGAGATATTAAAAGGACGGCATCGCATATCTGCAAGAACACTCATTAATTTCTCTCTGAACATCCCATTGAATCGGAAGGGCGGGGGATGAAACAACGTTGAATGATCAGGAAGAAGTAGGAGAAAATTAAATGCTGATTTCAACACAGACATGGATGCATTGGAGAACTAAAAAAAATTATGAAAGGCATAGAAAAACGTAGACGGCATCTTTTGCATAATTGCATTTTCATTACAACCCTGTCAAGGAATTCTAATTATTTCCTTATCCTATTTCATCGAGTCAAAATAATTTGATTTGATTCAAATTATCTTTGACGCAATGAAAAACTCATCCGCGGGCAAATTTACCATCAGTGTGTTCGTCGAAAAAGCGATAACCCACTTTGGACAAATGAACTGCATTAAGTAGAATGCACCACCACTTTTTTTCTTAATTTCTCCTCACACGTTCGTTATCCGGCGAAGTTTTTGAAGCCCCGCCAAGCCCGAACAGGAAATATTTTCAACTTAATTACACCGGCCACAATCCGGCCTATTTATTTAATTTCTGTGTGAAAATGAAATGCGATTGGAAATTGGCAGGTTTTATGTATTGCTTCTTTCTAATAATTACCTATCATGTATCGGGCCGCGGTAGCCTAGTAGTAAGGTCTCGGCTTTGAGGACGGAGGGTTAAAGGTTCGAAACCCGATTACACTGAAGATCCGCCGTGTATGGGGCCTGTTGCACGCTATGGAAGTTTGGAGAAGGGGGGGGGGCCGGCGTCGTCCTCGTCATCTGACCGCTGTTCAAAATTACGAGGTCCGTCCCAAAATAGCCCTCGTGTTGCTTCAAAACGGGACTAAACTGAACCTATCATGTATCTATCTATATATACATATTACGTAATTCAGAAATGAAATGCATTCTTGAAATAATGCTCCACAGTTTGTGCCAAATACAAACTTATTACTCAAAATTTTGGAATAAAAATGTAAAATTAAATGCGTAAGTTTATGATTTTAAAATTAGTATTTAGAATTAATGTTTTAAAATCATTATTTTAGATTAATCATTATTAGAATATTTTTATATCATTATTTAGAAATAATACGTATTATCACTGCTAAAAGTCAACTATTTTCCCGGAGTGAGTCTTGTTCATCAGCATGTGAAGCTCTAGCTTACTAACAGGATAATAAACCACGTTTTTGCAATATAGAGTCAAGCATGGGTCTTACCGGTAACTTTTATTTCATCAATCAATCATCGCAAATCATTAATATATATTAGAACAACTAAAAACCAACTATTTATACCAAAATGCGTCTTGCACATCAGCATGTAAAGCCATAGATTAAAAACAAAATAATAAATCATGTCTTTCCAATAAAAAGACAAACACGGATATTATCGCCAACTTTAAAGTTGATTTATGCTCACGTGCTACACGTTAAATGCACCGAGGTCATTTTAATTCTCTAAGTTGTCGTGTATCTTACTGTTGAAAAAAGACATGGCATAGGACATTGTGCAGTTAGATGATGTGCTCAGATATGCTTGTCATCTGAATTGACTCAATTGGTAAGTATAAATCGAACTAATAATTTTACTGGATAATCTTAAACCCTATCCCGATCAACTTTCTTATTTTAGAACGCAGATTTAATTATTATTGACAGGTAATCAGTTATTTTAAATAAAATTATGTATTATTTAAAATCGCTCAAAAAATTATGCAGTCGAAGGCAAGCAGAGATATACATTCTCTTTCATTTAAAAATCTTTTGATGTTTTTCAGGGGGGGGGGGAATAACGGAACTGGGTGGGTTTAAAAAGGCAATTTATATTTGGGACAAGGTTGCGATACCGTAATCATTTGAATATAAGAATTTTCTATGTAGATTAAAGACTAGCTCTTAATCAATCAAACAGCGAATACGTTTCTAATTTTTAATCTGAATCCGAAACTTGTTTTTAAATTTAATTAATCTTGGTTTTTTAAAGGTGCTTGGGCATTTACCTTCATGTTTTAATCCTCCGATTCAAATAATATTTTACTCCATAAAATCACGAGCTATTTTTTATTGCTATTAATATGCAACGTTATAATAGCGTCGTCCTCCAAAGTATATGAAAGAACTGAGAGACGATTTCCGCTTTTTACTTTCTCATATACGAAGTATACAAAGAGAAAGTATTGTAATCGTCAAAAAATTCGAACTCGAGGTTTTGACGAATCTCCACGTTTTAGACCTCCCTGAATCCGAAAAACACAATTTTGGAATTATGTGTGTCTGTGAACACGATAACTCGAAAACTATTAGAGCTACGGGGATGAAATTTGGTATGTGGTCTTTAAACATAATTTGTAGGTTTCTATCAACTTTTGGATAAAATACGTCAACGGGAAGTCTGTCTGTCTGTATGTTCGAGGTCATGCGAACGCTATAACTCAAAATCTTGAAAAGCCAGATGGATAGAATTTGGTACACAGTTTTATCGTCATGAATGTAGATCCGTATAAAATTTTGGGCCAAATCCGTCAAAGGGTTGACTGTCTATCGGTCTGTATAATTTACTATTGAAACCAATCCGTTATCTCCACGCGCATGCGTATTAGAAGCAATCTTCTGTGCAGGCGAAAGGAGCGAATTACGTCAGTTTGTCCTTGAGACGGCAAAAGTGAAACCTAGCAGTGTGCGATAGATATGCGTTTTAATCGGCAGGCATCGCTTTGAATTTGATTCTTTACCTATATATTTTTCAATCCCTATAATGAAAAACCTTCTGATAGTCATTGGATTCTGGGTAACAATAGGTTCGAATTTTTTTAGCCACGCGGGGGAAGGAGAAACGGCATCTTTTTGGGGAAGTATACGAGAAAGTTTAGGGGAGAACACTCCCGCTGGTTTCTGTTGCACTTATTTTCTACTGGTAACCACGATTTTCACGGGCTCGTGTGTTACCACTTACTTTCAAAACGTTGAATTATTCAGTAGAACTTGGCTAATTCGAACATTTTTCAATTCGAATTCTTCAATAATTCGAATCTTTCTGTGTTCTCATGAATTTTCTATTTAACAAAAAGTTAACTTTGTGTAATTTTTATTTGGTCCCATCAACTTTGAATTATCCAAGTTCCACTGTTTTCTAGTGTTATAGCGTTACATATAAACAATTCGCTTCGTTTGAAAAATAGTTGGGTATATTTTTAGTCGTTAAATAAAATAACCATTTAAAAATTCTGTAATTGGAGTGCAAAATTATTTCATCCTTAAGTACGAATTTTCTCGCCGTGAGAATTCCGGTTCTTTCATTTATCAGTTACTCGAGAAAGGATAATGTAAATAATTGATTTATGCCCAATACTATTCCAGCCACATTTTCAGCAGATAATCATACTTGCATTCATTCCTCACTGGAGTAGGCTGGAATAGGATGACTCTCTGCCGTAGTAACGCTTGCTATTACAGGCGTTTTGATTGTACTCATCCCCTTTGTACGATATGACTAATTATCGTTTGAAACAAAATGAGTTCAATGAAAAATGCATTTCAATCAAAATGCGAAAAGAAATGCTCTAATGGCTTCGATGGAGGGACGCAACTTATCGTTTTCGCAATCGAAAGGATCAAAACTGTATAGCAAAGGAATCTGATAACTTCCACAATTCCTTTCAGGCTGTCGAAAAATTCATTCCTTGATGAACATTTTACGGAATAAATGTTACTTTATTACCAATTTAACCCTCCATTAGTCGCAATCATTTTCATCCTAAAATGATCACAATATATCTCACGGATTTATATCTGTTCTATGATAGGTTCACCCATTTTTGATCAATTTTTTATAACTATGATAATTAGTCCTAATGAGAATGTAAATGAGTATTCTGTAAGAAAAATTCGAATTGTTATGCGTTAAAAGCAGCTAATAAATGCAGATTGCATGTGTATCTATTAGATATTGTCACTAACGGAGGGTTAATTATGAAAGGTCTGTAATTCGATGCACGTGTCAGACACGTCATTGTATGCGAAGAGGTTAGCATCTAGTTTTCAAGCTACACGAGGGCTATTTTGTGTCGGACCTCTTAATTTCGGGCATTCCTCAGATAACCACAAAAACAGCACCTGAGCCTGCACATTCTCTCCAAAATTCTACACCACACAAGCGAGATGACATTTGGAGGCTTCAGAGTTGAATCTCATGGACTTAGTTCACTTTATTTCTGAGAAAACAGTTGTTCCTAGCTGTATTAAAATAACAGTGGACTTCTAATTGTTTTTTGCTGCCCAGTGAATACATATTGAACAATGGACTTGAATCATTATTACACAGAAAATAATATTTTCGATGACAATGTTAGGGCAAAACATAGCCTTAGGTAACTTTAACTCTGAACCCTCAATTTGACTCCAACAAATTTTACTTGCTCCAATCCCCCTGGATGGAATCGGATCTCAGCGTCCGATCTTGCCACGAAGCCGATATTACAGAATACATAATTTGTATGTATTCTGTAATATCGGCTTCGTGGTATCAGTAGGTATGAACTAAAATATTGCTATTATGTATTGCGAAAACAATTCATTTTAGGTAGGTGGTATACTTTGATGTTTTATGTTATCCTTAATAGATAAAACACTAAAGTATATATTTAAAACGAAATTAATATTTATGCCATAATATATTCCGAATAATTACAAAAGTGGAGGAAAATAAATATCCGCCACTGTTATTTTCTCTGGCATATTTCTCTAAACCTGAGTATAATAATTACCTAAACTTGAATTTAAATGGCTTAAAGATGGTAACTATGCCTTAGACGAGAAGATAAAACAGTTTAATTAGAATAATTCTGTTCAATAAATAAACATTGAAGACCAGAATCATAGATTTTAAAACCGAATGCATTGTTTGTTCCATTTACAACATATCAATTAAATATTAAACCATTCTTATTTTTCGCAACAATACCCAGTAATTTTATCTCTATTCACGCTATTAATTTAAAATTGTGTGCATAGCTAGTGGTAAAAATGTTGATTACATTCAATAGGAAAATATTACCTCTTTCCGAAACTTTATTGGTCATTTATATTAAATGCCACAAAGAATAAATAACTTAGGTAAAACATTTAGCGGTGAATGAATTAGCATTGTTAATGCGTTTGTCTGCTCCGAATTGCTAGACAAGTCTGTTTTGAAATCTGAAACCTATTTATGAGAGTTTTTCTTTTATCGCCTATTAACAGTTGTTTCGCATTAATGTTCTGAATTCGTCGATAATTTTTCTAATATTTCTAATAAGTAATTTCATCCTAGCAAAGTTAATTTATATCTGTTAAATTTAATTAATCCATTTAAGGTTCCTAGCATGCTTTCTATAAGCAATATGTAGGATTGTTTCTTTTAATTATTTTAATAAATTGTGTCTAAAATAAAAATATGTAACAAATATTATCCCGAGGTTCTTAGATTGTTTTTCAGGGTAAAGAATTTTTTTTAAATAGAGAAATATCTTAAAATATTTTAGAGCAAAAATATCGAAGTACGAATAATCCAAAAGAAATGACAAAGTTATTATGACTAAATTATTTATTATTATTATTTGCCCTATAATTTTATCAGCACAAAGAAAGTCTAAGAGATATAATTTCCTTCCTGAATTTGAAAATAAATGTAAACAGAAAAATGAGTAATATTTTTTGGGAAAAAACAGTTGTTTACAAATGACGTGACTTATTCTGTTTGAAATTTAATTCAGAAAGTTTAATTTCAGAATCTTTTGTTCCAAAATACACAGCCAGTTTGAGATTTTCTTGTTACCACAAACAGGAGGAAAAAATGTTTATGCAAATTTAATTTAAATAAAAGACTTCAAACATTTTAAGTAAATTTTACTCTTGTAAAAAGTACTCTTATTTTTACTTAACACATGGACCTTAGACGTCATATGATGTCTTTCGATAACCAAACCTAATTAACTGAGTATTATACATTTTAATTGTGGTTATCGTTCATTTTCGTTATATTTTCAATTATTTACGAAATGGTGTACTCATGCACTTTTTACAGCAATTCTAACGGTAAATGTATTATTGAGAAACTCTCAGTTTGTGGAAAGACATCGTAAGTTCAATTTGCCTATATTCCATCATATACGGATTCTTTCCTATTCACTTTTAGGAAAAATCGCTGGCCACACGCATCAGTTTCTACAAAAAACTCTCCGTCAACAATGTGTTAAGACACCGTCACATGTTATAGTTTGAATCGAATGTTATATGAAATAGTCGACCTTTAATTTTCCTTAAAATATTCGGAGGACAAATTTGTCCCTAGAAGTTATTTTCTACCAACATCGTCTTCATCGCCACTTTCCTTTCATCGGTCCATTTTCTTATACTTCCGATAGTATAACCTAGGTCATTTTCAAAACAGATTACCGAATATTTTCTTTCCCCAAGATATCGATCAAAAAGATTTTTTATAAATGAATTCGACCAAATACGAGACCTTTCTTTCGATACCTTCTTACCACAATACATTTGGAAAAGTTTTGCCCCAACAGCTTCCAGAAACGAGACTTTAACTACTCACCCTGCATGAAACGACATTAATGTAGTAGAAAATGGATTTCGGGAGCATGACTTTTCTTAAGTACTCGAGAGCTAGATTGAAGACAGCAGAAAGTTGGTCTGCAAGATGTACATTCTATTCTCCTTGCTGCAACAAATTGTCTATGTTCTTCCACCCAAAAGACCAAGACGCCACTAAATTGCATCCCTTATCTTTACGTCTTTTCGTTTCCTTTAGGTTAGTGAAGGCGCCAAATACCAAACTGGATCTCTCTTTCCGCCATCTTCCTCTGAAATTGGGTTTGCGTCTACTCGAGAAATAACATTTTATTGTCTTCCGAAGACCTTCCTGCGTTTGCTCGATATTTAATATTCCTCTTATGAACGTCGGCGGGCATCTAAGCAACAAAACAAATATGTTTGGAATGGGGTGCTTTAACTTTTAGAAGTTCTACAATAGGACAATATTTTGTCCATTAACCCTCGCTTCCTTTTCTCCTATTGATTTTGATTTGGCTTGTCGAAAGACCTCAAATTATGAAATTGTGAGGTGCATTACATTTGGGTCTTATATGCGTATTTGAATTGATAAAAGTTTTCACGTAATATTGGGATTTTCTGTATTTAAAAGAGAATCAAAAATTTGCAGCTTCTTTACTTCTCAGACTAAGCAACCAACGAGACTGAGCTTTTTATATTTCGATTTACACAAACGAAAAACGAATTCAAAAATTTGTTTCCTTAATTCGAATTTTTTTTTTCCTTCCATGGTACATTTAAGTGCCGACATATTGTTTTTGAATTCCAGATGATGCCGATCGAAGGAAATCACAATATTGATTTTTTTCATGGAGCTAGTGGATTTCTAAAATTTACATTTACTGTTTTTCAAATGAATAATGTTTAAAATGAAATGTATGATAGTTAGCATTCGTTACGGTGGAAACGATTTAATATTGTTACGCGTTACATTTTTGTTTTAAAATGATTTTTTATTCATTTTTGGATATTTTGAAATTGTGTATAGTTTATTATTTTAAGTATAGGAATATGGGTTCTATCCTCTGGCTGCGCTATTAAACATTATTATTCAAAAAATTGTAAACCATAATGCGCTTTAGCAACGAATTGCTTTGTAGGGTCAGGCTGGCTGCTGGAGATTTTACTGTTTTTTTTCTCCATTCGAAACACAATAATGGACCAGTTTACCCTGAAAGTACTCCAGGCAGGCAACCTACGTCCCATATGTTGAAGCGAAGTCAGGCTTCTGCCTCAGATTCTATCTAGGTGCTTCAAGGTCGCTTTGACCAATAAAGGATGACAAACTTCTTCTTTATCTTGGGCTTGGCTAAATACGCTAGACCAAGTAGGATTATAGAAACACCACCTCATTTAAGATAATTTTTTATGAACTGTATTCTATTACTATAGTTTTAAAAAGTGAATGTATATTAACCGTTTGAGTTCCAAGGATCATTTACACATCGAGGTTAAATGTAGTGATTCCTTTTGAAATAAAATTGGAACGGCGCGATTGAGCTGTGTCAAAAGGTGAAAAGAGCAGCACAAGTTTGAATTTGAAATTCCAGAATACATGTCTATAGGCACATTCAAATTGTATAGCTGGATTTATAATTATTTATGCTAAACTTAATGCATGCAGGTTTTACCCCCGATGTTCATATCAGAACAATGATTTTTTCGATTCAAACATAAGACAATAAATTCATAATAATATAAGATAAAGTTGAGAGAATATTGATAATAATATAACAATATATATAAATTGTTTATAATATAATTGTTTTACTTATGATGTTACAGTTTCGCCACTGCATGTTCTGTTTCAGGGTCTTGCGCCAGAAAATCCAAACCTATTCTATTCCATTTCATACTTATGATGTTGTTTTTGACCATTTATTATTTAAATATTAAAATTATTTTTGAATTTTTAAGGATGCCTTGGTGTTCTTGGTGCGTGGTGGATATTTAAAACTTAATAATGGTTTATTCTTTTCAGTAGAAAACGTAAACGTAACGATAAAGTTTAAAGAATATTGTTAATTAATAATCCATTTAATCAAATATTCTCTACTAAAACCAAATATATTCATTTAAATATGACTATTATGAAAATCTTAGAGTACTCCGGTATGGTTTAATCATTTCAAACGAATCCCTTGATTCGCGTTAAGCAAGTAGAGAACGAATGCCAAGTCCCGCTAGAACAAAAGAAGGAAATATTAAATACTAGTTTTAATAAGAGTGCATCTAAAACTAAACTAAGCCAAAGTAAACCAAAACTACACAATGGTGACCAGGGTTGTCGATTTTTTTGATTTTTTTCAAAAAAAATCGGTTTATTTGATTTAAATCGGATTTTTTTTATTTAAATCAAGATTTTTTTGATTTTATTGATTTTTTTAAAACTATATATATATAATTAACATTTGTATATTAGACAATGAGCGTTACAGTCATAGAATTATATATATTTAACAACATGCCAGTCATTAAGCAGTACTTTCTTTTTAAAAAAACAAATTTAAAAAATTTAATTCAAAAATGTAACATCTATTTAAAAAATATTTGTGAACTAAAATATAACAATAATATACTTTTGAAATATAAGACAATTTTATTAAGGAAAGAAGGATCAATATAATAAAAATTGTCATTTCTTGACTACAGTTATATTAATGTATGTTAGAATATTGGAGAATTTTACTCTCAGCTGTTCATTTGTTTCATTACAAACACAAGTTTTGAAGCTTTCTCTACTCCTAATCTGTTTGACCCAAAACATTAAATAAAAAATTTTCCTACATAAAATTTTTAAATTCAGGCTTCAAGGTGCATTGAGTCACCATCAGGACTACCTGTGCGCGAAATTTCATGACTGTAAGTGTGATAGATTCGTCTGGATATTGCGCACACGTTCACAAACATTGCCTTTCATAAGTATAGATCATAGTTTAAATTGCACTATGTAGATGTTTGTATATCTTTTGGAGCATTTATATGCATTACTTAATTATCTTACATTTGAGCATTATTGCAATATAAAAACTTTGTTGTCCCCAACACTATTTAGTTTTCTCCAATATTAAAATGAAACTCACTGCATTTTACTATGTTCTTTCCTTGTGAACATGATCCTTTCACAATATTTATTTTATTTTATAAAAAAAGGAGTATCTCATACTTTGCATTTTATTGTGTTGCTCATTGGAGATTTATTTAACCATTTGCTGCGAATTGTGTCAGTTGATAGCACACCTAATTTCACTCGCTTCTCAACCGTTAAATTCAACTATAAATGAAAAATAATAGGTTTAGGATAGGGCTAATAGTAGTCCTTTTAGAATGTATATAGCAGTCTTATGAAATTACGTTTCAGAATAGGAATTATTAGAGGTAAAGTTTGGGAAAATTCCTTAACTCGGAGATAAGAAATTTTTCAGTTCTGGACGTTTAACAATTTTAGCAAAGTAACTCGAAGATTTTGCTCCAATATTCTTGAAGTTTTAATTTATAATTTTCTGTAAGATTCAACAATAATTTTCGAGTGCATCAAGGTGGCTGTATCTAAGGGGGTGACCCAAAAGGGGGATTTTTAAAAAACTTTTTTTTGTAGATTCTATGTCTAAGCAATAAACTAAACCCATTCATGATGTTTTCTCATCATATTTCAAAAAAATTATTACCTTGCGCCGCAAAGCGTTAAAATCTAATTTGCTTCCGTTCTCAAAAATAAAGATATGGGAAGTACTTTAGTTACATCAATTCAATGAAATATTTTTTTTATGTTCTATATATTCTTTCTTTAAATATACATTTAAAAATATTTTATAATCACTATTTAAAGATACATGAACAATTTTATCTCATTAAAGAAGATTAACTTGATATTTTAAATAAAGTTATTTAAATCAGTGATTTTTTTTTAAAAAAATCAGTTGGTTTAAATCGCGATTTAAATCAGTGGTTTTAATCAACTGATTTAAATCACCGCAACCCTGGTAGTGACACATTTCTTCTTTTCTGAACTAATTACCAAAGGTTATACAAGTTTTCCTTCTGTGTCTAAGAATACACGTGTTCCTTCTGGTCCAGCTTGTCTTAATGTAGCTTCGGCAGCATTTTTAATCCTTCACATGTTAAAGGAGGTAAGCATTACGTGACAAAAAGGATTTTTCTCAAGAAAGGAGGAGAGATGAAACTGCCGCAGCGATAAAAATCTCTTTTTATTTTAACTTTTTCCGAGTTTCGAGGGAAAGTGGTTATCTCGGAAGACTTCTTGAGGCTGATTTTTGAAGACAGCAGAGATGAGAAAAGTATTTTTCAGGCCAATCGAGTCCTCTTTTTTTCTTCTCGTTTCTTTTTTCTATTTCCCGTCTTTTTTTTATCACTATCTAGACCTCACGCTTTGGGTTCTGTGAGTGCTGCAAGCCATAATTGTGAAAATTATAGAAGCTGATTTTAATCGAGTTTTTGCTTCGAAATACTACGAATTCAGATATTTTATACAAGGTTTACTAAAAGTTAATAGAAAACCGTCTTCTTATTCATTTCAATTTGATTGAGTGTTGTGGTTGTCTGATGGTAGAGTACAATCAATAACTAGAGGATCACCAGTTTTAATCTTGATTAAGTCGTATGGTCACTGTATTACCTCTTATCTTTGTTCAGAATTCCTCATGTTCCAGAGTTGCCGAAACTTGAAAGAGTGAGATACTGGATCAGGTGGCGGGTTCATTATCTCAGCTGTCAGTGTACGCCCCGAACAAAATGTGGCATTTTATCAAAGCCGTTATAATTACCAGTATTCGCTAACATAAAGTTAATGAAGGCGCTGTAATGCAAGAGACTTTTCTTTCCCATTTGTACCATGTATTTGAATAAAGGAAGATTTATCTTCACGGGAATACGATGAGTTATGAGATAGACTTTTATATAAACTTGAACTTTGCGTTTTGGTTTAATTCATCAAGAACCATGTCTCTACAATTTGATTAAATAATTAGGTTCTTTAAGTACCTGATGATTAATGTTTTCCTTTTTGTTAGTGAATGATATAATGAAAAATAGATGCAGGAAAATGTATTTATTCGTAAGAAAAGATATACTTGTAGCGTTCTGCTTTCTGAAAACCAACTCCAGTGTAATATTTAGAAATTCTTTTGCTCATCAAGTTCAAGTGTAAAATCTTTATTTCTTCAATTTCTCTAAGAGCTTACTTAATGTTCCCTGCTGTTACCCCAATATAAATAAATGAAAAAAGATTTTGTCAAGAACTTTCCACATTGGAGCTATTTGTCTTCCGCCACCAGTGCAGGGAAATACGCTTCAAGCATAGAGTTCCCCAGAGGTATGCGGCTAACTTCCCTTTCTAAACATGCATTCTAAAGATTCGGTTGTTTTAAAAGGTCGAATAATTCGGTTATCGCGGCGTTTAGTGATAACTAAATAATGAAAAAAGCTTTTCAATCTGTCTTTACCGAACAAACCAGTTTCTAAAGCTGCTTTTGTGCACATATTCAGAATTAATTAACAACTTCAGTAAGTATATTTATACCTGTATTTTACCATGTGACTTTGGTCACCTTAAGTTTATTTAGTGATAGACTATGGAGCAGTGTCTGATTTTCCTGTGTCATTCCGACAATTTACTTAAAAGACAGTTTTATTTTGAGTGTAATAACTGCTATGTATTTTATATCGATTATCAAAGTTTTCCTTCAGTTCATATTATTTATGTTACTAATAAACTTGATTGAATATCTCGAAACTTAATTTTAAAAATACGTTTGAGTGTATTGTCTCATTAGCGATGAGTTTTAAAAGTGAGCTTCATAGATTGATGTTATTAAATTCAATTCTTTTCTTATTCGTGTTGAGTCGGATTTAAAAAAAATATTATAATATACTTCCTTTATTACCCGGCGTTGCCCAGATAGAGTCAAACTCATTCGCCATTCATTATAACTAATTTTATTAATCCTGTCATTACATATTTAATTCAAAACTTGGCTATATGCAATATTTTTAGAGTCTTGTTGATCATCAGCGATTGTGAACATTGTTGATGAATCACCGGTAGTATAAATGTTTGCTTTATACTATTCATCGCAATTTATATTGCCCGTCTGGAAATAAACATTAAGCCCGGAAATAACAATTTTTATTTAAGAATTTGTCATGATCCTTTTCCTTACATAATTAAATTTATATAGAAATAATTTTTGAAAGTAGCACATTGACCTAAAAATGAATCTCGGAATGATACGTGCAAATTTCATGTTGATACTGTTCACCGTTTCGGGGTAGTTCTTGTGACACGCAGGCATATGCATTTTCTGTTTTATATTATAAATTTATACATTAAATATTTCTCCAATAATAAAATTACAAGTATCCGTTTCGTTCCCATTCAAGATGCCTTTCTCCTACAAACTTCCTTAAATTTCTTCTGCAACTTCTACTAACTTATTAGAAGGGAAAACTTTCGTAGTTTTCTCCCCTTGGGACAAACTTTATAAATCCTAATCGACGTCTTCAGTTCTTAAGTCGATTAAGACAGCTGTGTCTCTCATGGTCTGTGGAAGTGCCTTCGCTATTGTAAAGACAAAGAGTATTTTTCCCATTGTCTTGTATGTTGTTTCCAGAGAACAAATAGTTTAACTCTCGTGCAATTTCTCTCATTATGGCCATTATCACCTGTTTTGAAAGTGGCAAAATGAAGCGTCTTCTTTTAGCTTTTGTGTATTCTTTTTGTAATGAAATCAAAGGAATAAAAGAAGTGAGACTTCTCTGAAAGTTTTTAATTTTGTGTAATCCATTTTAGTGAACTAATGCATCTGGAGATAGTTGGGAATGTGACTTGCGAAATTTCTTATCCATGGTGATAGAAATGTAAATGTTAAGAGGAAAATGTGTAGAACAACTCTGAACTATTTTCATTAATGTTGTTACTTCGTTCATCTAAGTTCATTTCTTTTATAATCATTTCTTTACAAAACAGAATTTTAAAAAATAAATTCTTTTTATAAGCACTTCAAATGTGTATAAGATAGATATAATATATATACACTTGGGGCTCTGCCCCCTGCTCGCTGAAGCTCGCCAACCCTAGGAGGATTGCGTTGCAATCCTCCCAGGTTTGCTATGCAAACTCTGTTCGCTTCGCTCGCTACAGTGAAGACACTGCATGTCCTAGCACAATTATTTTAAATCTTTATATATAATATATATGAATCAACTTTATTTTGCTTCTGATGCTTTAACTTAAATCAGTACAGAATAAAATATTTTAGCCTCAAAAAATATTTTTCTTCAAATAAAACTTTCAAAGAAAATTATTAAAGTGCATAAATAACAAATAAGAGTTGCAAAATTAAAACAAATATAATTATTCTAAAAATTAATTCTAAAAACAAATTATATTTAATATTATTAATAAAGAGATTCTGGTGTGACATCTTAGCACTATGAGCATAAAAAAGACAATATTATTAATAAATAAAAATCTTGAGCTGTTTCTTTTTAGTGTTTTTACCTTAATCAAGAAGGAATAAAATTTTTAGGCCCTTAGCCTACCTTATCTGCAGGTACGATGCGTTCGAATAAAACGTTATTTGTAGGCACTGTGCGATAGAATAGAACGTTATTTGCAGGTACTACACGGGTAGATGAAACGTTAATTGCAGGTACTACACGGACAGATGAAACGTTAATTGCAGGTACTACACGCAGATGAAACGTTAATTGCAGGTACAGTAGTAACAGATAAAATGTTATGTTTCCAGATAATTCTGTTAAACCAGTGGCGCCATCTGCTTATGAATTTAAGAAGAAATTGTTAAAAAAAATTATATTTATAATAATGAATTCTAAATTAAGTACTAAAATGTAGAACATAATTTTAAAGATTACTGAATTTTAGATTGAGGGGAAGGTTTGATAAAATTTGATTTTTGATTCAAACTTTTTTTAGATAGTTTAAGTCAGCGACTTAGATTTATCTTGACTTTGACCTGAATGTTCTGTGGCTCTCGTAAGCCATCTCCTTCATTTCTAACTAATCTCTTTTAAATCATTTCATCCAAAGTTTCATTATATTGCAAGAAATATTGTGAACTCTAAGTCTTAAACTCATTTTTTAGAGAAAAAGTTATTTTACACCGCAACGAATATAGTAACAGGCTATTCCTATTGTGTTATGCCTAACATGGCGGATTTCCGGTTTTGTTTGGTAACAGACGTTGCCATCGACAGAAGAGAAATTAACCCCCTTTTTCCACCACGTTCTTTTCCGCCTTAGTGTTTTATATATATAGATAGGGTGCGCGCTAAAGTTCCTTACCACCCTTTTAACTACCGAATGGCTGCAGCTATCTTCATAAGAGTGGTGTCTAGGTATGGTAAAGTGACTATGCGCTACTGGATGAAACTACTTACAGTGCCACCTGGTGGAAAACGGTGGAGTTAGCGTTATTATCTCTTAAACGGTACGAGATGGACGAATAAGTGAATTGCGAAGTTGTAGAGCATTATCTATTTAGTACAAAAAGACACCTTGTGGACGTAAATGCTTAGAAAAGAACATTTAAAACACGTATTTGTTTGTTCGCGATTTCCTACACTGACATGTGACAAACAAACACCACTCTTATGAAGATAACTGCAGCCATTCGATAGTTAAAAGGGTGGTAAGGTACTTTAGTGGCACCCTGTATATCTATGTCTTTTATAAGATAGAGAAATCATCATTTCTCTATCTTATAAAAGATATATTGAAATTCTTTAAAACTTAAAAAATAATGAATTTAAATATGCTGTACACTATAAAGCACACCAAATTAAAGTGACATGCTATTTATACAATGACGTATGAACGAAGTTATAAAATTGGCGGGTACTGAAATAAAAAATTTCCCTGTGCGACTGTTTGAAAAACGAAAATTTAAGTCTTAATGATTTCTTGTCGGAAATTCTGAAGTCATTTTTGGGATTTTTTGAGATTTTATTTAACTTCCTTTTTTCCATTTTGTTATGAATGCTAGTATACAAATTATATATTTAAAAATCATTATTGTGTTTATATAATGCATAGCAGCATAAATTGAAGTGTAAAACATTATTTCAAATATAAAATTTAAAGTGAAGTTCGTAAAGTATTATCATTTCTGTGATCACCATCTCTGTTAAAGATAATTTATTTTTAATCTAGATAGGGGAGTGTTAGTTCAAAGTTTTAATATAGTAAATTGTCATAGCTATAGCTATTGTCAGCTTTCGAACAAAGTTTCGAAAGTGCTGAATAAATTATTGTATTATAATCTTCATGCATCACTCCTATTAATAAAATGTGAAGTGGAAAATAGTGCCTTGCAGAACTTTCATATATTCCTTGTGATTCTTTTTTTAATCTTATTTCATGTGAATGAGATCGCTTAATTTTATTATCTTTCAAACCTCAAAAATTTTTACTTACTCCTTTTGAATGTAACCATCAAACAATTAACTCACTTCTCCCTCCATTCTTTACACCGGTACTAGATTATTTTCAGCTACGTTTTGCGAATAAAAGAATAAGTTATAGGTCAATATTCATGTTTGATATGTGGAAAATGCTTGGCATAATGAATAATTCTAGAATAACAGCAATAATAATAAAACTGAATCTATTACCAAACTCGACTTTAACATAACCCACCCTTTAAAATGTTACTTCTTGAGTAATTTCACTTACCAATTTAAAATGTGCGTACCTTTGCCCTTGTGAGAATTCATCTTTGATTTCTATTCACGTTTCAAAATATGTTAACCCCGTTATAAATTTGTCATGCATTGTTTTCGTCAATTGTCTTACATTTACCAGATAAAGATAATGCTTACAAATATTTCTTTGATTTATATTTTCCTATAACTCAACGATAATGCTTTGAAATATTCCTTTGTGCAATAACAAATACTTTCCAATAACTCTATGAATTCACATAAGTTTCTAGAACTATTTTAATCCAGCATTCATTTTAAGATAATGTCCAGTTTCACAGAATCCAGATCTGTCTATCTAAATATTAAATGGGAATTCCGCGAATAGTCTACACAGTAGACTTCCAGTTGGTGAAGTAAATAACGTTTATCTTCTGACGTCGCTCGGAGAAATCTGGCTCGCCTATTTCTAGAACTGTTATCTCCATTAGGTGTGCAGATTGCACATCTTTTAAGTTTAATGTTAACACTGTGTCAGTTAATCAGAATATTCATAATCAGAAATCGCTACTTTATTCATCCATAGGTTTAAAAAAGGTTTAAAGCTTCTAAAATATATATGAGAATATAAAGTTCAAATTTTAATTTTTCTTATTTCGGCATAATTTATAATGCCAATCGATAGATCAATACTCTTTACACTTCTCTCATTACGACCATTATCACTTGTTTTGAAGGTAGCAAAATGAACTACAGCGTGTTCTTTTAGCTTTAGTGTATTCTTTTTTCTATTCTTAAGACGTCGCTGGGAGAAATTTGGTTTTCGTATTATTAGAACTGTTATCGCCATTAGGTTTGTAGATTACACATCTTTCAAGTTTAATGTTAACACTGTGTCAGTTAATCTGAATATTCATAATGGCTCAGAAATCTCTACTTTATTCATCAGTAGATTTTAAAAAGGTTTAAAACTTCTAAAATATATATGAGAATATGAATTTGAAATTTAGTTTTTCATATTTTGGTTTAATTTATAATGCCAATTGTTAGATCAACACTCTTTAAAGAACAAAACTTATTTCTGCAACATTTTCTAAAAAAATGTCGTTAGTAAAAGGAAAAAAGACACTTGAATTGGCGAAAAAAACCCAGATCCTTACTGTATTAAATTGAAAGTCAAAAGGTGATCAGTGAAATGGAATGCGTAACTGGAATTCGTGGATGTTTTCTTGTCTGATGAGCCTTGAAACTAAGGGGAATCATCTAATTCGCTTTTCTAAAATATATTTTTTGGTTGCTGCTAATCAGTGGAGTTCTTTTCAAGAGAAGTAGGACCAAACTGAAGAAGTTTTTTTTTGTTTCTTTATTTTTTGCTTATAAAATTATAATGAGTCTCTTTTAAGAAGTGTGACTTTAGTAATCTTTTTGTTTTATCTAAAAGTGTACTATTTCTTGAAGTACGGCTCCTTTTCAGAAAAATATGTTAAATTCATTTTAATAAGTTGACTTTTCTTATATTTTGTCTTTTCAAATTTTCAACGAAATGTTAATCATCGTAATGGCCCGAGGGAAAAAATATTTGAACAAGAAAATCTTTGGCATTTCTGCAGCTGAGAGAAGATAGGGGTTCGCAAGAAGGAAGCACTAAGTATTTGTTGGATGATCATCATATGAAACAAATGTTATGAGAAGTTACATTCAGGTGTATAGATGCTTCTCTCTAAAGAAAATCTTTTCCCAAATCTTTTAACTGTTTTTAGCAAACTAAATTTTTCTAAAGATATTATTGTGCTTTCTACATTTCTTAAACCTGTATTTAATTTAGAAGCAATATTGATAAATAGAACTCGCCTATAATTTATGAATTGAGTTATATTTAAGAATTGAATTAATAGTATGAGATCATTCGTGGGTAATGCAATAATTTGTATGAAATATATCGTAAGACTTTTAGATCAATTCTGATAAAAATTTGAATTCTTAACCGATTACATATAAATGATATTCTAGCGCATATTAAATCTGCTAACGGGTCAAAGTGTCTTCATGTTGCTTCATGGAGGTTAACACTGCTTCTCATTAGGAGTTATCCTTCGTGTTATTTGACCATTGCGTTCATTAAAAATGGTATGATTATCCAACAAATTATTATCATCGCAACTTATTCGTTTACCTTTAAACCGTCAAGATAATCTTCTAAACAACTACGTGAAATACACTCTTGAGTAAAAAGTTTTCACATTCTTTTCATAATTCCTTTGTATTACTTTTTAATCATGTAAACGCTTAAAAACTTAAAACTTTTGAAGTTCCAAAAGTTTGTTTGGTGTATTTTTGAAATAACCAGTTTTGGAGCACAATGTTTCATGATTTGATTCTGTAACCATTTAAAGAATCCTTAAGTTACAATTTCAAAGGAATTTCTTCTATGAGATGAATAATTTCCTCGCTCGCTTCGCATGCCACTAAATCTGATTTAGTCACTGTGGAAACATATCCAGCGACGCTTGCAAACAATTCAAAAGCAAAACAATCCAAGAACACTTAAATGCAAATTGAACTCCACATCCAGACGACAAGTAATCGAGTCAAATCCTACTACTCCTGAGCAAACGCCACAATAGAGGCGTTATTTTTCCTCAATCGTGCTCAGATTCGACTACGCATAGAAATCGCACTCTTTGCTCCAAGAACTCAAACAGAAGAAAGATACTCTTCGGAATGCGTTATGCAATTCTTGAGATCGTCTTATTATTCTGTTGATCCACTGCTTTCTCTTGACGCTTCCGTTCGTTCTCCAGAGAAAACACTCTCTGCAAGTCAAATTTGTCAGATACTACTAGATTAAAATGCCAGAACGCTTGCTTGCGATATGCGTCTTGAACAAAACCTCTTCTAGCGAGAGGCGTTAATTATGCTCACTGCAGCCTCTTTTATGTAGCTGGGATTGTATATTTCATGTCTTTTTATTCCTCTTCAAATGCCGCGGTTGGAATATGTATTTACGTAGACTTTTGCATCGCTCGAAATGGAGTATTTTAAATATTCAGCTGTGCCAGGATTTCTGAAAGCGGCCTCTTTCCCAAACACCTCTAGATCAAAGTTTCTTAAAATTTTCCATTTCCTAGCACTTTTTGAGTCAAAAAAATATCGCCCCCTAATTTATGGTGTTATATGTAGTTATACAGGGAAACAAAAGAAAGCAAATAAAGTATGAATTAACACTTTAACTGCTATGCGATGTACTTACTGGTCGTTGTAATGCAAAATTAATTTTTTAATTATTTATTTTGATCTCCAGAATTACAAGAAATAAATGTATGGAGGCAGTTAATGTATAATAATAAATGCATAATAAATGAAAAAATTGTCGATACGGTAGTTTATAGATAAATTATAAGCATTTTTTTTAGTTAAGACAGTTTTCTTAATTATTTTTTATTGCTAACATTCTACAATCGGACGGAACTACGTTCAACCAAAACATTTTACTACACTACCCTATTTGTTCTAAGAACGCATAGACTAAAGAAGTTTGCGCTATACTGAAATGTCCTATTTCGATTAAGTCTGAAAACCTTTTCTGCGCCTGGAGTTAAGCATACTCCTAGCAGCCTCTTTTATGTAGTTAGCACATCGGTTATTATTTCTTTTATTCCCTTAAGTGAAGCTTCAAAATGGTACGTTGAGTCAACAAATCAAGTCAATCCTCTTCAAGTGTCGCGGTTAGAATACTTATTTAGGTAAACTTTTGCATTTCTCTAAAGATGGTTCTTTTAAAGTTTATCTGAGATAAGGGGGTTTTGAGAATTTTTTTCTGAATCTCTTCTTCGACAACCGAGGACTCAAAGGCCTGGAAGAACGAAATTTGGCATAGGCCGCAAATTTATTCGATGTGGGCTACACGTGGCCCTCCAGTTTGACATTGTTTTGCATCGTCCTAAATGTAGTATTTCTAATGTTTAGTTGTGCCAGGAAGTCAGTCTCTGAACCCCTTTTTCAACGACCAACGACGCAAAATGCCTTAAAAAAAAAGCTATGTATAGAAGATGCCCGAGGTCATTTGTGGTGAGGAAATGTCTGAAACATCACCGGATGCCACCGGGCAGGAAAAAATGACGTGGAATATTTTGAAAAGTTGTCGGAAAGGGAAGGGGTGTGACAAGCACGGAACTGATTTTGGGATGGGGAGAAAACGTTTATTCATACCTCACAAAAATGCTTTTCACTGAGAGGTCGAGAATGAAATTTTTATATAGCGGGTGGGAATAAATATCCGAATTCAGGGTCAAATTTTTTGAAATATTTTTTTTAAACTATTCATATCATATAAAATGTAAAACTCTTTATTCATGATTTGACGGTGGTATCAATATATTGAAGATTTTTCTGCTTACGATATCCCTTGCATTTTCCAGCAATTCCAAATTAATTAAAATTCTTTAATTATAATGGGTGCTTGAGCATATTTTTTAAAAATTACTTTTCGAAAGTTTGTACTACTGATTTTTTTTTAGCCTCGTTCATGTTGTATTTTAGAGTATTCGCTTTGAATTTTGCTTAAAATCACAGTAATGAAGTTTTGATTTAATTAAAAGATAATCCTTCTAGTCATAAGTAATTTGAATTTTAAATATAAAAGACTTTTTATGAAATCCGAACTACGTATATAGAGCTTTTCTAGAACAGCCTTGAGTGATTCAAATGTTACATTTCACTTGTTTCGTACTTTATCAAAAATGTATCCATGGGGGAAATATTTAAGTAAAACAAAAGAGTAATTAAAAATAGTTCACACATATTTCCATGTTCTAAAAAGAATTTTTTTTATATATTTTAATTACTTTCTAGCTTTTAACTTATAACTCATCATTTTATGCATTTTGGAATCTTGAAATCAATTGTTTTTGCTGAAATTCACTATCGGATGTCGTCACAAGTACGGAATCAAAATTTAATTAAATTAAGCTATTAACTGACAACTAAAATCTGAAAATATTGAAACAGTGAATTGTCTTCGAGAACACACAAATGTACACAATTTTAAAACTCTAGAACATGAAGAAATGAATGAAAAATCTATTACATAATTCCAACTTTACAAACATGAAGCAAGTCGGATTAAATAAAAGTGCATAAAAACTGACAAATGGACGGTTACTGGTTTTACCCCTTTGTGAAATATTTGTTCAGAATAAAGTCTATAAATCTACATGAAGTTAATGATTAGCAGATCCATATGAGCTGATGACGTGGTAACGACTGATATACGTAAGATCACACAATTTCACTAGAATTATAGTTGAAATGGGAAAAAAATTGGCCATTTGTTAGCATAGATTTTAACTAAAATTTAATTAATTCCATTAGGACAAGTGCCAAGAGGGGAAAAGGATCTTGCCATTTTCGTGAAAGCATCGTGTGCTTAATACAATTTTTTTTAATCTGAAAATTTAAAACAGAAATTTACAAATGGAATCTTCAAAATATAAGAAATGCTTCTTTTTATTATCAAAAGCAAAACAGTTATTATTGAAATTAAGATTCTTCCTGGCTTGATAAATAAATCGCGGCTTGGATTTTCTATTATGTTTATAAAAAAATAGACTTGCATAAAAAAAACAACTAAGGGATTTTGCAGTAGGTCATGAAAATTGAATGCATTGTACGTTACAAGATGTGATAAATAATGGAAGTAAATGTTAAACTATAGTCGAACTTTTTTGGGGACTTTCGTAAGAAAGCAATCCATTTTTTTTTTCTTTATTAAAAGAGAGAGAGAATGAGAAGGCTATCGAAACAAGATTTTAAAAATATATTAACTAAAGCCAGCAGATGTCAGCAGAAGCCAACAGCTTTTAAATATTATGAATCATGCTATTCGTAATGTTTAGAAGCTATTCAATGAAATCCTAAGCTCTTTCTTCCTTAAAATATATACTACAAGTAAAAGAAGTGTTCAAATCTGTTAATAAATTATTTCTCTTTTCCCCTCTTTATGTCCCTAACATGTGAACTAAACGTGATAATCGTGCATAAAGGTAAAATGATCCCATTTTCATCTAGGATTTTCTTATAAGGATATTCGGGAATTATTTGTAGATGGAATTGAAAAGGCGCAAAAGGAAGAGAGCGGGAAAATAAAATGTCTGCGCTAAAAATAGATGGCTGCCGCTGCACGTAGAAATGTACTTCGCCACAACTGTTCATCCAATTGCTCGCACGAAAATTCCACCCGTGCCATTATAAACTTGACTTTACGACGATGAGTGCAAACGCATTGCTTTGTGGTATTAACTTCTAGGAAATTCTTTCTAGGATTTTCTTATTGCTGTGGCTTTGGCGAGGTTAAGCCATGAAAATTTCCAGGAAGGAAATGTGAGTGTTTTGTACGTTACAAGATGTTTTTTTGAGATGGACGTTTAAGGGATGTTTACAGGATATAATACGCCTGGTTTTGAAAGACCCGGGGTTTTGCACCAGTCTGAATAGGAAGTCTCAGCTTACTTTCTGATATAATAGTCAACTTCTCCCATTTATTTAATTTACTTTAAAGTAAAATTTGAATCCATTCAAATGAAGAAAAGACGAGGGAAAGTGAAATATTTCATATTTGTATAAAACGATCTGGAGGATTGAAATATGCTCTAAAATTACTAACTTTTGCTCAGCAAATAGACTGTTACTTCTTGAAAGTTAGGCTAAGTTTAAGTTCATTTGGTCTCATTCATACTATAAATGATATGAGAAGATACTTTAACCCATTTTTCGCCAAAGCTCTATTATTTAACTTTTTCAAAAAAATAACATTAATATGATAACATTTTCTTTCATATTTCATTCATGTTATTTATGAAATTTTTAATTAAGCTGATTAATTAACTTTTAATTAAAATTAATTATCTTTTTAATTAGAAAATCGATTTTTACTGTATTTGTACCTTTTATAGCAGTCAGCTTAACATTCAGATGCAACAATTAAAGCTCAAAATTTCACTGTTTAAGTGAAAACAAGCGTCCCAAAAAAGGGACAATGACAGATAATCGGTTAATTTTATTTTTGTTTCCCATTGCTATTAGATGTAGTTGAAGTGGATTGTTTTGTAAGTTTGGCTTTCTTTATGAAGCAAATTGCATTGGGGCATTGCTATACGTATAATGAGTTATAAGCTTCAATATAACAGTAAAGAAAATATTAACCAAAACAGATTAAGCTATGTATTTACTACAATAAGAAGAAAGAAAAATTATAGGAAAATGTCTTTTTCCCCCTTTGAATATATTGCTTTTGCTATCTGATTTAGTAGTTTGTTATGTAACGATGGATTAAAACTCATTTTCATTTTTAACATTTCCTTTCAAATTTCTGATTATAAAATCTTTATTCAATAAGTAATTCAGTTAGAAAGGGATCTTCTAATACAATAAGGAGAACCGACAATGTATTCTTCAACGTAAAGTAAAATTCCGAACGTTTATTTCATTGTTAGTGCATCCCTTTCTCTATTTAATAACAGTTCCATGATAAACTAATGCCTAACTTAAATAGATACGGAAACGGATGGCTGGAACCATTCAATTAATTGACATTCAGATTAAACTCCTAAAATTTCAATCTCGCACTCGGTATTAGATTCCGAATTTATCGGATCAATGTGGAGGAAGTTTTCCACAGTAATTTGGATTCACCGCACATTTTACAAGCTAATATGGAAAGTAAAATTTTATTTTCAATTTATAGGGCACACAATAAAGGCGATGTTTCTCTGCATATTTTATTATACAAACAGCGCTTCTTAACTGTGAGTAAGAATTACGAACTGGAAGAGCGTTTTTTGAACCTTGGGTCGAAACTTCATTTGGAGTAGCTGAAATTCTGACATCTACCAGTCTATGGCATAGTGCCACAGTGTTTCTTTTTAGGTTCAGACGATGGTAGCTTTGAGGTCCCGATTCCACCTAAGATACATCAATGTGCGTAGACTTGAAACAACATAAATCTGTCTTTGTCCATAACAGAATGATGTGGAAATTTGGAAACTGGTGTGCGGTTTAGATTTTATCCACGCTATTTTATCTTGGTTCAGAATCAGGTTATTTCAAATCAGGACATTAATCTTAGAAATCAAATAAAAGTATGGTAATATCTTCAATACATTTAAACAGTATTAACATTTGAATTTTAAAAAATTAGTGTTATTAACCGAGCAATTGTAATAAGCCAAATTTCCCTTTATATCATTAGTTAATTCTCATTTTGAAAAGCGTTTGGTGTTAAAGATTTGCTAGTCAAAAATGGGGTGGGGAAAATTTTCTTTCATTTGAAAATCGACCCCAAGAGAAGTAATAAAAAAGAGCCCTTGTAGGAATAGATGAAATGATGCTGATTACAGCCATCCTGTATTGGCAGAACTAATTCGTTTCAATTCTATAAACAACAACGGATTTGCATTCGCATGGCCTTACTGCACAAAGTTTAGCCTTGCATTTTCTTTTTTAAGCTGTTACTTTTTATGTCGATCCTATACAAGATTTTCCGACATGCTCGTCTTTCCACCAACCTCAAACCAAAACAAAATGACAGCTGTCAAAGACATAAGCTGTTCCTGGGACAATCTCGATAGCGAACTTCTGGGTTGCTTGACACTAAAAAGACGCAAAAAAAAAAAATACATGTTCCGGGAGATTTTCTGGCAGAGTAAGTAATTCCTCTTTTATCTTCTTTTTGGTTTGGTGATAGAAAATTCTGGGATTTGCCGAGACACGACTGATCTTACTTTGATAAATGTCTTATGGCACACTAATTTTCTTTATTTTTGGGAATCCTAATGAATGTCCGTTAACAAACCGTTGCTTCGATACGCCCAGAAAAAAAAATACGACAATGACATTAGGTATGTCTGAGAACTTTTCTTTAGATGATGTAGAATGAGAGCAATTACGGTACTGCTGGATCAAAAAGAAAGTATTTATACACTGAATGAAATAAAATCAATGACAGTCAATTTACAAATGTCTTTTGAAGCAATATTTTTTTAGCGTATTTAAAATCTCGTGATTTTAGATAGAAAACTCTCTCTCCTAAATCATCTAACAGACATCCAATCATACTACACCCAACGAAAATAGATTTATTAATTTTTCGACTATTGGAAACTGACATTGGTAGTGCTAATTAATATTATCCACACTTAAAACTTGCTTTCTCTTATCTTTTTTGTCGTTATTTTTATTGAGTGATAAACTGCTCTCAAAATTAGGTTTCCGACTAAACCGGTGTTTTCAAATACTATTTATTCTCTTTTGTTCTTGGACAACATGCTTTTAAGAGATGGAAATTATGACTAGTTGTAAAGGAATCCTAATTTGTTCCCAGCTCTGTTACTTACGTTTCTTAAGAAAAAGGAGATGCTTTCTGAAAAATTTTCACTGAGAACTGCGACGCAATCATCCTCTACAGCAGCACCACATAGAGAAAAACTAGTTTGACTACATACTAGCAGTTTTCAGGGAAAAGCATATTCATTTCACCTGTTTTCTAAATATTACTAAATAAAAAACAGGATTCAATTAAACTACCTTCTCCTGGCTAGTCAGATTTCGCCTTGTTATGGCTTATCTTATCAGGATTGAAACAGTTTACTTATTTCATATATGAAAGATAAGAAGGTATAATGTTTCTGTTACTGAGTATGAGGTTTCACATTCTCCTTCGGTATCCTCCACATTTAACAAAATTTGCAATAAAAATTCTGTATTACAATACGTTTGGAAGCCTTTACATTTTATTTGTTTTAATAGAAATGAACTTAATGTTATATATCCTATGTTAAGCTATAGCAGTGTGTCTAAGTGTTTGACTCCAATTTGGAAGGCGAAATAGCAAGGGATACCATTTTGAAACATTTATGATTTTATTACAAACACTGAAACACAAACACCAATACACACAGCCTACATATTTACATTACTTCTAATAATTACAAAGGGTTTTAGGATGTGGGCATTTTACATTGTTCACTCCGTCGATTCACATTTCTAAACTGCGTCATTTAGCGTCGGCGCCTTACCACCATGGGTGCCGCTGTTCTTATTGCGCAGGCGCATTTGTTACAAAACTATTTTAATAATATTGCTCCCTTTCCAGATAACTTTTTTTTTTAATTCCTTCATAGTCAAACTTTTAATTACAAGATTTTCCAGCTTTGTCACATAGCATTCCCCTGAAAAAAAGAAACCACATTTCTCAAGCCTTTCTGATTAGGAAATATTTTAAAGTCAAATTTGGTATTTAAAGAAAAAAATTGAAATTTAAAAATATTTTTGCAGTACCGAATTTTTTCTGAATCTATTTAAAGTTCCAGAGCGATTCATTCTTTATGAAACGCATTAAAATAATTTAACCGTATACTCTGGCAGAGAAAAAATGTCCTTGGCCTTTTTTAATGTTCTAAATAGATTTTTTATCCTTTAGTCTTCCCTTTTGTTCCAAATCGTTTGATTGCCCAGACAAAGTAAATCAAAGCGTAATTATTTCATCGCTTTAATCTAAAGATTATTTCAAGGGGTTAGGGACAAATCTCCGAAATAATTTCATGATTCCCTACAAATGCATTCGTTGATTCACATCTGTACAATGAAATTTTATTGAAGATGACCATAAAATTAGACATTTGAAAGCTAAGAAGATCCATATTTTTTTTTTTACTTAAACTCGTCATAGATGTTTGCGTTAAGTGTATTTATTAAATTAAATTATTGCATTTTATTGAAAATTTCAGAAATCCTATGTATTGCCATTTGTTGGAACAGTCAGGCGAAACTTTTTCTAATGCTTCCATTAAATTCCAAAGTTCTTAGTTATATAGATATATATACAATTAGTTTAAAAGACACCCACGAGGCTTTTAACTAAAGCTATTAGAAGAAGAATAAAAGTACCGTTTGAATGCGAATTTGAGGTGAATTATATAATTTCGACTTTATATCATGGCTGATATACTTTAATGACATAATTGCATATTTGGGTTTCTTATGAAAAACATTGTCCTATCCTACGTATGACTGTTTCTGTTGTGGTTGAGCAGATAAGATAAAACAAAAATGGGGATTCAGTTGCGTTTTTAATAACTATTCACGTAATTAGAACGAGCTTAATGGATACTTGATAAGTTGAAAAATTCTGTTGATTTACAAAATTTGTATAATTGTGAATTATTTGTACAACGCGTTACTTTCTCCAAGTCATCTGCTAACTTAAGTTTTCCTTGAGCCCAAATTATTTTATTTGAGAAATCAAGACAGAACTCAAAAAGCATTTTTAAAAATCACAATCATACCGCAAACAGTTGTTTTTGGAAAATTTTATAAAACATAAATTATGCATTTACTACGAAAAATGAAAAAAGTTCTTGCTTAATATATAAAACATTCTTCCTTCCTATCATATTTATGATTTCTTAAGAACTTTGACATGGTACTTATAAGAATTTACAAGACCTTCTGAAATTTCTTGTCTTAAACCGACAAATGCAGATGTCTTTTCACCATTTTCATAATTTATTTCTTGTTACTCCTCCTAGTCCCTATTCTTTTCCAACTTTCTGGATAACTCTTTTGATTTTATTTGATGGGGACGAGTTTAATGTTTTTGGACTTTTGCCAGACTTTAGGGAAGGATTTCCTTCCTGAAATGAGATCTCCTGGTTTGACCTCTGTTCCTCTGAAGGATCTCGACGGCGTTGATTCATTTCTTGCCTCGTACAGCTGGGAAGAAAGGAGGAAAGCCACTGTGCAACAACTTTCCATCACTCCTAACAGGAGTCGGATGCCTCAGTTTTCTTTGGACGCTGGATCAGTAAGCCACTTCCTCGGCGGGAAATAAAAATACAGAAGGAGCAAAAGATTTCGATGAGTCTTAGTTTTGCGGATCAACAGATAATGGGATGCCTTTTGTAACGTAACAAAGAAAGAAATAGAAACATAACAGAAGATTACTTTTATACTTCTATTTAATTGTAGATCTTTACGATAAAGATTTTTCTTCCATTATCATGGATTATTTTCCATAATAAGGTACTTTGTCTTATGTTCCGTGAAATTCTAAATATGAATAAGGACAAGGTTTAATGAAACAATGGCATGCTTTCATTATATAATAGTACCTATTTAGGTTCGTTTTGCGGGTGGGTATGAAGGCCGAAATAGATATTCAGTTGGTTTTTTTTTTGTATTGGAGCACTGATAACGTTACTTATTGGTTGTCCATGTGTTTGGGAGGCTTACGGACCAACAATTTTTGGCAACGAGCTTATGGTGTCTGTTAACAGCTGCTGTCAAGTGATCATCAGAATAGAATAAATATCGCAATCATGCTACGAATGTAAGCTGGCGGTCTCGAAAAAATTGTACCAGTAAGAATTTTATAAAAGAAGGAGACCTCTGAGAAATCTTTTGAGTTAATTTTTTTTTTGATAAAAGAAATACAGTATCTTACTAGTAGATATTGCTGTTCGTCAAATTGATAGGAAAATGTGGAGGCTTTCGTTTGTTTTTCATTTGTGAATTTCTCTGCACTTATCTCAAATACTGATGATTAGTCTTATTTCAAAATGTTAGATGGCATATACTTTGATTTTCTTGAAATTGTTTCAGGTAAGACTGGTGAAGAGGGATCATTTTCTATCGCTATCGGCTATTCGTGTCTAAATAAAATTCTTTAAAACACTTGCTTCGGACAATGTAGAAATAGTTGGCGTGCGACGCTAGTATGGAATTTCACAAAAATTGCAATTTCCTTCTCTGCAAAAGTATTCAGACTTATTTGCAGACTATGGATATAAATAGCCATTAAAAATAATCAACGATTTTATACCAAAAACGTGAAAATATCTCCTTAGTTTGGAGGGTTAATTGTTGACTTTATTCTCTTTACACGGCTTAACATGTAGTGACACTTAATTTTCAATAATTTTTAAATTGAGTTAAAATAGGTTGAAAATTAGAGCAGTAGCGATTTTCGTGAACCATCTTGGCAGACCCACTTAACTTCACTTTTTGTGATAAAGCCTAACGGAACTATTTAATCCAGTTACAAATAAAGAGGAAAGTTATGGGTTAAGCAATGCAGAGCTGGACTGTCCATATAGTAGCGAAATGGATATCCTGAAATTCTGTCATTTTGAAGAAATCATTTGATGATTCCCATCAAAGGCATTCGTTGATTCACGTTTGTGCAACGAAATCTTATTCAAGAAGGCCATAAAATTAGACATTTCATGCCTAAGAAGATTCATAATTTGAAGAAAGTTGTAAAATCATTACTTATAGAAACACTATATTTTAAACTAAAATTTCATTTATTTTGGTCTTTTTTAGTGTGAAATAACTGTGTTCCAGTTTTAACAGAAATAAGTGAAACATGTGGTTTTCAGAATTCAAAAGCTCACATTTTGATTGCATGAATCTTCTTCATTCTGAGGAGGAAACATGAAATTGAAACTAAATACATTCGCATTTTCTGAGCGCCCAATTATTTTGAACATTTAGCTATCAGGTTAGAATACTTAGCTTTTAAAGGAAATGAATCGATCTTTTTTTGTATTTAATTATATCTTTGAAATCTTAAGAACACTTTATCCATGGTTGTTTAAGAAAGTATGCATATAAATACGAGCTATCTGCTTTTGAACTGAAAATGAAAAACGGAAAAAGACGTTTGAGCCGCTCGTAGTCGATGGATATCAAATTATCATTTTAGAAGGAGCTCTCTCATTCGTATTAAAATCGTTGCACTTTCCATATATAGGGTGCTTGATTTCCATTTTGAGAACCCTTGCACTTTTTGAGAAATGAATTTGTAGAAACTTTAGACTCATTGTATTGAAAAGGACTTGTAAAAATGGGCTTATATTTCCAACTGAGTTATAATCCAGTATATTCATTTAATAAGAAACAATATGTGAACTACATCGGTTATTAAAAAAAAGTTAAATGTTACATGGGTGCAAATAATTCCATCAATTTATAAAATGTTAATGCCCAAAATCAATAAAACTATTTGATTAAAATGAAAAAAAGTTTTGTTGGCTGAATTGTGCTTATATTTTCGCTACTAAAACCACTTAAGACTCGTTTTTCAGTGAATTCCTATACTATTTTCATTGTGGTTATAATTTTGAATCTCGAGCATATGTTTTGGGTGATTTAAGCATTTTAATTTTATATGCCTGATTTATTCACATCAAGATTTGAAATTTAAACAACTGTCGAAACTAAAAATGTGACACCATCCCTAAACCGTCTGACTATCTGAAATTGGGGTTAAATTTCATCTTTTAACGTATTATATTTGAAAAACTTTTTAAAATATTTCTCGACTTCTGTTTTGGCAAAAAATAAAAACTTTAAATTGATTAAATGAAAGGAAATAGCTACAAATAAAATTTTCAGGATGTGAATATATAATGTAGTAAAGAAAGAACTTTTGGAATAATTTTTTCTATCTATCCGTTGTACTGAATTTAATGGTACAAACCTCTGTAGTTAAAGTTATTTGCTATATCTAAAGTTATATGAAAAAGCTTTAACTGTTAAATTGCGCATAATTCACTTTTATGAAACAATTTCCAGTAACACTTCTGCTACCAGCCTACCAACCTTTCTCGAACATAACCCCAAGTGCAATCATTCTACACATAAAAATTCAAAATGCGTCTATGCTTGTTCTTCATCAGTGCTCAGCTGGTACATCAGCAATCTGGTATTCTATTTTACCACATTTTATAAATTTTCCTCCACTCTCTTTTATTTCTTGGCGGAGCCTCCTCTTTTTCCAAAATGTCCACTCTTTTCGCTGTTTTCAGTTGGAGTGTGTGGCCTTATTCCTTTCCCAAATGATTCCCCTGCCTCTTTCATGAGAATGTATTTAAAGGAAAACAGTTGAAACTGCAATCGATGGCTAGAGAGTATGATCCGATGCTTCTTCGACAGTCTGCCAGCCGAAGAATTTGGGAGGGATGGCTAAACTCCGTTCCAATCCTTGCTAGAGAAGAGATATTGATTGGGATAGAATCTCACCCTAGAGTTGACCTTTCTCTCCCCTTTCCCCTTGAACCATTGTCTTGCAGTCACAGTTTGCCTTACTATTCAGGGGAATGGTGGAGAGAAGAAAGACGACTTCAAATACAGCTCAGAGCAATGCTGCTCGGCTGGATTTGAAGACTCCTCAGAAGTCATTCATTTACCGCATTGATTAAGAGAAGCATAGACTTAACATTAAATTTCTTTTTTTAATCAACCTCTCGCTCTTACTGTAAATGTAAGCTTTCTATGAATGGTTTTGTTTACTGCCTGAGATATAAACATGTTTTCGACCTTGTTTCTGTAAATAAACGTTGTTTATAATTAGATGCATTTAAATAAAAATGTAGTTTAATATAACAAAATACTATTTTTATTCACTATCTCTAGCAGCGCAAAGGCGTTATACAGTATTTTTACGATGCTGCTCAGTATTCGGAACATTGTAGAGTTCGAAAGAGAGATTGTAGAATTCGGAGTAGACTTGTTTGGAACATGGTGAAAATTTCTTAACACTATTGTAGAGTATTTTGAGCTACTTGGGGTTGAGAAAGAATTATTAACTTGATATTTCTTGGTATTCACAAGTGATGAATGAAGCGTAAAGTTCTGGTTTATTTTACTAAAACGATTATTTGATCCCCTGTCTCTGGGAGTACTAAGATATTGAATAGAATTTTTAGGTGTTTTCAGTGTTCGCATAATTGTACATTATCTTGCGCTACTTGGTATTTGATGAAAAATTACTAATTTGATTTATCACCGTATCGCGCGTGATAATGCAGCTAAATTTCTTGTTTATCATACTAAAACTATAATTTGATCCCCGCGTTATGGTTCCTCTTACTCTAAAAGGACTTAATTCCCCAATAGAATATATCAATTAAATAAGGACTGCCAAAACACAACAATTACCAACGCCATCAATGTATCTACTGAAATTTTATTATCAGAAAAAAACATTAAATAGTATGGAATTACAACATGTTGCCACAAAAACCATTTACAAATAATACGTTCAAATTCATAGACGCCCCGGTGGCACAATGGTAAATGATTCGAATCCTTACACGTCCCCCTCAAAGAAGCGCATCCGTCGTCTTAGGGACGATGCAGCTACCTGAAATGAGACTTTAAAAAAAACAAAAAGAGAACAACAACAGACACAATAGTTATCAAGTATAGCACAGGTACCTTTCTTTTGGTGAGATCGGTTAGAGCCAAAACAATTTCCGAGAAATTTGGGATATAATCCCTATAGTAGCTCGCAAGTCCTAGGAAGCTTCTGAGCTCTTTCTTTGTTGATGGTCTAGATGGGTTTCTCAAGACCTCGGCCTTTTCAGGATCAGGTGAATGCTGACCGGATCCCAACTATTTGGCCTAGGAATTTCACTTGATTTTGTCCAAAGGCACACTTTTCTAAATTAACCGTAAGACCAACCTCTCTCCATTTACGAAAAACACTGTCTACGTGAAGAAGGTGATCACTCCATGATTGCGGTTTGCAAGTTTGGCAAAATTCTCTAAAGTCTTTCTTTATTTCTTGCTAGAAGAAAGAGTATTTTATCCTCTGCTTTGTCTTCTGCTCGCCTAGGTGTCCAGTCAAAGGGATCTCATGAGCGACCTTAAGAACTTCATCTCTCTTGCATTTCGGCAATACTGCCTGCTTCACCTTTTCTCCGCATATATATTCTGTATGTGTCAGAACTCCATCCTTAATCTCATATGCGTTCCCTTCCGTCCTTGCCATCTCCCAAGCATCTGATAAAGTGGGATCCGACATTTGTGACTCAATGAATGAGGTTCCGGTCCTCTCGCCATCTTGAGTTGAGCCATCCCGATCAGACTCGGTTGCGATCAGTTCGATAGAAGCTTCTATATCCATAGAAGAAACTTCCAATTCCTCCTTCACTGTGTCGTAGCAATCATTGCAATCTAGCTTTGATTCGAATATATGCATCTGTATATTTTCCTTCAAAGCTTCGAAAGCGGCGGTACTTAGCAGTAGGTCACTCACCAACTTCTTTGAAACTGCGCATGTCACTGGCACCGGTCCATGTACTCCGTCGTCAATATTCATTTCAAAAATTCGCAGTGGTGTAGTCTCCCTCTCTACGAATGCTGAAGAAATCTCGATATAACCTTCTCTCCTCATATTTTATTCCTGAGGTGAAATCTTCACGGATCGCTGAAATCTGCGCTCCAGAATCTATAATTCCTGTCATTGTTCGTGGCTCAAGTTTTACCTGTACAGTTTCGAGTTCTACCACATTAGCTGCGACTTCAACGAGAACATTTATTTTAGCAGTTAGAACGGTAGATGCATCCTCCTTTTTAGGTTCAGTGGTTGTAATGGCTTTACCCTGAGCCGTTGGGTTTAAGTTACTCCTTTGTGGAGCCTTGGAAGGGCAAAAACGTGCTGTGTGGCCCTCTAAACCACAAGAATAACATGAGAACTTATGCATCTGTTTGGATTCTCCATTCCTTGAAGGATAACCCATACTCCGTGCATTCCAAGTCCCAGTGAATGGTTTGTGTCTAACCGCCCCTGGTTACTTTCGGTATGCTTTTCTATCGGGTTGAACTGCTGCTTCCGTTTTGTTTCGTATTTGCGATCAGAGCGCAAAAGCTCATACTCATCTAATTAGTCAGCAAGTTCTGATGGAGACACCAACCTCGTCCATTCATCCAAGAAGTGATCTTTTGCCTCAAGAGGGGCCCGCCTCTTTATCTGATCAGTAATTATCAAGTTTTTCAGTTTCTCAAAACTGTCAATTTTGAGTACCTCGATCCATTCTTGAAAGTAATTCGAAATTTCAAAAGTAAATTCTTTGCCAGGATTTCTCCGAATTCTTCTGGTGGTGAAGGAATTTCTTCCTGAATTCTTCTGGGCTCAATTTGAATCTTTTTAACAGTACGCCTTTGATATAGTTATAGTTATCAAAGTTCTCTTCAGATTCCCTCGCGATGAGTTGAACAATGTCAGACGGCAACAGCATAAGTAGTCCGGAGACCCAGTCCTTCGTGTTGATTTGGGCTCTTTTCGCCTGTCTTTCGAACAACGATAGAAACAGCGTTATGTCTTCATTCTTTGAATCAAAACTTGCAGTTTTAGTCAGCTCATAACATGAGGGCTTCTCATGCTTCGGGTTTGCAGAGCCATCGCATGTCGTTCGCAATTTTTCTAACTAATTCCATTTTCAGTCTTTCCTTCCTTTCATTTTCTGCCTCTATTTTTAATCGTTCTTGCTCTGCCGCTATTTTTAATCGTTCTTGTTCTGCCGCCATTTTAAGACGCTTTTCCACTTACCGACACGACAACGACTAAATCGGCCAGTAAATAATACAACGATTAGTAGAGTATCGTATCGTCTAATGAACTGTTTTCCCATTTCACCGATACCGTTTCACGAAAACGGGAATTTCCCTCCGCATTTCATTCCGAGATAGCGGTGTGCTTGCACGTATTTTGTTATGGCTCCTCAATATAACAAACTGCGATTATTGTATTTAATTTACCTCCGTAGGAAAAAAAAAAGAAATTAAGAAGCGATTCTGGGTGCATGACATAATAAAAGCAAGATACATTGAAGGCGATTTTTATACGCTTTTCGAGAAACTGCAAAAGTATCCCGAGAAATTTTTAAATTATTTTCGCATGAGTGAACGAACCTTCAACTACATATTGTCGAACATTTGCAGTGCAATACAGAAGAGAGATACGCATTTCAGATTATGCATTCCTCCAAAAGAAATGTGACATCAAATTTACAAGCCATTATTTTGTATCAGGCAGCACGGGCACACTACACTACGGGAAAATGTCGGACCGACGCGAAAGGGAAGACGACTGCTTTCCGATAAAAATTGTCCGGATAACGATATCGTCTTATCGGATACGACAAAATCGGCAGGTGGAAAGCGCATAGCGTATATTTATGTATTTTGAGTGCGCCGATGTCGGATAACGACAATCGTGTACGATTTATCGGTAAGTGGAAAAGCGCTCTTAATCGTTCTTGTTCTGCCGCCATTTTTAATCGTTCTTGTTCTGCCGTCATTTTTAATCGTTCTTCCCTTTCCGTAACCGCAGTCTCCAACATAAGTTTAGCATCATCCTCATTATAGTGTTTATTTCCCTGGATCAAACTGACTAAATCAATCTTTGAAAAAGTGGGAGCCGGGTTTTCTCCCAAATCCGTAGCTAGAGATATTAAATCTTCCTTTCTAGCCCGTTTTAAAAATGACATTTTGGTATCCGCAAAGGCCTAAATTTCCGAATCAAGAAAGACCTAACGAGAAGAAAAATAAGGGAAGGGCACTCGCCGTGCACGTATAACCCGAAGTATTCTATATTACAATATTTACCACAAAGCTTATCAGAATACCGGAAAGTAGTAATTATTCATATATTTCTCGTTTGATAATAACCACACAATTTTATCAAATTCTAAAAAGACAACAACATATGCATACAATTTCAATATTAAATAACCCAAGTAATTTCTATATTTTAGATAATTACTATGCACTTTCAATTAAAAAAATAACTCCCTCAAATCCGTGATATACTCTTCTAATATCACAGTAATACTTAGATTACAATAAACACTCATTAAAACAATAAGTAGCAAAAATATACTAAAAATATTTCTTAGAAATCAAATACAGTAAAAAAGAAGTCAATTAAAAAGGGTACTTTCGTTTCGAATATCTAAAATGATGCACAATATTATTTACCAACCACTCTCATCTTCATTTATCTGTACTGATATACACAATATCGTTCAACAAAAATACCTTCGTTTCTAATTATCTACAATGATGCACATTATTCAACAACTCGCCATGGTTTTAAATAATTACATCGGCACAAATATTCTTCAATTAACATAATAATACTCTATCGTTATTACTAAATTAAGTTCTAGTCATTCATCGAAACTGATGTTCCAATATTAAAACTATATACCGCAGAGAGAGAGAGACAAACTAAACCAACATGGAGCCCCTACCTCGAGTAGATTGATGGCGTCGGTAATTCTGTCGACTACGCCAGTCAGGTTTCCTTAACCCCGCGTTATGGTTCCTCTTACTCTAAAATGACTTAATTCACCAATAGAATATATCAACTAAATAAGGACTGCCAAAACACAACAATTACCAACGCCATCAATGTATCTACTGAAATTGTATCATCAGAAAAAAACATTAAATAGTATGGAATTACAACATGTTGCCACAAAAACCATTTACAAATAATAGGTTCAAATTCATAGACGCCCCGGTGGCACAATGGTAAATGATTCGAATCCTTACACCCTGCCTCTGACAGTACTAAGATATTGAACAGTATCTTTATAGTGTTGTTCAGTATTCGCATAATTGTACATTATCTTGCACTGCTTGAGATTTGATGAAGAATTACTAACTTGATATCTCTCCGTATCGCACGTGATAAATGAAGCATTAAAGCTCGAAATAATATTTTGAATGTTATTTAATTTCCCTTCTTTACGATTTTGTTACATTTATTTGTATTTTGTGCATATGTGTCTTGTATATATAATAAGATTGACAACACTTAAAATATTTCTCTAAGTAACCTTAACTCTACTTGGAACGTAAATCTTTGTAAACAATACAGCAAAAGTAATTTTACAAATTAACTTTGAACATGCATTTTAATTAAAATCAATTTATTATTTATAATTATTAATAATTTTTCCAAAATAAATTTAAATTGCTAAACTTGTAAATGATGCAAGTGATTGCGCAGTTTAGGTTAACTTTCCTCAAATTTCCTTGTAAAACGGGTTGTTTCTATTAATGTAATCAAACTGAAGTAATCAATTTTCAGAATTCCCATTACACTCCTTTTGGGTAACAGTAATAAGTATCTTAATCGAAGGATATTATGATGCAAACATAAACGTTGAGAAACATAAATATATAAAAATAAACGCTTCTCCAAATGTTGATATATTCTTATTCACTTCATGGTTATCTTTAGTTTCCACTTCAAGATCATTATGGACACACAAATACATTTGGAATTTAGTATTAATTCGTGATGGTTTACGAATATGTTCGTAAAAGTGAATAAGTAACGAGTAGTTTAATTAATCTCAAAGAAAAAAACTCGAAATATCTAAAATTGCTGCTTCTAAACGCAACTTCATTGTCCATTCAAGAAATAATTACCCCTATTTCATAATAGAAAGAGAAGAGGAAAAAAATGACATAGAAGACGGTACATTTTTTGCTTTTTCTCGTCCCCTCTTCTTGTGAGGAACATTTACTTTTTAAATTCCTAAAATTTATTATTCCATATGATTGCTATTAGAAAAACAATAAAAATAAGACGACTTAAAGTAATTGATCAAGGAAGAAAAGTTTCGTGAATACACGTAAAAATGATAGACCAATGAAATGAAAACGAAAAACCATAGCGGATGGAAGTTTATTCCAACCTGAAATTTATATTATGATTCATAAATATATATAAATGAACATAATATATATGGAAACAAAATATCGGGGAAAGAAAAAGCAGATATCTTCCTTAAAAATCTTTATCTCTCCGAGATAGAAAAATACAAAATGGGAAAAGATTATGCATATTACATAGAATAAAGTTGAATCTCTTTCCAATATTGCATTTTCCTTGGAGACAACTATTATTTTTAATCAAACAATTTCAAATTCCTAAAAATCAAGATAGATAAATTTTCTGGTATTTTTAGTGCTCATTTATTATCTGTGAAAAAGCTTATGCCAACCAGCTTTTATATGAATATTCTCTCGCCCATACTCACATTGTTGATTTTTTTTAACAATATTTATTTTATGCTGCTTTTCTCTTACCCTGAAACTTTAAGATTCAAGCTATTTATCTTTTCAAGTTCTCCGATCTATACACTTCCCTATTCTAGTTTCTTTACAACAAACGCATCTATTTTTCTTTGATTTTTTTTTTTGCCTTTCTTTATAATGAAGGTCGACCAAATTTTTTTCGTGAATTTTTTTGTATAGGGAAGACTTAGAAAATGCTTCTAACTCATTAATTTTCACTCTACATTTCCGGTGGGTTTTTTTTATTTTTCTTATTTTCTCACTCTTTGCATTAAATTTTACAGATGTGCTTCTTACCTAATCTCTTCACTTGTTTCTTTTTCTTAGAACTTTGTTTAAACAATTCTTTTCTTAAATGTGCTAAAGCTTTGGAATGCGAAATTTCTTCCGTACTCGTTTGTAGTTACGAATTACCAGGGCTTAAATTTTTAATCTAGATGTGTTTTGGTATTTGTTACTCATCGAAAATAATCACTTCTTTCTCTTTGAAATACTTATTATAAAAGCTACGTATGGCTGAATGGATGATTAGTTGTTTGCTCTTGATACCTTGACCAACCAGATAATTCAAAAGAAAGGAAAGTCTGAAGAGGTTAAGGATGGAGGGTGGGAAAACTGCTAAAGAACAACTTTGGCATAAAAGTTGTTGTTAGATGTGTGTTACTCATCCGTAAGAAGAATATGGCAACTCTGGACTCCGTGCACTTGCGAAAATGAAGTCCAGTTTTCTTGTAAATTGCATCACTGCAATTTTCGGCATTCATGGTGACTATATTCTAATTATTTTCTCCTAAAGAAATGACGGAGTTCTATATAACCAAATTTCTTTTAGCAAACTTTAACTTGACTTCTTTCTTTTACGGAGTTTTGATATCGATTTTTCACTCAAGTCTTAATGCACTAGAGCTCTTAAATTTTGTACTACCATCGGAAATATACTACTGTACAAGATTTTAATATTTTCTGAATGTAACTATGAGTTATTCGATTAAACTATCAGCTATTTCAATTTTCTTGTAAACTGTATCACTGCAATTTACGGCATTCATGGTGACTATGTTCTAATTATTTTCTCTTAAAGAAATGACGTTACTTTACTTTTTAATAATTTACATTCAGGAGTTTTAAACCAATTTTCTTTATACAAACTTTAACTTGACTTATTTTATGTT